>OZ035831.1:19837771-19870859 GCA_964034765.1 Knipowitschia caucasica
GCAGTAGTAGTGGTGGTAGTAGTGGTGGTAGTAGTAGTAGTAGTAGTGGTAGTAGTAGTAGTAGTAGTTTTGCATGCAGGTATTTTACAATTGTGCCAAAATGCCTAATACAGAAAACACAGTTATACTTATGCTCTCTGGATGTGTTTTTTATTATTATGTTTCATGGGAACTATATATTGTAGAAACGGTTCAGACGGTTGCATTATGAGTTTTAAGGCTTGACAGTAAAAGGCCTCATCCAACCAGCACTTTATCATCACAGTTTAGCTCCTGCAGGTTTGTGGGGGGCGGGGCCTATGGACAATATACAAATACTATACTGTATATAACATGAATTGTTTTAAAGTTCCTAATTCTAACCATTTCTTTCCCTTCTCTTGTGTCTCTTGTGTTTTGGTGCTGCTCCTTCGCTGGGATCTCCTCAGGTAAGACTTCCCTCTTTCATTCAAACTTATGTGAACTAGAACGAGCCGCAGCGTCCTACTTTATGCGCACTGACCCCAGAGGATTGTGGGAAATATGAGATTGTGATGGTTATAAATGGACCAAGATTCAGTGTGGCTGCAGTGGAAATCTGTGCTGAGGCGAACGCTGGGGACGGAGGGAAGTTAGTGTGCGGCTGTTTCATTTAGACTCAATCCTGCGGTAATGGGTTTAAACAGAGTGTGCGAAAAATGATAAAGTACGAAGTCATAAATGCTTGAATCGAGTGGTTTTTATCTTCATTTGTGCACATTCTGACTGTCCTGAAACAAGATTTACCAACAGGACAAAGCCAGGTTGTCTTATTTCACACTGGAAAATATAAAATAAATTATACTTGTTTTTTTAATGGCATGTTTATTTTTATTTTTTGCTTGAATCCAGTTTGTCATGTAAGAGGATTTTACTAGTTTTAAGATAATAATACTTCATAATCTTATTAGAGAAAAAAGCAAGTTTTTAATGGTTGTTTTTCTTACGTCCAGACAACTTTTCCTGTTGCATGGATATTTTAAACAATATTATTGATCTGCAGAGAAAAATCAGGTCCAGGCACTCATCATTTGCAAAAGTAGATGGCTTTATTTATGGGCCAGAAACATTAAAAAGCACACCAACGCGTGTCGGCTTGCGCCTTCGTCAGGCGCGCAAGCCGACACGATCTATTTTGATCTATTTTAAACAATATCTCAAAAATGTTTTTGTTTTTTTTTATACTAGAATCAAGTCATTTGGGGCTAGTATTATTTTCTTATTTTCAGAAATGTTCTTATTTTCAAAAAAAATTCTTATTTTCAAATATTTTCATATGTCACATTTTCTTGGGTTTTCTTATTATAAGCAGTATTTTACTTTTTTCATATATTTTTCTTGAATTATACAAGAAATGTTTCCCAGTGTAAGAAACAGTTCTTGCAATGGCAGACATTTCTCGCATCTTAACATAATTTAGCTTGTCTCATTGGTCAGAATTCGCTCAGATTAGGAAAGATTTTGCTAATTTTGAACCATTTTTCAACTTATTTCTCATCACTATTTGCAGTGTATACAGCTTGTGGATGGGAAATGGTTTGAGAGCCTGAATGGGGACCGTACGTGGTCCCCGGGCCACACTTTGCCCCGGTCTGTATTAGACGATTATTAGCAACGCTTCCGGATGTGTTGCTAAAGCCAGAGTCATAACTATTCCACTTTCGGACACAGAACTGGGTCCATATCTCTCCCTTTGTATCGACTCAGGCCACTTCCCATTAACTCTGGCAGACACATTCTCTGGCGCTCTCGTCTGGTGGATATCTCGGCCTCTCTCTCTCTCTTCTCGATACTCACGCCGCGGAGAAATGTCCTCACACCGCATAGCTCGCCGGAGTGCGTTTGCTTTTCGTGCCGGCTTATCCCACCTCCTCATCGCACGGACTCAATTGCTCTGCCCAGTGAACGGTGAAATGGAGCAGGCGCTGTCGACGCATTTGTTCTGTGAAACAAATGAGCATCTGCTGGAGAGAGTGTGTTTGCGTGTCTGCGTCTGTCTGTGTGTGTGAGTGTGTGTGTGTGTGTGTGTCGGGTTACAGGTGATGTGAGGTATAGGCACAGTATGAGAGCTCTAAGGAGTGGGTGATATATCAAGAAAAATGAATCCTTCTGTACGTGCGAAAGGTCTGTGGGAAATACAGGAGTTTTACGTTTGACATGACAGAGCCCTGGACTTACAGCTTTACTGTCAATCATGGACCATATGTGTTTCGTTCTTTTTGACACGTTCCATGGCTTTTTCCTAGAATAACTGACACCTGAGTTAAATTTTTCTATACGAGAACCAAGCAGAGCCCATCTCCCACCCTCTGCTCTGTAGACCTTTGTACTGTAAGGGTTTAAGCTTTATGAGAACGATTTTCAGACAATTATCATCTTTTTTTTGAAATCGTCATCAGTTATGCTTCTAGAGGTAAAGCTGGAAGTTAAATGGAATAAAAGATAACTAGATCCTTGCTCTCAAAACAGTTTCTGTGACTAGAGTTTAAGCCTAATTTTTAGTTCAACTTTTTCACACAGAAAAAGGGAAAAAAAGATTCATTCACATTTGTTTAATAGTGAATACATTGAAGAATGCATAGCTATATATATTTATCTATACTACCATCCATCCATCCATTTTCTTCCACTTAATCCATTTTTGGGTTGGGGGGGTGGCAGTCAGAGCTACCAATGTTGACAAATTGCTGATATTCAGGTGTGGCTGCTATGCATAAACACAATTTATTTGTTAATCCTTTTTTTTTAGACCAGAATGGTCACATGATGCTCCTGCAGTCTCAAAAACTGTCACTTACCAAAAAAATACTCTGGTCTTAAAGAAGAATCGACTTGTAGAATGTGTCAGAAGACTGAATGAACCTTGTTGGACTAAAGCTTGTTTTTATGTGTTTAAATGATAACAAATTAAGATATTTCAGATCAATTCTATTGAAAAAGAGGCACTTTTTTCAAATCTCAACCCCATCCTGGGAATTATTTGATTCCTTGGAAGGCTGACTTTGTCCCAAATGGTATAATCCAACTCACTCTGAGGATGTTGCATGTTCTTCCATGTGTTTTTACCTGATAGTCACGGATAAACCTAAAAGAACACAGTCTGTTTTTAATGAGAAAACAAAGTTGTAATGGAGAGAGAGAAAGTCTTTTTTTTTTTCATAACAAAATATTCTTTCCCTCTGTGCACAGCCTGCCTGGGTTTGGCGTGTGTATATTTAGTCGGGTGCAGTAAGTCCTCTGGCATTCTTCGCCCAGATCACTGAAACGTCTGAGCCAGGGAAAAGATGGGCATCGGAAAAAAGTCACCGCAAAAAAAAAAAAGGGATGAGAAAAGTGTGTGAAGAAGCCAGGGAGGTGGAGATCTCTGGAGATAGTGGATTAGTATGTCGTCAAACGCAGAGGGGAAAAAGTCTTAGACCATAAAGTTTACCTTACCCCTAAACCATGGAGTCCCTATTCTTTCAACCTTCACAAATAGAACTATGTAATAAAAAACAGTTTCCTCTTTAATTCCATTCAGTTAAATTCAGAGTTGTTGATTCGCCAACACAGATCAGAGCTCAGCTCTTTATCCCTCACTCAGCCAATCAGCTCTCAGTATGTTAAAGCTGCACTAACTGACTTTGGAATTTTGAAGCCGCGGACTCGCTAACCTCGCTCTTTCTGCTATCCTCCCCACACCCACGAAGCTATCGCCCCCCACACACACACAGTGTTGTTAGCGGATCCAGCGTCTCCCAAAATGGATAATACATGAATGTGGATTTGCACGTGGATGGCGTGACCATAGAACGATAGAACCGGGAAGCGCGGAGGAACGGGACTTTCTTTTGGATGGCTGTCTCGCCGTGTAAGCAGTAACCGGTGACGAAGACGAAGAAGCTTCAGGTTAGCTCTGCCGCTTGTTGTGCTAACTCAGTTGTCTATGCTAACGGACCTGTAGATTTCTCACGAAAGTGGGGGCCAGTGGTCTGCTGTGATAGGTCACAATCTGCGACCTAAAATATAATGTCACGCCAGCACAACCCTGCGCTACTTTTTCTTCAAAAGGACGTATATCCTAATGCACTGCATGGACATGGATAGCATTTCCGCAATGAATACGAAAATAAAGTCAGTTAGTGCAGCTTTAAGGATGTTAGTTAAAAATGTTTTCTAATAATTTTCTGGTGAGATTTCTTCACAACATGTAACCTAAAACAGACTTGTTCTGTTGGGACTGATAAAATGTATGTATGAAACAAAAAAAACCAATATATACCCTAATAATTGTGATTTGTTTACATATTTTTGGGAGTTTTTAACACTGGGGCTCCCGGAGTTCTGAAACTACTAGATGTCCCAGAGTCGTCATTTTGACTGCTCCCATTTAAACCAATAGAATTCTGAGAAATTGAAGGGTTTTGTCCTCACTCACTTTTAATAAGTGCAAAAAAACAGGTGAATTTAAGTGAAATACAGCAAAAAAATGTTTGATGAAAAGTAACCAAATGCTAACTCCTGGCAAGTAAGGTTGACTGCTCTGGGAGTTCTAGTGTTAACCTTGTCCATTGTTTTTAGCTCCATAATTTATTGACAGACTGCTTCTACGGCTGTGCACAGAGCATAACTCATCGCCCACACCTGAGTCCCGGTCTGGTCTCGCTCTGGCTGCAGACTCTTGAGCCGGCTCCAAAACGTTCGGGGCTTGCTGGCAGATCTGTGGCTTTGGCTGTTGCGGAGCCATTGTTACCGTGGCGATGGCACACTCCAGCGGGCTTTTTATGCGGCGTGTAAACTAATCCCGGAGAATTATCCGACAAACGTTAGGCTCGCGGGCAGCACGGCTAAACATGCAACAAATGGAGTGAATGGAGTGAAAGGCGCAAAGGGGATTGTCTCTTAGTTCGAGCAATGGTCGCGGTAACGTTTCACTTTGACGAGATTCGGTCCCTTGTGTGATGTCACAGCTTTCCAGTTGATTGATGAATGTGCAATCAATACTTTTACGTTTGACTTCACATTGGAGAGCGGGTACGTGTGGAAAATGTTGAGCTTGTAATCATGTTCCAACATTGTGCCATCATCTCCATGGCTGAAACACATCCCCATGCTCCTTTCTGTAAGTAAGTAAGTAATGTTTATTTATATAGCGCATTTTACAGACCAAGGGGGCGACAGTAGCTCAGTTGGTAGAGCGTTGGCCTTTAGGCCTGAAAGGCATGGGTTCGTTCTCACCTCGACACACTCTCCACTGACTCCCACTGATGACTGCTGCCGTTGTGTCCTTGGCAAGACACTTAACCCCACTTTGCCCGAAGCCCCCACTGAAAGATCAAGGCTATGCTCACACCAGAGCAGCCATCCTCCTGTGGACTCACCACCTGCAGGAGGATCAGTGAGGGGCTGGTGCTATGTGACTTGGGTGGCATCACTGACTGTCACCCCCCCGACCCAGAAATGGATTAAGGGGTCGAAAATGAATGAATTATCGAATGAATGAATTTTACAGACCAAGGTCACCCAAAGCGCTTTACAGAGTTCAGATATTGGTCCAATCATTCCACACACGGTGATTATGGAAGCGAGTCGCCGAACACATTGGCGCATCAGCCCCCAATCAACACCATCCATTCACTCCCTCATTTACATTCATGTGCATGTTTTTAATGGTAGGGGAAACCAGAGCACCCGGAGGATACCTACGCAGACATGGGGAGAACATGCAAACTCCACTCAGAAAGGCCCTGTTCCGACCGGGATTCGACCCCAGGACCTTCTTGCTGAGAGGCGAGTGTGCTATCCACTCAGCCACCGTGCTGCCCCGTAAATATGGTCTGTTTTCAAACATGTTACACTTTGGGAAAAATGGAGCTGCTTTTTGAAGCAAAACGGATTCATCCATTAATTTTCTTCCACTTAATCCGTTTCCGGGTCGTGTGGCAACAGTCTGAGCAGAAATGCCCAGAATTCCCTATCCACACATTCCCAGGCCAGCTGAAAGACATAGTCCCTCCAGAGTCTTCTGGGGTCCAGCGTGTTCTGTGGTTTCCTCCGGGTGAGAAATGCCCGGAACACCTCCCTAGAGAGGCATCCAAAACAGATCCCCAAGCCACCTCAACTGGTTCCTCCCAAAAAAGTATTTGCTCTGTAATGTGTTTGTGGATTTCTCCAGTCAAATGAATTAATATAACTATGAGTGCGGTAAAAAAAATATTTGTAGTGTATTGAATGGAAGAGTCCTTTTTATAGACATCGGAATGCTCTGAAACATAAACCAGCCCTAGTTGAAATAGATTCTCTCATAGAGCTTCAAATACATTGTGTCATTTTAGATGTTTAATTCCCATAATAAACTGTGTATGTTTATCCATGTATTTTCCATTAGATTTAATTGTATTTATCTTACTTGGATGTACTTTTTTAAGAGCAAATGGATAACTGTTCCAAGAATAAATCTCCCCATAATTTTCTGAGAAGCCTTTACTTCCACAAACCCTTTGCACCAATAAACACTTAATACCACATTACGCATGTTTAAATTATCTTACATCATCTCAGTTCTTACCACTCCCTGCTTCTGTTGTCGAGAATATTCTCCTAAACAATACAACTTTACATCAGAAAACCAATTAAAACCCGGACGTGTAAGTTTAAAATCAAAGGCCTGCATTGAAATGTAGTGTTTACTGTAGATCCAAAGTCCTTCTTATATTTGCAGCGCGATAATGAGTCGTTGGCAGAACAAAGCGTTGCAAGAATCAAAGCGGCGTGTTTAAGGCCACCGATGCAGGCGCTACGTGAGATCTGCCATTAAAAAAAAGAAAAAGAAAATAAAGAGTAAAAGCCCACTGGAACGAATGTTTTTAAGAAAACAAACACAGATATGTGGATGCAGACTTCAAAAAGGTGCCGTTTTCCCGGAATCTTTACGCGGTGTGAAGGATTAGACCAAACTGGGACCTGCTCAAGATGCAAGGAGATTACAGCCACAGATGGAAAAGACTTTAAGAAAGACTCAAAATATATGGCCGCTATTAGGAAATTGACTGTTAAGGGCATGAGAAGGCAGCTTTGAGTGTGACCCATGGACCCGGCTTTTCCTTTTCCAAGATAATCCATCCTCCCTCAATTCTTTCTTGTATAGCCCTAAATTATAACAGTAGTTATCTCAGAGGACTTAGCAAAACTGTTGAATTCACCAAAACGGATCAGAGAATCAAACAGTAAAAATACATAGAGCCATTGGTCCATAAGGGGCAGATGACCAACGTCCATTAATGTCCATAAATGTTGTTGAAAGTTGAGTGTCCTGGATCATCACCACTGTCCTAAAAATTCTGCATTGGCAAGAAAACAAAAAAAAAACACAGTGGGAATAGTGAGAAACCTTGGGGAGCCCCACTTTGAGAGAGTGATCCGCTCTCATGGGCCGACAAGGTTTAGATCAAAGACTAAGGCTGTAGAACGAGGATTATCTGTTTTTTGCTTCATAAAATTAAAACATCATATAGGCCCATTAAAAAAAAAAAAGTTTGTGAATGTTTAGTTTTGTTTATTTAGGGTTCTCATAAGCTGGAAGCGAAGGTCAAAAGGGAAAACAAGTGTTTACTGCATAATGTGTTCATTATACAGTGTTGTGTCTTTCTCTGGCTTCGACCCAATTGGATAGAGTGCAGTATTTTACACTTTATTCATTAGTATTCAGAGTTCATTCTGTCTGACCGTATTTGCTCTTCCTGTTTTCATTTTAATCAAATCTGCAAGACATGGGTCTTCTGTCCAAAGCTGCTCTTACATTAGCATAATACACACGACTGAATGCATTTAAATAGCTGCTTTTGGGAAAGTGTCAAATATTCAGAACTCCCAAATGACATTATGGACGTTTCCTTTCAGTTCTTAATACAAAATTGACTTGGGGACACTGCATTTCATCACACAATATGTGTCCATCTCCAACACTGTATGCTATGACGAATGATTGGACCTGTTATATCTTGCATGTTCAAAGCTGTAATCTGAATATTAAAACAAACAAAACAAAAGTATCAATAATAATAATAATTAATCTTTCACTCCATACACGGTGGTGATAAACTACTACTGAAGTCACAGCTGCCCTGGGGTACTCCGACAGAAACGAGGCAAGCAGCCATTCTCACACACACCAGACTCAATCTCGCCAATGTGAGTAAACTGTCTTGCCTAAGGGCACAACAGCAGTTTTGCATTTTACAGCCGCAGCCGTTCCACTGTGGCACAATGGTGTTTCCAGAGGTCTCCCATCACAGAACTAACCAGGCCATGCCCTGCACAGCTGCAGCGTTCTGACGGGATCTGGCTTTCGCATGCAAGTATGGCCAACGTATTGCCCCTAAATGTGTTTTGATTATTTCTCCACATGGTTGTATTGTATCATTTATTGAACACAATATTTGATCTTAAAAACAAAATCGACACCCACTCTACATCTACTTACATTTGGTGTCCGTACAGTAACTTCTGTTGTTGTTTTTTGTCCAAACAAAATGAGGGTTTAAGAGTATTGTCGAGAACAAATCAGACCACAACATACTAACTTATTTTTATCTTTATATAATTGAAAGTATGAAAGTGTCCTGTGAGTCATTATTTTGATGCTTTGGGCTGAGAGCTGATTGGCCGACGAGGGTTCTTTTTACTTACCAAAGATGTGACAGAGGCCAAAAAATACATATAGATGTGAAAAAGAGTGATTGAGAGCACGGAACTAGTTAGATTGCATTTTAATACTATTGTTAGCTATTTTTAGAATGATCTATTAATTTGTGTTTCTGCTGGTACTGGACACCTGAACTTCTTCTCTGGGGATCAATAAAGTATATATCTATCTATCTGTAATTTAAAAAAAAATATTGACAGATAGTTACCCCATAAAAAAATAACTGCTCTAGCTTTAGTCAAAGTAATTGTCTTATTATCATGTTTAAATGCAAAAAAAAAAGGCATAATATCAATTTTGTACCATATTTTTTGGTGTTTTGACAAATCCTTTGCAGAAAATACAAGAATACAATAATAAACTGGTCACAAAGGCAGTTTCTGTTCATTTGGAGACACACAGAGGCGAGCGGAAAAGCAACAACACACCACCTCTGTCCAAGCAAGATTGCAAGGGTTTTCCGAGTTACTTTTGTTATTTTTTTGGCGCAGACGGAAGCTCAGACGAGGTGACATTTCTCCTGACGAGCACAGACCTTTTTGCTCTGGTCCTGGAGACATGTTTAATGAGCCCGGCTGTGTGGAGTGGACACGAAACTTCAGACAGAGGGGATGACATCTGAGGACGGAAAAATAGTTTGACTCAAAACAAGACATGGAGCAGACATTACAGCTTGATATAAAGAAAAGGCTGTAAAGGTTTCTGCAAAAATACCATACATGTTTTTGTATGGAAGCTTCAAAGTCGGTGTAATAATGGCTGAAATGGTACAATACAAAAGGTTGCATTTGCTCAGAATAATCTTCATTTTCATCCATTTGTTGTCGTAATCAGTGATCCTCAAATGATTCGGCAGTTATTCAGGCATTTTGGCAAGGATGTAAACTGAAACTGCTGCTTACCAAGATGTTTCAATAGTGTGTTAAAGAATAAATGCATTCATTTTGGACTCACAGAATTATATCAAGACTGTCGTTTCATGCTTTAGAATGTGAAATAATATCATAGGAGTTGAATGTTATGGCGACACAAGCATGAAGGGTAAAAAAGGGTAGCTCCCAACAAGTTGAATTTTTTTGGGTATTTCATTATTTTTCAAAATATTTGAAAATTACTCACTGCAATTACAGCCATGCAAAGAACCTAGTTTTACCTAATATATGCCTAAAACTGAGACTTTTTTAAAGAGATTTTCGACATTGGGGATTGTGCCAGATGTTCCTGATATAAGCCTGGATGGCTCTAAAGACAGTTCCTGGTCTGTTTTATATGGGGGAAACACAGTTGGCTTTTGGATGCATATATAAAAGATACAGAGGTAATTCAAAAATGCGAAAGCCAGATCCTGTCAGACCTCTGAAGCTGTGCAGGTCAGGGCCTGGTTAATACTGTGATGGGAGACCTTTGAGAACACCAGGTGCCACAGTGCGGCGGCTGTGGCTGTAAAATGAAAAACTGTAGTTGTATCCATAGGCAAGACACTTCACCCACATTGCCTAGAATGAGTCTTGTGTGTGTGTGTGTGAATGGTTGGTGGGCACATACTGGATGCCTCGCTTCAGTCAGCGTGCCCCAGGGCAGCTGTGGCTACAGTCATACTTTATCACCACTGTATGGAGCGAATGAATATGACATGTGAAGCATCTTTGAGTGTCCTGAAAAGTGCAATATAAAACCAATGCATTATTGTTATTATTACTATAAAAAATCTAAATATTTAAAGAAATGTCTGGTTGTATCAAGAAACCCAAGAACTTTAAACAATGCACAAGAACCATGCCTTATTATTATTATTATTAATTAACAGTAGCATTACACTAGCACCAGTAGAATTAGCATACAGGACTGTGGCAGAGCAGAGCCCGTAACACAATGCGCTCAGTGTGTGTGTCATAAATCACGTACGCACAGGTAATGAGGCCTGCGAGGTTAGGATAATGTTGACTTGTTTTGGGCACATGACCGGCGCAACGCACACAGACATTCATCACCGCCACATCCACATCCTATGTATGGCTTCCTATAGAAGCCATACTGTGCTTATGTCGGCTTTATAATAATAACTGTAATAACAAACAACGCGTGAGAATCATTATTCACTATTTTGACATCTCAGTATTCTTATCTCTGAGCGGCACGGTGGCTGAGTAGATAACACTCTTGCTTCAACGCAGAAGGTTCAGGCTTCGAATCCCGGTCGGAACAGGGCCTTTCTGATTGGAGTTTGCATGTTCTCCCCGTGTCTGCGTAGGTTTCCTCCTGGTTCTTCCGGTTTCGCCTACCACTAAAAACATGTACAATAGTTCTGGCATGCGCCTCCTGTACTGGTGACCCCGCTCCCATCTCTGTGTGGAGTGAGAGACAAATGCCCAAAAATGACAATTGTAAACTGCTTTGTGACTCTGGTCTGTGAAAGGCGGTATATAAATAGAGATGACTTACTTACGTGACGTCAACTACAGTGTTAGCTTGTTCCTTTTCTGTAGCTCGTCATTAACGTTGTTACAGCACATTTCTGACAAAGCAACCGATCGTCGTCAAGGGGCAGTGGACTAACTGTGCCAACATCTTCATTATATCACAACCGATTAATATAAAATACAGAGAAATGCAACAAAAACCAACATGGGATGACCACTGTCCATAAATGTCCTTAGATGTAGCTTAGGAACGTTCATCTTGTCTTCTTAGTAGAAATGAAAGTATTTGGTTCTTCTATACAAGGCAATAGTAGGCTAGCGATGTTTTTACCTTGACATGTTTCAACGGTATACTTCTGTCTTTCTCAACGTTGCTAACTTACTATTGCTACTAGAAGAACCAAGTGAGTAATCTAGAATTCTTATATAGTGCATTTTTACAGACCAAGGTCACCCAAAGCGCTTTACAATGTTCAGAGTTCAGATATTGTTCCATTCACTCTGGTGGTGAATGGAACCTACGCAGACACAGGTAGATAAAGCAAACTCGACTCAGAAATGCCCTCTTCCGACCAGGATTTCGAACCCAGGACCTTTTTGCTGAGAAGCGAGAGTCCTGACCACTCAGCCAGTGTGTCACCCAAATACTTTAATTTGTTCTTAAATGACGCGGATCATCACCAAACCCAAAAACTCAGTGGGAAAAGTGAGAAACCTCGGGGTGGCCCACATTGAGGGAGGGATCCGCTCGCACAGACGTTTCAGGGGACCTAATGCTTCTTTATAATGAGCAAACTTAAAACTGCTTCTATACCTCCATATCATGTATAGTATGTTTTACCATACAAGGACGAAAAGATTAAAGGAGGAATAACAGTGGATACAAATTCGTGTGAGGTGCTTTGAAAATTGCTCCCAGTGTGGAGTGAGACATCCAGGTGGGACAAGAAAGCCTCTTTGTTCCTGTGCTGTGGTCGTGTCATCTAATCACAATTACACGCACACTGAGCCGTTAGCTGCAGAGAAATGTGCTTTTTTCGTTCTACTTCTGTGCTAGCATCCAGGGAGAGATTTGATCAGACTTCAGATGTGGGCAATAATTAGTGGTTACCTGAAATTATGTGAAATCAGGGTTTATGAGAGACATTTTTGTGTGTAGAAGGTCTGTCTCTGGTTTCATACAGAGGGTTTGTGGTTTTTTGTGGTTTATGGACACCATTGGTTATGCATGTGATCGGAGAGAGAGCAGAGAGAGACCGAACAGAGAGCAAAGAGAGAGCAGGGAGAGACCAGAGAGACCAGACAGACCAGAGGGAGACCAGAAGGAGACCAGAGGGAGACCAGAGAGAGAGCAGAGAGAGAGCGCAGAAAGAGACCAGAGAGAGACCAGAGAGAGGGAAGAGAGAGAGTAGAGAGAAAGCAGGGAGAGGGAGACCAGAGAGGGAGCAGAGAGGGAGCAGAGAGGGAGCAGAGAGAGAGCAGAGAGAGAGCAGAGAGAGAGCAGAGAGAGACCAGAGAGAGAGCAGAGAGAGAGCAGAGAGCAAGACCAGAGAGGGACCAGAGTGGGACCAGAGTGATCAGAGAGAGCTCAAAGAGACATCAGTTATGGACCAGAGAGATAGCAGAGAGAGACCAGAGAGAGACCAGAGAGAGAGAGAAAAGAGAGAGATCAGCGAGAGACCTGAGAGGGACCAGAATGTGGTTGAAACTTAAACATTGTTGTGCTCTCATCACAAACAGACTGGATTTGTTTCAAGCGTTTTCCACTTTCAGTTCCAAACTATCCAATTTTCAGCACAAACTTCCCCTTCTCCCTCACAGGATGCTCTCAGCTGTCCTGCAGGCAAGTGGTCGGAGAGAAAAAATTGACAATTTCCGAGAACCTACAGGTCTCTCATGATACGACATGCAGGCTCACAATATAATACCATCACAAGACAGCGATTTATTGATATAAAATTGTCAATAATTGATCATGAATTTATCAAATTCCATGATTTGTTATTGCTTTGTTCTTGTGGTTATTTTTGTGTATATACTTAATACAGAATAGGTTTTTATTTCACTTTTATTGAGGTTATTCTTTTGTGATTATTTTCCATTTGCCTTTTGTTACGACCATTTTATTTAGTTTGATTATTTCTTATTATTTGCCCAATAATTTGTTTTTTTTTCTCATTATGTGTCCAATCTTTAGAGTAGAATAAGTGATGTCGCTGTTGTCCTGAAGGAATAAACTTTCACAATGAGGTTTAAGACGCCAGTTTTAGCCCATACTAAGTAGGAAGACTTCATTGGGTTTATGACCTCCATTAGAACTGAAAAGAATAGAACAAAAGTGTAATTGTCATTGCCAGCGCAGTACAAGAACAACACACTCAACAAAATTAAATATGAAGTGAGTCATGAAGCCGCTTCTCTTCTGAGCGCCGCCACAGCTTTACTCTCGGAAAAAGTTACAGAAAACGATCAAGAGAGACACGACGCATAAACAGACACATCACCATCGGAATGGGCTACTTTTCATTGTGAGGGGAGGGGCAGAGGGAGGAGAGTCAGACAGTGATTGGACAGGGGGTTGTGTGCGGTGAAGGTCAGTTTGTGTGTGTTGAGTTGTGTGCTGCTGAAGGCTGCGAGGCCATGTTTTGACGAGGAGATAAGAGTCGAAGGAGTTCCATCGGGAGGAAAGTCATGAGGGAAATAATGATCAATACTAATATTAGCCCTGAACGCAAAGGTAATTTCCCTCAGAATCATCAAGTCCTTGGTCGTAGCTGTGTATCAGGGCTGGAAACATATTCCAAACTCACTCCAGGCGATTCTAAGCTCCATTGCTGCTGGTGGAAAAAAGCAAATACAGTTTTTGAGCTCAGAGGAATTGCCGTGAAGATGCAATCCAGCATGTATCAAAACCCACAGTTCTGACCTTGCTTTCACTCCCATTCATTTAAACAGGAGCCGCAAGCAGGGTTTGTGGGTGTTGAAGAGGTTAATTATCAATACTTGGAATTAGCATATCAATAATCGACTGTGAGACAAAATATATTGATATATATATATTTAGGAACAGTCAACATTTAGGAACACCTCTAATCTCTGATCTGACCAGAAATCTGCGTCAAATTACATCTGCGTGGTGTAGTCATCAACACTGCATTTTCTTACTTTTATCTAGGATTCTTAATGAGTAGCCATGACTTTATTCTCAAAACAGCACTCCAATGTTTCATGAGTACTGTTACAACTTGGATTGGGAGTTGTATTCCCTGAGATTTGTATTTATCCATCCATCCATCCATTTTCTTCCCCTTAATCAATTTCTGGGTTGGGGGGGTGGCAGTCAGAGCTGCACCCAGTACACAGAGCACCAGCCCCTCACTGATCCTCCTACAGGTGGTGAGTCCACAGGAGCTGAGATCTTTCAGTGGGGGCTTCAGGCAAAGTGGGGTTAAGTGTCTTGCCCAAGGACACAACGACAGCAGACATCATTGGGAATCATGAAGTAGGTCTCGTGGTGGATTTGAACCTACAACCTTCAGGCCCAAAAGCCGATGCTCTACCAACTGAGCCACTGTCGCCCCGATTAGTATTATTTATTTTTTTATTTTATATTGATACAATGAATGTACAATTGGGCTATAATAACTGAATCACAACTCATCAATGAACTGTTATTTTAAAGCTTACATAGACTTAAAGGCACACCGTGTAACTCTTAGCCACTAGGGGCGCTAGACCTGCAACTTTCACGTTTAGCGCCCCTAGTGGCCACAAGCAACTCAGCACTGTCGCAAAAGTCAACAAACAGTCAGCCGGTGTCTTTTGAGTGTGTATTCAGACAGCATGCACTGGTGTGTGTGTTCAAACTGTAGAGACATGCCTACAGATATTGAGAGACTCTGCTGTGGTCAGCCTCCAGACCGCTGCATTAGTAATCTACCACACATGGACTTCTATATCCTGGATGAGGGAGTTCTGCGTCTAGCTCGTGCTGCGTGGAATGACATCTTTGCAGTCGATGACATCCAGGAACCAGGTGAAGAGCAGCGCTCATACAGACATGCAGCTTACAGCACGATCCCTTTCGCGTTTCCTCTTTTTAGCCTCCTCCGAAGGTTTAAAATTTTTCCTTGCCTCAGCCATGACCAGGAGTCGAGCAGGTGAAAAATGAGTAGCAAAAGCCTTAGCTCCATGAGTATATCAGCGCCTGTAGCCGTAAAGCAAGTCTTTCTTCCAAGTCACGTGACCTGGTGGCAGACGGTCCGTCTGCTCGAAACTTACATGGGCGGTATTTCAAGAGGGCAGCCCCGCTCGGAGCATTGCAAGTGTCAAGCGCTGTATATTGGCCCAAGTATTCATATAAAATAACTCATATGTGTCAACTCTTTAGGTCACAAAGTCCGCGGTGTGCCTTTAAACATCCTGAGAAGAGGGTTATTTATTGTGTTTTTCTATAGTGACCGCCTAATGTGTTTACAAAGTGATTTTTATTTAACCTTAATTTGTAACAAGTTATTGGGGGCATCACTTGAGCTGTGTTTTTGGTCAAATTTGTAACAACAAAATCCAATATTTTCTGACTTTTTGGTCAGTGAGAATAGCAGGCCAAGTAATCTATATGTAAAAAAATGGACAGTTTCAGGACAACTGTAGAATATCTTTTGCAATTTTCACATCTTTCAGTAGCCAGATCTAAGCTAACGGTGAAACGACAAATCTAATGAATGTCACACTTTTATGATTTTACAGTTAGTAGATTTAGTATTGAGTCTCTAAAGTGTCTGTGCAGTTCTATTTCTTTGTTTTTTGCGGCTCCTTCACTTTTGTGAAGACAGGAGAAAGTTACTGGACCTGACATGTTATTGACTCTCCGCTGCGTGCTTTCGGAGCAAACCTTTTTCTACAACGACTCAGCAATTCTGTTTTCACTGCAGAAAAAGTCATGACCTGGGAAGGAGCTTGTCTTCTCTTGTTTTTCATTTCTACACTTTTCTCTGAGAATCTCACGAGAACTGTCCAAACTTTCGACAAAATTTGTGGTATAAATGATTTTGTCCAACTGACAGAACTTGTTATTGTTTGTTTGGTTATTTGAGCCAGCTTCAAAAAATATTACTTTTTCCTTTCAATAAGCAATTTAAAAATGTATTCTCATTTTTCCATCACTGAATCTTTATAAAAAGCATTCTTCTGCCAAACTTTGCAATTTGATCTCAGTTTTCATTTTCTGTATCCCCCATTTGCTGCTTTCTCTATGAAACATGGACCATTATGCAGCATTGCTGACTGTAATATTTTGTATATTGTATATTTTAATTTTTTTTAACATGACAGTCGGAAAGGTCTACTCCAAGGTTCTGGAGAGGGGACAATGACCGACAGATCTTTGGGATTCAGGAAGGACAGAATCCCACCCTCACCTATGGTCATAGGCTTCCGAAAGGACAAGATTGTGGATACAAGCGCTCCCTTAGAGATGAGGAGGTGGTAAGAGCTCAGTCACACGGGAAGAGCTCAGAGTAGAGCCGCGGCATCTGTTCCTCCTGGACACCTCTATGGGATGTCCCGGGCAGGTCCCACCGGGAGGAGACCAGGGCTAAGACCCAGGACACGTTGGAGGGACTGTGTCTCTCAGCTGGCCTGGGAACACTCCAGATGAGCTGGAGGAAGTGTGTGTGGAGAGGGAAGTCTGGGCGTCTCTGCTTAGACTCCTGCCACCATGACCTGGAAACAGTGGAAGAACATGGATGGATGAATGAACATCAGTATACTGTACGTGTCCGCAGTTAACAGGTCACATGTAGTAATCTGTGTGTGTTAAATTGGAATTATCTTAGAAATACCACCATGTCTATAATATTGATCATGGATTGAGGCTCTCATTTGGGTTGCCAGATCAGCTGGTTATGGCTCCTATCCTTCAAACAAAATATCATCGCCACAAACATTAAAGCTTGTGCAAAACATACATAGAGTCTGTACCATTTCTAGCTGAGCCCCAGCAGGTGAACTGTATCTGTAATCAGAGATTTGCGACAAAAGTTGGATTGTATTTAAATACTTGAATACACCGGTTGTTGATAGTGCATGCGGCCCTTTAATAAAGATGCAAAAACAAACGCTTCAGTAATTGTTCCATTGCTCTGATGATATGATTCACATGACTGAAGATATTCAGGACAGATACAGCGCCTTGTGAAAGTATTCGCCCCCCTTGAACCTTTCAACATTTCGCCGCATTTCAGGCTTCAAACATAAAGATATAAAAATTAAAATTTTTGTCAAGAATCAACAACAAGTGGGACACAATCGTGAAGTGGAACGAAATTTATTGGATAATTTCAACTTTTTTAACAAATAAAAAACTGAAAAGTGGGACGTGCAATATTATTCGGCCCCCTTGCGCTAATACTTTGTAGCGCCACCTTTTGCTGCAATTACAGCTGCAAGTCGCTTGGGGTATGTCTATCAGTTTTGCACATCGAGAGACTGGAATTCTTTCCCATTCTTCCTTGCAAAACAGCTCGAGCTCAGTGAGGTTGGATGGAGAGCGTTTGTGAACAGCAGTCTTCAGCTCTTTCCACAGATTCTTGATTGGATTCAGGTCTGGACTTTGACTTGGCCATTCTAACACCTGGATACGTCTATTTGTGAACCATTCCATTGTAGATTTGGCTTTATGTTTTGGATCCTTGTCCTGTTGGAAGATAAATCTCCGTCCCAGTCTCGGTCCTTTGCAGACTCCAACAGGTTTTCTTCCAGAATGGTCCTGTATTTGGCTCCATCCATCTTCCCATCAATTTTAGCCATCTTCCCTGTCCCTGCTGAAGAAAAGCAGGCCCAAACCATGATGCTGCCACCACCATGTTTGACAGTGGGGATGGTGTGTTCAGGGTGATGAGCTGTGTTGCTTTTACGCCAAACATATCGTTTTGCATTGTGGCCAAAAAGTTCGATTTTGGTTTCATCTGACCAGAGCACCTTCTTCCACATGTTTGGTGTGTCTCCCAGGTGGCTTGTGGCAAACTTTAAACGAGACTTTTTGTGGACATCTTTGAGAAATGGCTTTCTTCTTGCCACTCTTCCAGAAGGCCAGATTTGTGCAATGCACGACTGATTGTTGTCCTGTGGACAGACTCTCCCACCTCAGCTGTAGTTATCTGCAGTTCATCCAGAGTGATCATGGGCCTCTTGGCTGAATCTCTGATCAGTCTTCTCCTTGTTTGAGATGAAAGTTTGGAGGGACGGCCGGGTCTTGGTAGATTTGCAGTGGTCTGATACTCCTTCCATTTCAATATAATTGCTTGCACAGTGCTCCTTGAGATGTTTAAAGCTTGGGAAATCTTTTTGTATCCAAATCCGGCTTTAAACTTCTCCACAACAGTATCTGGGACCTGCCTGGTGTGTTCCTTTGTCTTCATGGTTCTCTCTGCGCTTTAAACAGAACCCTGAGACTATCAAAGAGCAGGTGCATTTATACGGAGACTTGATTACACACAGGTGCATTCTATTTATCATCATCAGTCATTTAGGACAACATTGGATCATTCAAAGATCCTCACTGAACTTCTGGAGTGAGTTTGCTGCACTGAAAGTGAAGGGGCCGAATAATATTGCAAGCCCCACTTTTCAGTTTTTTATTTGTTAAATTTGATGTGCAAAACTGATAGAGACATACCCAAAGCGACTTGCAGCTGTAATTGCAGCAAAAGGTGGCGCTACAAAGTATTAGCGCAAGGGGGCCGAATAATATTGCACGCCCCACTTTTCAGTTTTTTATTTTTTTTAAAAGTTAAAATTATCCAATAAATGTTGTTCCACTTCACGATTGTGTCCCACTTGTTGTTGAATCTTGACAAAAAAAATAATTTTTATATTTTTATGTTTGAAGTTTGAAATGTGGCGAAATGTTGAAAGGTTCAAGGGGGCCGAATACTTTCGCAAGGCACTGTATATAGTCACATATATCTTATTTTATGATCATTATTGAAATCACACACTTTCAGAATAAATAATAATCCTTAAATCATGAATGTCTAGAATTAGCACATTGTCTTTACTGGGACACTGCTTCCTTCTACATAAAACATGAAGATTTGACAGTATGCTACACAATTCCCCCAAGTTTTCAGTCACTTGTGCGTCCTCATTACCATGTTTCTCCTTTGACGTTTCAAAACAGCAGTGTGTAACTTTTGAACAATCCCTTGTGACTGACTTATGAATACTGCTCCACAAAGAAGTCCAAGAATTTCAGTTTCAAACGGCAGCGTCACATGACCTGCTTTTCTATTACCAAAGGAAAACACTGTAAGATCAGAAAAAAAAAAGAATGAGCCAAGATACAAAACATTGGATATGCACACTGTAAATTACATTGGGCCAATTGGGACTGGCAAAGAAGATTAGCTTGGTAATAACTAAATCTGGAATATTATATTGACATTATATGTTCATCAATGTGTCCCCATCCCATAAAAATAAACATAATCCTATAAAGGAATTAAAAACCATAGAACATTCAGTCAAACTAACAGTTTTTTGATTTGGAAGTGTAATTACTTCATAACTTAGTGATATGTCCGTGTCATCAATTTTAGTTTTTTTTTTTTTTAATGCAAGTAGGTAGCTCTAAAATTCTGGTTCTGGTCTGGTCCTGGACTGGTGGTTTTGGTCCAGCTTGGTTTTCCTCCAGAGAAGAGCTCGTGCTAGTTACCATAGCAACACACTCTTTACTTTCCAGCAGTTATCATTTGGTAGCGGTTCATCAACTGTTTTGTTGCCATATTTCAAGTGATATGAACCATTTTCAGCACTTAATACTGTAAAAGGGAAATGGGTAAGTCATTTGTCACTTTACAAATGACCTACAAAAATGGTAGAAACAAAACTTACTTTTTTGAGATTTTTCAGAATTCCATTGCTCTAGTAATAGTTCTAGTAGTTTAAACATTCTGGGAGGATGGTAAAATCTCAGAGCGTCAATTAGAACAAAGCAAGTTTCTGAAATTGCAGTTTTAGCTTTACCCCTCTTCCATTGATAATTAGCACATTTTGAAAAGTCATCCAACTTAATATTTAGTATAGTAAAACAAATAAAATCCAAATACATTATAGTATGGTTTGGGTATGTCCCTTAGCATGTTTGACCCTGCGTCCTCTTGTTAATCTGTGGCCATGTGTTTGCAATCGGACCCCCGCCCCTCAGCTGCAGTGGCTCTGGCGCAGTTAATGATGCGTTCAGCCTGCGCCTTTATGACCCTGCAGATAAACTCATGTCCGACTCTAAGAACCCAACTTTAACGGCACATTTGGGTATCTGGAGACACTTCACTTCTCAACGCTCAGTTGCAAGAATGCATTCACACTTAAAGTAAAAAGCATGTTTTATTTATTCATTTTATTTGTGAGCCTGCATAGAGCTGTATTGTGTCAGGCCAGAAGTAAAAAACATTGTTGAGGTATTTCTATTTAACTCAAAAGTCATGCAATATTTATGCTGCTAAATAATAAACGTTGCAGAACAAGAACGGCATGGAATCGTTTTTCTGTCAAATGACAAATTCAACTAGAAATTGTAAAGTGGCTGAAGCCTTTGTGAGTGGCTTCATATTCTATACTACTGTTGTTAGGTTTCTAATAGGTCTGAAAAGGTACTATCGTGTTTTAAAAGGTACTATTGTATTGAAAGTGTTGAAGGGGTCTAAGAACATGGATGATTCAGGACATTTATGAACATTTTTTTGGACATTACTCATGAACCAATGGCTTCAATGTGTTTGTTATTATCGCATTTCTTGTGTTTCCAACTGTTTGGTTCTCTTATCTAGCATTGGCGAAATGACAACTTTGTAAAGTCCACCCCGAAACGACTGCTGTTGGGATTTAGGGACAAGATAAAATTGAAAGTTCCCTAATGTGTTGATAAGATAAGATTTGTTGATTTCACAATGGAGAAATGTACATGTTACAATTGGCATGAATAATACTGCATCATCCATCCATCTGATACTTCTGTCATTCACTAGTCACTTTACCTGTTGATATTATTACTGATATTTATTCTGCTCACATTCTCTACTGCTTAAGAACAATATACACATCTGTAAATACTCCTGAACCAAGTGCAATTATAGCTCTAGAGTTTATTCTATTTATCATAATTTATGCTTTATCTTATTTTTTAAATTGTCTATTATCCTAAAGAACAGACTATTTGATGTGTGCAATCTGAATGCTCTTATTTACTTCTTTCTCTGCTGTAATGTGCGCAACGATGACACTGACATTTCTCAGTGTCAGTGCGGCGAATAAAGGATTATCTTATCTTAACTTAATAGGATCATTCAGGGTGTGAAAAAGACAAGGAATATGCAAACATTAAAAATATATATATTTTGGGCAAGATATATTATGTACAACTAAATGATAAGTGACTATAGCAGTGCAAGTTTGAAAGGGTACAGATGTGTTGCATGTGTTAAAATGACCCAATGTAAGTCAATGGTGGAAAAATACTTTTTGTAAATACTTCATAAAGTGTCAAAAATAGTAACTTACATGAAACATTGAAGCCAAACCAAAGTAAAATTTGTTGAATTTGGTGGAAGTTGAAACGTGCCTAAATCATGCAGATCAAAAAAACTTTAAAACAGCAAATGGGGAAAAGTACAGGACTTGTTTGTCTCTGCTGTCACTCAAAAATAAGTGGGTCATTTCGAACACTGAAACTGAACTAACAGCTGCAGTTCAAAGATTGTTATTGCTGTTATTTGGTTGGCACACTTCTGTCAATTTCCAAAGAACCTCTGCTCCATCCAGTTTTCTTCCATCTTTTGTCAATCTGTCAACTTTGAGTGCAGTGAATAAATGATGGAGAAGTAACTGAACTTTATGTTTGGGAAAGGATACATAAGTACTATGAATGCAAATATTATGATGTCTGTGGAGAGTGAAAAGAAACAAAAACTGCATTTGAAGCTAGAATGGTTCAGTGAGTCAGAAGGTGCATGAACAAAAGACAGACTTACTAAAAGCATGATTGATACACTGTGTTTAATGATGTGAGGCCTGTTCTGGTTCAGTGATCAAACTTTAACCCACACGGCGCTGCTTCTTTTCATGTCCGTTCCATTCGAATTTCAAAGACAGCTGCACTTGAGCCTTCTGCTGTTAAAATTAAATGGACTCAGACTGTTTCCCTCCTCCTCTGAGTTAGGGACTCATGATTTCAAAGTCAATATGCTTCTGTATTTCATTTATTTAATATTTTATTTCATTTCATACAATTTCTTCCGTTCATCTGTTGCTGGGTCGCAGGGGCAGCAGTCTAAGCAGAGACGCCCAGACATCCCTATCCACACACACTTCCTCCAGCTCTTCCGGGGGGACCCCAAGGCGTTCCCAGGCCAGCTAAGAAACATAGTCCCTCCAGCGTGTCCTGGGTCTTCCCGAATGCCCGAGCCACCTCAACTGGTTCCTCTCGACGTGGAGAAGCATCGACTCTACTCCGAGCTCCTCCTGTGTGATTGATCTCCTCAACACCCTGCAGCACCCATGGAGCTAACACATCCATGGGTGTCGCATGCCTACGGCTGGATAACACTTGTACTTATGAACGCCTGTGAGTCAGACCTTTTGGATATGCCTGAGCTGAAATGATCTGATAAAAGCCATAACACTGACTTCCTGTTGCAGCAGGTGTTATGGGACCTCATTAGAATAAAAATATCTTGTGACGCTGAAAGTCTCAAACAAAAACAGAAAAGAATAAAAGAGCAGCAGTTTAACGGTGGCGCTGAAAATGGGGATGCGTGTCAAACATGTATGAGTCACTGTTTGAGTGGAACAGTGGAAAATTTAAAAACGATTAGAACATAGTGAACAAACGTGAGTCGTCATTATGCACAACAGTGTTTAATCTGAGTGAAGACGCATCAGCGAGTGCACGTTCTGGAAAAACACCTCATGATGTCCAAGGTTAAACACGGCATTTTGAAGGACACAAAACACAAACACATCTTCTGATATATTTTGGAAGAATAAATAATTACAGCACGAACAAACCTTTAAACAATGGTAGAAGAATGCTCCTTCTATTTTGATCTATCGCTGCTTTGATCTGCTTCTAACACAGGAGCCATTGTTTTTATGCATAAATGCAAAGCAGCCGAGGCATGTGGCGGTGGTGAATGATCAAAACCCAGTCTGAAATCACACACTGCAGCCGCCTGTGTTCCAGCAACCACCGTCCAGCGACCACCGTCCAACGACCACCGTCCAGCGACCACCGTCCAACGACCACCGTCCAACGACCACCGTCCAGCGACCACCGTCCAACGACCACCGTCCAACGACCACCGTCCAACGACCACCGTCCAACGACCACCGTCCAACGACCACCGTCCAACGACCACCGTCCAACGACCACCGTCCAACGACCACCGTCCAGGCCTGAATATATAACACAAAGGAGCCGAGACTTCACCGTGCACAATTGCCATTTTGTCATTGAGTATTCAAACTATACTCTTCTAAGGGCAGAATTATTTATTTTTTTAAAGCTACAAAACAATGAACATGATACAAACAATATAAAGTCAATGTTTATTTTTTATATAGATCATTTACAACTGCAAGAGCCCATAGTGACTCCACAACTAATGAACAAATTGGACACGAAACGTAAAATCAGGGGTCAGCTCAGTATGTGCGGAAAGCCCCAAGAAAGGTGTTTTTTACTAAAGTTTAAATTGCTCTGGTGACATGGCAGCTCTGACATACAAGGGCAGGCTGCCCAGGTTCAGAGTCTGGGTCCAGAGCCCGTGTCCAGAGCCCGTGTTCAGAGGCCAGGTCCAGAGGCTTGGTCCCCTTTGGTCCTCTGTTTGGACCTGGGTACTTCCAACAGCAGCTGGGAGGAAGACCTAATGGTTGTAACCGGAACATGATGGGACAACAATTCTGACAATCACACTAAAGGCAAACCATAAGGTGATTTAAAAACCATGAGCTACATTTTAAGTTGGATGAGCCTCAGGGAGCCAGAGCACTGGTTCTCAGAGTGATGTCATCATAGCAACTCATGGCCTGAAAGTAGACGGGCAACAAAATGTTGTATCAGTCATAATCGCTCAGTTGTGGCCACCTCCAAACCAGAAAGAATTACAGTAATCACTCTTTCAAACTCTCTTGGAAGAAGCCGTTTTTTACCACTGGATAAGCATCACATGACAGTTTGAAGTCCTATCTTACTCATTCAACACAACACAAATCACACACACACACACACACACACACACACACACGCATGCCCACATACTCTCTGACCCTACACCCACTCCTACTAACCATATGCCTCAAAACACATAAAAAAATTTCAGGCAGAAGTAAATCTGAGACGACCACCCTCACTCACCCTATCCGCTCTTAACAGTGACTCCCATGGCTCTTTCTTACAAGTCTGCACCAAACAACATGCTTTTTTATAATGTATTATTTATGAAACAAAAAAGTTAGTTGAGCAGAAACAACAAATGCTAACCAACTTAATACTGAGACGACAAGAAAAGTACATGTTTGGCTTAAAATACATGTAATTGGAGCACGCTAACCTGACCTAGGATTCTACATTCATTTTTCATGCGCTCGTAAAAAGGCTGTAATTAGAATTGCAAAGCAGCTCGGAGTTTATAGATTTGTAGTCCTGTTACAGCACACGCAAACTGATAAATGTTCGTACTAGGACTATCTGGAGCAGACACGCAGCCTCTTCAGTGCTCACCCAAGGCCAGTGTATTGGATTGGCTGAATCTTACAAGTACCTGTGCTTGAAACTGCTCAGTCCAGATTGACATAGAACATGTGTTATAGGACTGCAACTCAATGCACTTCACCGAACAAATCACTAAAAGAGAGTGAAGAGATAACGGGACTTTCTGAACACGTAGGTATTTAGTTTACATTTAAATAAGCTTTAGGGGTAGGGCACATTTAATTCAGAAAGAAAAATGTGTAACCCCAAATTGGGCGGCACGGTGGATAGCACTCTCGCTTCTCAGCAAGAAAGTCCTGGCTTTGGATCCCGGTCGGAACAGGGCCTTTCTGAGTGGAGTTTGCATGTTCTGCCCGTGTCTGCGTAGGTTTTCTCCAGGTACTCCGGTTTCCCCTACCACTAAAAACATGTACAATAGGTCTAGCATGCGCCTCCTGTACTGGTGATCTCTGTGTGGATTGAGAGACAAATGCCCGTAAATAACAATTGTAAACCGCTTTGTGACTCTGGGGTTTGAAAGACGGTATATAAATAAAGATTGCTTACTCACTTACAACAGTAGATATCTTGGAGGACTTAACAACACAGATCAGAGAATCAAGCCATTATAATACAAGAAATGTAATGATAGAAAAACAATTTGGCCGTAAGGGGCAGATAACGAATGTCCATACATGTCATCACCACTGTCTTTAGACCCTTCTGCATCGGCAAGGAAAATCTCTTATTAAAAAAAAGTGAGAAAGGGAAGCCCACATTGACAGAGAGATCCGCTCCCATGGACGTTTGGGCTAATTCACTGGGATTATGGTGAAATATTGTAATTGTTTGAGCGGCATGACTGTAGTTTCAATAATATCGTTTACCGTAATGTTTTACTGAAGCAAAATAGTAGACAACAAAATGTGTGACTGCGAGCTCCAGAGTTGGTATATGGTCATCATGTCATTTAGCAGTCAATATACGTCTGGCTAAACACATCTCACACTGCCAAAAATAATATAATATGAGGTAACAATTGCTTGAATAGAGTTTTTATATCTTAATTTGAGTACATTCTGAGTTGGGACAAAGCCATTTAGTCTTATTTGAACTGTTGCTTTGTTTTTTTAATTCCAAGGGAGAAATTTCTTGTATCTTTTAAAAACAAGATCATTTTGCTTGTCCTATTGGCAAATCTTGTTTTAAGCAGTCAGAATGTACTCAAATGAAGATACATTTTGCCAAATTTGAGCAACATTTTGACTTATTCTTGGGCACTTTCTGCATTGCACTTCTATAGTTGTCTGACGAGAAGCAAAAAATATTCCAATAGATAGTTCTTCACGCACTGGAGCTACCTGGTCTTCCATCTCGTTGTGATGGGTCCTGACTGCCTTTGCTTCTGAGATCTGACAGGACCAGGCTTTGATCACGGGACATCATTTGGAAACTGCCTTTTCTTGTGTGGCCGTTCGTCAGTGGAAAATGTTCAACAGAGCTGATAACAAGCACAAACTATCAAACGTTCTCACTCCTGACAAAGAAATGGCTCCTGTCAAACCACATTTGTCCCAACGTCAACTGTCTGTGTGAAAGTGTGAATGTGTGTGTGTGTTTCCTGAAGTGTGGATGTGAAGACATGATTTAAAATATGACTTCAGGCTGATAGTTGTGAAAGCAGAAACGTGATGTTTTTTAAATTAGTCTTCTGATAGATTCTACAAGTTGATAATTTGTTTAAAAACCAGAAGAGTTTTTTCGTACCTGACTGTTTCGACTTTTGGCGCCCACTCTTCCTCAGAGGGGTCTCATATCATAATAACCTGGTGACCTGTTCTTGCATATCTAAGTACATGAACTAAAACTGATTAACAGGTATGGCCATGTATAAACGGTCTGACATTAATTTGACTCCAGAAGGGATCTGAACCAATTTGGACTTTTAAAGTTGCAATATGCAAGATTTTCAAGTCAAGTCATCATGAAATGGCCTTAATCTTTCAAAAGGCATTAATAACATGCACGTTTCAAATACTTCTTTAACTGATAACAGTAGTTCCGCCGAGATATTCAAATTTCAAAATTATTTTTACTGCCCCTTAATCATTTCTATGTCCAATCGGAAAGTCTGTGATCCGGGTTGCCAGAACTCATCGCGTCGGGCTAATCTCTAGTAAAGTAACATGTGGCCGAAGAACTAAAAGAGGTCTCGTTATGATTCTGAAATCATTAAGGACAAAACAAGGAATAAAACAAGGATTTCAATCGGACCTTTGTGAAAAATGTGTTGGTTTAGATTAGTTGTTGACAAATCTCTTGTCTATTCAGATATTATGGTCCCTGCTGGATTTGTCTGACTATCTGGCAACCTGTGTCAGGGAGAGTGGAGAGGTTGCAGTACCACTTTTGGCCAGATTTTTACACACTGCTCCTTCAAAGATTGAAGAAATCTGCCTATAACATACAGGTGAAACGCTGTAAATTGATTCTTTATTCGTCCCACAGTGGGGGAAATTTCACTGTTGCAACACACATACATGACAGTAGTAAGAGCACACAGGGAGCACACAAAATGTACAATATAAGTAGCTGCTATATGTTTCTTAGCTAGCTGTAAATGCTTCAATATCTATCTATCTATAGTATACATACAGTATGTATAGTGTAAAGTTATATACAGTACATATAGGGCAAGCCTTGGTTTACGGTCATTCTGATTTTTTCTTTTCTTTTTGGGCTTTTTACAAACTTTGAGTAAATCATCAACATAAACTCTAACAATCTACAACATTTATAGACATTTATCAATATTCATGAACATTGGGCAACTCCCTATGGACCGATACCTATTCGTTCTATATTCTATGTGTTTGAACTGTCTGATTCTCTGATCTGTGTTGGCGATTTCCACGGTTACAAGAACAAATTGAATTGAAATGAATTGAATAAAAGCTTGATGAATCTCACTCTATGATCATATTATTAGATTATGATCTGATTCATCTATTTCATTCTGCACTTTATTGTATTTTGTATCTTGTGTTTCTGTGTTTTTATGGATTCCCGCTGGTGCTCTGTCTGCATATGAAGTTCCTCGCGGATAAATTGAATTGAATTATATTACAGCAGTACATTGACTGTTAAACGATATTCTAATTTCCCCTACACAGGTCAAACAGATTCAATATTTCACTGTTTGTATGTTTCACAGTTTAAGGAGAGAGAGAGTCAGCGGGGAAAAATACAGTATCCTTTTGTCTGATCTCAGCAAAAAACAGACTCTGAGCATACACCAATCCACTCTGTTGAAACATGCCTCACGCAAACTACAAAACAATTGCCACTTTTATCCTGTATTTTCTTCTTCTCCGGGAAATGTCTGTTATTTTACTCTCAGCGTTTACGGCGGTTTTACTGTGATTTGCAGCAGAGAGTGAGTTGGACCTGTGCAGTGGAGATGAGTTGTCCCTGGAGGCCTCAAACACATTCACATCCCATCGTCCCATTTTACCGAAAAGAGCCTCGACGGAGAAAAAAAAACAGTCAGAAATAGAGAGAGAGACGTCTGTTATCGTCATCGCAGCGCTGGGAAAATGACAAGAAAGTGGTAAAAGTGTGTATAAGATCGAGATTTTAGAGGATTAAAACTCGGGTTGTGGTTAGCTGGGCGATACGTGACATTTTTCATCACGGTTATTCCCCTGGATTCACCGATCACAATTTCTGATATGACTTTTTTCTTCTTTAATTAAATATAAAAACCAAAGTATAAGCATGCCGACTTTTATAAATAAAGTCGATTGGATTTGGAGTTCTGTCACAGCCTTGACTCAAATTGACCCATAATTAAATTAAATACTATAAATGGAAACACTTTTGAAGTCTTTTGGTCATGCTTTAATAGTGTCTATAATAATGAGGTTGAGAGTGATGTATGCGAGGATTAAAGCAGCTGGATCTTCACCAAAAGAAAGAACATTTGACTCATTCCGCTGGGATTATCTGCGTTAATAGCGATGGCAAAGCACAATATGGTTAAAACAAGCCATTGGTTTTAAAATGAAGACTAGATCGACTTTGAGATTTTGAGCAGAAGCCCCACATCTGACCATGTGGCTGGAAATCAAGATAAGACGGAAAGGTAATTTAAAGAACCTGATGTGATTGATTGGATTTATTCAGAGCTTATAAACAGGAATAAATTATAGAATTTACAGCATTTACATATTATAAATGATAAAAACATACAATTGTACATAAACTTAAGGATTTCCTTTTTTTCCTTTTATATATTAAACGGACGTAGCTCTAACTAATGAGCTAAAAATTGGGCTTTCATGGAGTGATTCAAAAATGGCCGCGGGGGCTGGAAAATGTGAAAAAACGCATCTGCGCATGCGTCAGCCGGCACGAGCCCCATTCATTTAAACAAGATACTTCAAAAATTCACAGCGAGTAAACTAGACTGGTCCAAAAAAATTCACTCCCCTCAGCATTGACACACATGTGGAACGGAGCTTTGGGCCAAGAGCCAACTGTTGGACCATCCTTTCGCCCGGGGTGGTATTGCAAGCATGTCAGCACACGCCATTTTGGCCACTTTTGAGCCGGGACCCGCCCTCACTGACCCACACACACACATACTGTACATATAGATACAATCCAATCAAATCCACTTTATTTATATAGCACATTTAAACAACAGTTACGTTTCCAAAGTGCTGCACAAAAAAGTATAAAATAAATAACAACTTATGCTTAGCTTCACCAAGTATAAAAGAATAAAAATATATAAAACAGATTAAAACCATAAATAAAAATAAAATAAAATAAAATAAAAACACAGAGGACCACACAACTCACGCAGTGTTAAAAGCCAAAGAGTAAAAGTGGGTCTTAAGACGAGACTTAAAACACTCTACTGTGGGGGCCGTCCGGACATGGAGGGGAAGAGCGTTCCAGAGCTTAGGGCCGACCACAGAGAAGGCTCTGTCCCCCCGGGTTTTAAGTCTCGCGTTAGGGACCACGAGCTGGAGCTGGCTCTCGGGCCTCAGGGCGCGCACAGGAGTGTACATTTGGATGAGGTACGTAATCAGGGGCCTGTCCATGCAAAGATTTAAAAACAAACAGTAAAATTTTAAAATCAATGCAAAAATGAACAGGGAGCCAGTGCAAAGACGCGAGTACAGGGGTGATGTGTTCGCGCTTTCTGGCCCCCGTTAAAAGTCGTGCTGCTGCGTTCTGGACCAACTGCAACCGGGAGAGGGTTTTCTGATTGACACCAGCATAAAGTGCGTTGCAGTAGTCCAGACGACTGGAAATAAAAGCATGCACAACCTGTTCTAACAAGTTAAAAGATAAGAATGGCTTCACTTTTGATAAAAGCCAAAGATGATAAAAACACGATTTTAAAACGCCATTAACTTGTTTGTCAAATTTAAAATCGCTGTCTATAGTGACGCCAAGGCTGGTGACTTTGGAACGCACATAATTTCCTAGTGGTCCCAAGTCAGTAAGGGCCGGTCCAAATGTTAAAATTTCCGTTTTTCCCTCATTCATTACTAAAACATTCTGGGCTAACCAAGCCTTGACGTCACATAGACAGTTGAGCAGGGGCGTACAGACATACAGACATAACCATACATATGTTTGCATACATACACACATATTTCTACAGTTTTGATCTTATATCATAAACATTCATATACCACATATACACAGATATGCATACATACACATATGAACACAATATGTTTGCACAAACTTCATTCTTTGAAACCAGAATTTGAAAATTAACAAGAAAGAAAGAATCCTGAGCCACTACGTGAAGTTTTGAGCTGAGAGCTGATTGGCTGAGTGAGGGTGGTCCTCCTGTTTTCACTCTTTCTTCCAGGTGCTCCAGTTTCCCCTACCACGTAATGCATGTGTAATAGCTTCCCCGGGGCCACTTCCCTAAATAAGAGATTCTGAAAATCTGAAAAAAAAAAAAGATAAAACGTACATCCTACCCACATCCTATCTGGGGCGTGAATTCCCCGGAAAAAAAAATGTTCCAAATCCCAGCAGGACTGCCCTAAATAAAGTAAATAACGATATTTAAATCTAACTAGATACTCGATCACTGCAGTGTCCTGCATTGTCATTGCTTCCTCCCTACACCGTGAAAAAATATAAAATGAGTACAAAATTATGAAAAAATAATTCAAAACATTGCCAAAATGTAATTTGAACACATTTTGCCTTAAAACAAGATTTGCCATTGCGACATGCAAAATTATCTTTTTTTTTTTAAAGTATACAAGAAATATCTCGGACTTTCTTGGAATGAGAAAATAAAGCAACAGTTCTTGAAGTGAGAATAAACGGCTTTGTTCCATCGGCAAATAATGTTTTGAGATAAAAACCACTCGATTCAAGCAGCTATTAGTTCATATTGAATCATTTTTTGCAGTGTTTAGTAGAATCTCCTTGTTGCCTTTTGCAGTGTTTTCTTGTCCCACTTTCTCCAAACTCTTCAGAGAGATTCTGTCTATTGTTTCATTTGGCTGGAGGGTTCCCTGAACTGTTCTGACTCTAGACTTCCATTTGCGTTATCGGAGCGCACTTTCCACCTGCACTATCCGCTCTTTGCTTTTGTTCCCCGCGACTAAAATCCGCTCCGTGCTGAAATCCATTTGGGAGAGCTGGCAGCAGAGATGGCCTCATATCAGCGATAGCTTAGAGGCTTATTTCATTTGAAGATTCCCCATATATATATATTTCTTTTTTTTTTTTTTTTGCTTTATTCGGAACTGAAGATAAAATTGGATCAAGCGTCTCGGTTTTTTAATGCGTTTCTCCATCTGGAAGGCAACCTCAGATCCAAGATTCTGGATCTCCTTTATTTAAAACGCAGCCCAGTCAAAAAAAAAACAGGAAATGTGGGTCAATAAAAAACATACAGAGCTAAAACTAGTGGGAATTGTTTTTTTGCTGGAATAGTTTTTCATGGTTTGGGGAGCTTATTAAAAGGTGACATATTGTGTGAGCTGGACTTAAAAGCCTTCATTCTCATCCCCACTGTGGTTTTATTTCAGGTTTGAATCTTGAGCAGTAAAACAAAAAAATTAATATGCTAAAAAGCAAGTGAGGGACAGATAGAGAGGCAAGAAATGGTTACGATCCTCCCATTAAAGCTAGGGTACCTAACTCTTTGTTTGTGCAACAATTTTGTTAATGGAAAATAGTTCAGGTAATCAATTGCAGCTCTGGTGAGTTATGTAGTTAATACTTCCAAATATTCAATTAAATTAATTTGTGTACAGCCCTACATCACAACAGTAGTTATTTTGGAGTTATTTCGGACTTTTCAAAAACATTTGTAAAGTTTTTTTTTTAATCGGCTAACACCAATAAATCTTATAATAAAAATAAAAAACACATATAGCCATTAGTCCATAAGGGGCAGATGACCAGTATTCATAAATGTTGTTGAATGTCGAGTGTCCTGAATCATCACCACTGCCCTTGGACCCTCCTGCATCGGAGAGGAAAAACTCTAAAAACCCAGTGAGAGAAAAGTGAGAAAGCGCCGGGAGGCCCAGACTGAGGCAAGGATCCGCTCCCAGTGATGGACGGGCTGTAGATCCAGGACTCAGGCTGTAGAACGAGGACAGAGGCGGGTACCAGGCGGGGTGGGGGTTACAGCCCACGAGTCCGGACCCGCAAAAGAAAGTCCGTGGCGTTCAGGGGTCCCATAAGCCATTAAACAGACAATGGGACAGCGGGTGAATAGCAATGAACAGACTACAGCTGAAGTCATAACTATGCCCCATTCTTACATGCACTTGTCTCAACAGAAGAGAAAAGTTGAATATTGTGAACATATCAGACCACAGCATGTTTTTTTTTTGTATACTTGTAAGAAAGACCCGTGGGACACAATATTTGTCGCTTTGGGCCCAGAGCGGTTTGACTGAGTGAGGCCAGTCCTCTCTGTTTTTCACTTTTCTGTCATAAAAAAATGAAGCGAAAGAGAAATCAAAATGCCAGTGCGGGTTTAAACAGAAATATAATTCAGCTGAGGTCACTGCTGAATTTGTAAAAATGATTTGAACAAAAACAAGTGCTCCCAGTTCTGTCTCATTATGAAACTTTGGCCAATTAGCTTCGCCATTTTGAGCAATTAAACCGTCTTTCCACTCCGTGTCTCATAAATTGCTGTTAAACAAGAAA
>OZ035831.1:19870869-20240986 GCA_964034765.1 Knipowitschia caucasica
CTCGTCTCTCCAAATTGAAATGGGTGATGTATGACTGTGTAAATATGTATATAGTTGGATCCAAGTTTGATCCCTCAGCCACGGCGGCACGGTGGCTGAGTGGATAGCACTCTTGCCTCTCAGCAAGAAGGTCCTGGGTTCGAATCCCGGTCGGACCAGGGCCTTTCTGAGTGGAGTTTGCATGTTCTCCCCGTGTCTGCGTAGGTTTCCTCCGGGTACTCCGGTTTCCCCTACCACTAAAAATATGTCCAATAGTTCTGGCATGCGCCTCCTGTACTGGCGATCCCGCTCCCATGTCTGTGTGGAGTGAGAGACTAATACCCAAAATTAACAATTGTAAACCGCTTTGAGACTCAGATCTGCAGTGAAAAGGCGATATATAAATAAAAACTTACTACTAACTTACTTACTTTTAAAAAACACAAAAAAACATACAAAAAAATTCATGTTTGTTGTTGTTATATTTTGCAGGATCCTTGTTTGATCCTTTACATAGGTTAAGTTTGTTACAGTTATAATTGTTGTGTTCCCGTTGGATTCCTTAAAAAACACCAATGTTTTTTTGTAACATTGAATGGACAGATTATGTCTGTTACTGTGATCATATTGATCTCAATTCCTTCAAAAAAACACAAAATATGCCTCAAAAATTCCAGTTGCCACAACTGCTGCTATATGCTGGATAGAAATTAGAACAAGTGCCACTGAACCCACAGCATTAGCATGTTTCTTATCTCAGCATGTCCAATATACCCTAACTACCAACGGCTACTCCACCTCTGCTGTGACCTGTCCGACTCCACCCAGCGGCTACACCACCTCTGCTGCAGTGAACTGTCCTACTCCACCCAGCGGCTACTCCACCTCTGCTGTGACCTGTCCGACTCCACCCAGCGGCTACACCACCTCTGCTGCAGTGAACTGTCCTACTCCACCCAGCGGCTACACCAACTCTGCTGCTGTGAACTGTCCTACTCCACCCAGCGGCTACTCCACCTCTGCTGCTGTGAACTGTCCTACTCCACCCAGCGGCTACTCCACCTCTGCTGCTGTGAACTGTCCTACTCCACCCAGCGGCTACTCCACCTCTGCTGCTGTGAACTGTCCTACTCCACCCAGCGGCTACTCCACCTCTGCTGCTGTGAACTGTCCTACTCCACCCAGCGGCTATTCCAACTCTGCTGCTGTGACCTGTCCTACTCCACCCAGCGGCTACACCACCTCTGCTGCTGTGAGATGTCCGACTCCACCCAGCGGCTACTCCACCTCTGCTGCTGTGAGATGTCCTTCTCCACCCAGCGGCTGTTCCAACTCTGCTGTTGTGACCTGTCCTACTCCACCCAGCGGCTACTTCACCTCTGCTGCTGTGAGATGTCCGACTCCACCCAGCGGCTACTCCACCTCTGCTGCTGTGAACTGTCCTACTCCACCCAGCGGCTATTCCAACTCTGCTGCTGTGACCTGTCCTACTCCACCCAGCGGCTACACCACCTCTGCTGCTGTGAGATGTCCGACTCCACCCAGCGGCTACTCCACCTCTGCTGCTGTGAGATGTCCTTCTCCACCCAGCGGCTGTTCCAACTCTGCTGCTGTGACCTGTCCTACTCCACCCAGCGGCTACACCACCTCTGCTGCTGTGAGATGTCCGACTCCACCCAGCGGCTACTCCACCTCTGCTGCTGTGAGATGTCCTTCTCCACCCAGCGGCTGTTCCAACTCTGCTGTTGTGACCTGTCCTACTCCACCCAGCGGCTACTTCACCTCTGCTGCTGTGACCTGTCCTACTCCACCCAGCGGCTACTCCACCTCTGCTGCTGTGACCTGTCCTACTCCACCCAGCGGCTACTTCACCTCTGCTGTGATCTGTCCTACTCCACCCAGCGGCTACTTCACCTCTGCTGCTGTGACCTGTCCTACTCCACCCAGCGGCTACTTCACCTCTGCTGCAGTGACCTGTCCTACTCCACCCAGCGGCTACTTCACCTCTGCTGCTCTGACCTGTCCTACTCCACCCAGCGACTACTCCACCTCTGCTGCTGTGACCTGTCCTACTCCACCCAGCGGCTACTCCACCTCTGCTGCTGTGACCTGTCCTACTCCACCCAGCGGCTACTTCACCTCTGCTGCAGTGACCTGTCCTACTCCACCCAGCGGCTACTCCACCTCTGCTGCTGTGACCTGTCCTACTCCACCCAGCGGCTACTCCACCTCTGCTGCAGTGACCTGTCCTACTCCACCCAGCGACTACTCCACCTCTGCTGCTGTGACCTAGAGTGCTATTGCTTTCTAACTTTGGAATGATCTATTTGTTTGTTTTGTTTGTATGGATGCATTTCTGCTACTACTGGACACCTGAATTCCTCCTACAGGGTTCAATAAAGTATCTCTATCTATCCATCTATCTATCTATCTATCTATCTATCTATCTATAGCTTTGATTCACAGGTTTGCTCTTTAGGATGAAAAAGAGGAACAAGAACACAAGTAAGTGTAGGCTAAATAGTAACTGTCACATTACTTTATAAGACTTCCTCTGATTTAGATCAAAAGGAGCAGTAAAACATTGAACATGGCCCAATACTGTGCAGGTATAGCATAGAGTTATTTCTGTGTGATGAAGTCCAGTAAATTAATTTGTTGTTTATGGCCAGTGAGGTAGAACAGATGAGTTCAGAAAGTGGAGAGACAGAGTGGAGGAGGAGGGTTATTATCCATGTGTTCAAACCAAATAGCAGGTAAATCATTGTTTGGACATTTCATTTGTACCGTGAAGTGTGTGTCACTTCAATGCATTATCATATTATTATAGGACACAGCAGTGACCAGAGCAGAGAGACAAAAGATGTCATATTCTATTAATATCAGAGCAGATACCACAAACGCTTCCAGATGTTATTGCAATTGCAACAGATGCAACGGATGCGACAACATGAGCCTGTCATTTCTATAACCCAAGTTACTTATAAATATGTGTACAAAGTTTCTACACACTTGTAATTTACTGCCTGCATGTGGTTAACAACTTTGATTCACAGGTTTCTTCCATCCATGTTCTCTCATAGAGCTTAAAATAGGAATAAGGACAAACAATGTGAGTACAGTTAAAGTAAGGTTGTTATCACATTACTTTAAAAGACTGCTTTGTTTTAGATAAATGCAATGAAGAGCAGATAATTCATATGTCTGTTTGTTTGTTTTTTTACCAGTGAGGAGGAACGGATGAGTTAAGACAGTGGAGAGGCAGAATGGAGGAGTAGGGTTATACACGTTGAATACAGGTCAAGATAAATCATCATATGAACATTCCATGTGTCTCTCCTCCCACTTCAATGCTTTTTGTCTTATTCAGGACAGGGATCAGTGACCAGTTAAGTGGTCAAAGTAAAGTGCCAGATGCACAGATCAGCTGTGAGTGAGACAGAAGCAGTGTAGGAGGAGGAGGGCTCAACCCATGTGTTTATATAAAATACAGGTATTTTTGTACTATTCATTAGGACACATCAGATGCCGACAAAGTCCCAGAAAAATGCCAGATACCAGACCAATTTTGGATAAAATGATCCCTGACCACAATTAAAACACATTCCATTTCAGATGCCAAAAAGACACTAGGTGATGCCATGACAGATTCCAGTCCGGACATCACAAAACATAACAGATGCCAGAGCCGAAGTCATACAAGGACAGATGGAAGACCAGATGCTTCAAAAAGACCATATGCAAGAACTGGAGTTAGACCAGAGGCCAGTAAAAAGGCAGATACCAGATGTACCAAATGCCAGAAGGAAGACCAGATGTTAGTTAAAATAGTTGCCCCATCAGAGGTAAACCAATAGACAAGATACCTGACTAGATGCCACAAAAAAAAAAACAACCAGATGGAAAACCAGATGCCAGGAAAGTGGATGCAAGACCAAGTGTTAAAAAAAGATGCTGGACCAGGTGCCATTAAAAAGATCAGTTCCCCCAAATGCTAGAAGGAAGAACAAATGTCACTCAAACTGTTGCCCGACCAAAGGTTACACATAGATCTGAAGCCTGACTAGATGCTAAAAAGACTAGCTGAAAGACCAGATGTTACAAGAAGTGACAAAAGCGGGACCCGATGCCACAAACCAGCTGTGAGACGGATGGAAGTGACCAGAGCAGTGTGAGACAGTGGAGAGACGGAGTGGAGGAGGAGGGTTATACCCATGTGATCATATCAAATGCAGGTAAATCATCATATGAACTTATTAAAGTGTTGCTCCTCCCACTTCATTGCTTTTTTTGTCTTCATCATTATAGGACACATAAGATAAAAGACAAGATCCCAGAAAAATTCCGGACCAGATGTCACTAGAGATCCACAGGGCGGTATCATGGCTGAGTGGATAGTACTCTCGCTTCTCAGCAAGAAAGTCCTGGTCAATCTTTCTGTTTGCATGTTCTCCCTGTGTCTGCTCCGGTTTCATCCTGGTGCACCGGTTTCCCCTACACTGAAAAACATGTGGCAAAATCCCCCAGTTCTGGTAGTCCTGACCAAGCTGAGCATTAACATCTGAGCCAGACTTGAACAACTTAGACCTTTATTTGAACAACTTTAATAAAGCAAACATACAAACTTGATTATGTTTCTTACGGTTTTGGGGAAGTAACAAAATAATGTAACTAATAACTTTGTTTTTGAAGTAAGTGGTGATTTGTAACTATGTACATTTTCAAAGTAACATACCCAACACTGATGTTCACAAAATATTGGTTCAAGTCCATGGTTTCTAAAGCAAGTCCATGTGGGAGACTGACAAATAATTATTATGTTTTGAACCAGATCTACTTTCTGTAAGCACATATTTGCAGTGCACTACAGTTGTTGAATGCATAGTTCCCGTCTTCACATAACCACATCACCTACATTCACTCAAACTCTTTTGCACAGAGCTGTCAGAAAGTTTGTGCGTCTGTAATCTATCGAACACGAAGCAATGAAAGGGACAAGACAAGTGGAGTTGTGATCTTCGGAGACGCCTCATATCACCGGTGTCAGTCAAACATCTGCGAGGTGATAAAAAGGACATTATTCACCACACGAGCTGCCACGAGCCGTTAATCTCCCCAGGCCAAGGACGTCGCACTCGGATATGTTCAAACAAATCCAAAACACGGCGGCGAAGGAATATGCGCCGGATTCAAATAAGTAAAACCAATGAATGTTAATGAGTGTATGAGTCTCATAGAAAGGCCAAAGAAATCCAGAGTGCAAAAAAGTCTTTCTGAATGAATGAGGTAGAGGCACTCAGCTGTGTTATTTGTGTTAAAAGACCCTGTACTGAAATGTTAAAGGCACAAGTTTATTTTGAACGGTTCGCTCACTCTGCACATTCCTAAATTCATCACTGAAAGGCGTTCATGTTACTTACAGTTCAACCATAACAAGGACTATAGTTCACATTCACTTTTGGTTTGTCTGAAAATAAAATGGTAGGTATGTAATATTGATAAAAACAATGCACTCTCAAAGATGCTCTTGGCACTTTACAGCCGCAGCTGCCCCACTTTGGCACCTGGTGTTCCCAGAGGTCTCCCATCACAGCACTAACCAGACCCTTATTTTGAACAAAGGATTACTCATCATGACTTGGTTATTCTTTTCTGGTAAATGTTTCAATCATTATTAGAATGAGTAAAACACTGGATTTTTAAACTGTCCGGGGTTTCAAAGTAATGAATATTATCATTATTTACCATTTAAATTATTATATGCTGATAATATAATAATTTGGGGTGCCACTACAACCCCTGATCTAGATACAAAATGCAATGAATAGTTTATACCCAACACCAAGTTCTGCGTTTGCTAAAAAAAACAAACATATACAAAACATATAACAGCTGTTGTGCTTATGTCTGCTATGTCTGACACTCAGGGATCCTCATTCCATCTTCTCCTCATGTGACCCTTCAAAGACTCGCATCACATATTAGTGAATAGCAGATTTTATTATCATTCGAGCCAAAATGTCTGTGCTGAGCAGCAGAATCATCTGTAACCCTCTGAGTCCCAGAATATCACTACTATTTAAAGTCATTTGGTATTAATCATTAATACCTGCTAATAGTGGTTACTATACATGAAATACAGCAAACTAAATGCTAACTGCTGCTTGTTAACAATGTGTTGCTATGGTAACTAGGACTAGCTCCGAGCTAAGATCGTTCTGTCTTGGATTGAAGTAATTTCATAAACATAATGACGTACAAATACGTTACGATAATACCTATATCATATCCTATACCATATCCTATCTTTGATAATAGCTTAACTTAAATAACAGCTTAACTCTAGATTTGAATATTTAAACAGGTATTCTCTCGGTACATGTTGAAAGCATTGGTGGATGGAGCCGGCTCCCTGTGGTGACCACTTAAAAAACGGGGAACAAAACCCAGTGCCAGACTGAGATGGTAGGTGGTCCCAACACGAGAGCTGCTGCTGACAGGAACATGTTCGCACAGACGTAACATACGCTGACACACACACACACACACACAGATACACACAAACACACACAGACACACACACCAGAGACACGCAGGGCTTTGATCCTGTGAGCTCGTCATGCCTGCCCTCAGACAGGAGCTGAGAGCTGACGGCTTCATCTGTGAGTGCGGTGACAGCTGCAGGGACAGGCCTCAGCCACTGTGACCGTCAGCCTCCATACTTTTACACAACGCTGGAAAAGGGACATCTGATTTAAAATGGACATTCATGAGCGTTTGACCCAGTTTGTGGTGAAAATATAGATTCAAATTCAGAAAATGAATCTCGGAGAAGAACACAGACTCTTCACAAACACACAGTGAGTCAGGCCTCACAGTTCAGGTGACAATGTACGTTAAAACAATGCAATAAGATGCACAACAATTCCCAAAAGTCAGACACCTCCATTATAATTCAACAGTTATACAAATTTCAAACATTATATTTTTTGCTCCATACAGTGCCATAAGTCTCCACAGTGAAATATGTTCTCTGATCTTGACCTGCCCTTGAATGCCTTCATGGCAACCTGAGCCCTGGGACCCATCTCCAAATGAATGATGCTCTTGGATTTAAGGAAACTGTTTTTGGCGGTAGGGAAACCTGAAGTACCTGGAGGAAATCCACCCAGACACATGCAAACCCCACAGAGAAAGGCTTGGGACAAGACAAAACCCTCTCCTTCTTTTCACAATTTGAAAAGTAACTGACATTTTGATGGGGTCCTCTCATGGATCTATAATAATATCTGGATAGGGTATTACTAGCTTATAACTGTCCCACCCATGGGCACAGGGGGCGCCCGTGGTACTGCAGACTAAATTCACGTGGGCTACCCAGAAAAAAGTCCCATAGAACTCAATGTAAACTAAAACAGCTCGACCTCAGCTGACAGAGAACCTACAGCTTTTGTAAAGGTCGCATTTTGTGGGGATTTTGGAGTCCCTTGTCATCCTGAACTTTTTTTCTTCTTAAATCCCTCTGCTCGTTTCCTTCCCGCTCTGACTCCGCTCTACCGCTGCTCTGATCAGCAGCTCTGATTGGTCAAAGCACGGCCGAGCTTCTCTGTGCACATGCATGACAGCCCATGTGAGACCCACACACACATATTTGGCGCAACGCATCATGGGAGATAATCCACTGCGCAGAACCGGGAGGACCAGACGATGCCCAAATATAGCCAAGTTTCTCTGATATGTCAGCGCCCGTGAAGTCCTGTGTGCTACTGAGCACAAGCCTAACCCAAGGATCAAAACATGGGTTAGGGTAAATTTCTTCAGCTATAGATGATTTTAGTGCATACAAATTTTATTCTTACAATGAGAAGACTCGTTGTTCCAAAAATACACTTAAAAAATGTCCAAACAACAACATTTAACGACTCAAAGCAAAAATGTTTCTTTTTGAGAAGAAAACAACAGAACTACATCATTTTTTTTAACACTAGGACCGCCGTGCTCTAAACATACCTTCCCCCGCCCCCTGCGGTCAGTTGACCGCTATGTATTTTGCGCTGATACAGCCTTTTGCCAAATTGATTGTTCACTAAACCAGAATTTGTTGTTGCAAGGAAATCGTGATCATAATGAAACTGTGTAAATTATTTGTCTAAATATGCTAAGTAATTGTAATTCCAGCCGAAATAAAAAAAAATTACGAAGACTTTTCTGGCTAGATTTATTTTGTAACTTTGCAAACACCTAAAAGGTCGGTCACTATATGTTAAATTTGACTCAGTAACAATATGTCAATTCAAACAATATAAATGATAGTTTAGAGCACGGGACCATAACGTCTTCGCGCTGCTATATGCGTCTACTTCTTACGTCATCTCCAGACTGTTTTCTCTTTCCAGCCGAAATCACTGTGGGAAATATTATCTCGATAATAATAATAGTATTCGTATTGACACAAGATCATCAGCTAGGCTACCATCGTCAATGTACAATCTTCAATTTTACACGGGACACGTTATATATATATATTTGTATTTATTTGAGACAAGCAGTGCTCTTTATGATCAGAACAAAATTATAATCATTGCCTTGCAGTGTGCGCTGTGCAGAATAACACACAGTGTTATCTGAATGAAATAAGAAAGATATCCTTATTGATATGATGAGGGCCGCTTCTGCCCCACAGTCGCTCTCCTCCTGCAGTGTCCGTGGGTGACGAGAGGCCTCACAGCGCTCTATCTGCACTCTGCCTTGATAGTTCATCTAATTGTTCTATTTTATTGCGATATTGTATTCTGCTTTATTGCCTTCTTCTATGTATACATATAAGAATGTAATTGATGATGAATGAAAAGGCAGAATGGAGCGACAGCGCGCACACAGACCCCTGCGTATGACATTATGTCATGTGCGTTATTGCTTCTGGACCTGTTCCGACACTGCTGTCCGTGCCTTGAATGCACTACGGGTTTACGTTCAGATTTAGAATATTATAGGTGTTCTCCCCGCTGTGACATCTCACCTCCGTCAGACTGTTCTCATTCAATGTCTTGAAGCACTGTCTGGGCTTCATACCGAGTACTTGCAGCTCTATTCATTCTGTACTCCTCTCAATTCAAAACTCTTTCTCTCTCCCAAATAATAAAAAAAACCTCAAGTCCCTTTAGAGTTTAATGACAACATATTGCTCCCTGTGGAGTACAGAATAAAGTTTAAAATCCTACTCTTAACATATAAAGCCATAAATGGCTTGGCTCCTTCTTATCTCCAAGGCACGTTAGTGTCGTATCAACCAGGTCGAGCGTTGCGCTCACAAAACGCCAGACGTCTGGTGGTCCCTAAGGTCTCAAAGGTCACTGTTGGTGGCAGAGCATTTAGCTACCAAGCTCCTTTACTGTGGAATCAGCTTCCCATTTATGTTAAGGAAGCAGATACGGTCTCCACATTCAAGGCCAGGCTTAAAGCACTTTACTTTAATTTAGCATATAATTAGGTAATATATAATATGTAGTGTATATATTATATATATATGCTGTATTATGTTATATATTATGTTATATATTATTCAATAATGTATTGTGTTATGTTGTATATTATGTTATATATTATGCTGTATGTTATTCTTTATTCAAGGCTAGGTTTAAAACAGTCCTCTTTAGTTTAGCATATGGCTAGGAAGGTAAGACTCGGAGAAGGTTAAACTCCTCAGAGTGTTAGTCAAGCTGCATAGGGAGTCAGTTTGCTGGGAGAAGTATGGTAACTTGAGCACTATCCTCTCCTCCTTCCTACTTTATCTGTTTAGCATTTTTAGGATTCTGACTGTAGTTTGTTCATTGCTATTCACCCGTTGTCCCATTGTCTGTTTCATGGTACGATGACGGGATCTCTGAGCCTGGCCTCTTCCATCTACACCTGCGGACTGCCCCGCCCGACCCGCCTGGGAGTGCTTCAGTCCTGCACCGGACCTGTCCACGTTCAGCGTCCACTGGTCCACGTTCTGTAGCTAGCTTAGGTCCTGGATCATTAGTCTGTCCGTCCGGAGGAGCGGATCCCTTTCTCATATGGGTCTCCCTCCCTGTGGGTTTCCCTAGTTCTCCTCCAAGGTTTCTCACTTTTTCCCACTGGGTTTTTTAAGAGTTTTTCCTTGTCGATGCAGGAGGGTCTTGTTGGACAGTTAGTGTCCAACAGAAAGGATTGGTGATGATCAGGACACTTTAGCATTCTACAACATGTATGGACATTTTCTTCTGTGTGTGCTTTATATTCTCCATGTGTTTTGGCTGTTGATTCTCTGACCTGTGTTGGTGATTTCAATGGTTTTGTTAAGTCCTCTGAGATGACTTCTGTTGTGACCTAGGGCTATACAAGAATAAATTGTATTGTATTGTATTGTATTGTATATTGATAAATTTTTATAAGGCGCAAAAAACCCCCGGGAAAGGTTACTATGACAACAGTCGCCCCTGCGCCATGTATCCCTATGGGGCAGCAGAAAGGGCTGTGGTTTAGAAAAGTTAAAATGCGTGTAAATCTTGTTTTCTTTACTTTTTCCAAAAACAAAACACACCAAAATATAAACAACAAGTACCCAGTAAAAGTCATAAAATTTCAACTTCTGGCGTTTTGTTTTGAATACACTAATAAGCATATTAAAGTGAGTGACGGTCAGTTGACCGCTAGGGGCGCTCCTAGTGTTAAAGCGAGCAGTTAGCACGAACACCTTTTTTCCCTCTAAAATACCAAGAAGAAATGAATGGGGATTTACTTCCAGATCATAATTTGCAAACTGTGACCAAAAATGAGTCATCGCCATATTGTGTTCCACATTTGTGCTGCCTCATAAGTCTCTATGTGCCTCTTTGGGAGCGGATTGGCTGCTCTATACTTGTTCTCTGTGGTGGCCAAACATTCAGGCTTGCAAATATATAGAAATATGACAGAGGAACAAGTGCCTGGCAGAAACAACCTGAGTTTCAAAATAAGTTCCACCCCAGCTCTAATGATAATACTTATTTTTACATTTGTACTTTGGTACCTTGTGTCGGTGCCAGAGCTGGTGTTAAAAATGGAGTAAAAAGCTGTCAAACTGTTGGATGTGTCACGGGCTATTGTCACAGCGCATTAGTGTCATGTATTTGTGGACGCTGTGCATTTTGAATGGCCCGAAGATACACTGTAGCCCCATTGTCATTTTTGAACGAGAGAGAATAGAAATTATTTATCCTTTGCGAAAGTTTGTGAAAATGTATTTTAGAAAGTGAACAAACCATCCCAGCCCCCTATGATGGCTTTAAAAAAGTGAATTCCAAAAGTTGTAAAAAAAAATAAGTTATAAATAATACAAATACGTTTGAGGTGATATTTTAAAAATGTATGTTTATATTTTATTTTAGGTTCTAGTTCAAATGGCAAAGAATCCTAAAGCATGTTTGTCCACTTCTACATATTGCAAGCTTTTTATGTATTTATTTATTCACTTGAGCAGAAATAGTTTATAAATTAACACACAGGGTCTTTTAACACAATTAACACACACACACACACACAGAAGCACACACACATACACACACATAGACATACACATACAGTTTCAACATGTCTTGATATATTTACTACAACTTCAATGTTTAATGTTGTTTTGCTTTTACTGCCCATTGAAAAAATAAAGTCCCAAGATGTCCGCCCATTCAAATCCATGGCGCTCTTTGGCGTTTGGTCTCTCCATGGAGGACGAAACATCAGCAGTAGTGACGCAGTTCAGCCACCCTGGTTCTCCTGGTCTTGTACAACCATTTGTGCCACAGACTGAAAACGAGAAAAGCCGAGCCGAGTCTGTAGCACAAACGTATGGATTTATAGAAAACGTCCATCCATCGATCCATTTTCTTCCCCTTAATCCATTTCTGGGTCGGGGGGGTGGCAGTCAGAGATGCCACCCAAGTCACATAGCACCAGCCCCTCAGTGATCCTCTGCAGGTGGTGGCTGCTCTGTCAATGTGAGCATAGCCATGATCTCTCAGCGGGGGCTTTGGGCAAAGTGGGGTTAAGTGTCTTGCCCAAGGACACAACGACAGCAGACATCAGTGGGAGTCATTATAGAAAACTTATGGATTTCAAAAGGAAATGAAAAAGGACAGGATGTTAAAGGACACTGAAATCTCCACTAAACCTGACCTTTGAGAAAGCTGTAGAGAAAGCTTGAAACATTGAGATCTACGGAGAAATATCCTGTGTAATTTATTCTGCCGTAGTTGTCCACCGGCTTACGATAGAGATACCCTATCCAATTCAATTCCATGTATTCTTTACAAAATCGTCAAATTTGCCAACACAGATCAGAGAATCAAACAGTTCAAGCACAAGAAATGCATTGATTGAAAAACACATAGAGCCATTGGTCCATAATTGGCAGATGACCGATGTTCATGAATATTGATAAAGTCTGGATAGCAGTATAATACCTAAACAACATTCATGGACATGCCCAAACTCAAAAGCACAATCTTACTACTGCAAAAGGGAAACAAATACAGGAACTCATCTCTCTCTCTACCACAAATCAAAATTGTCAGCATGCAGCAATAGTTATTTACCACAACAATTGAAACAGCTCTATGCAAACTAAGAGCCATCCCAGAGCACATATGGCTCCGGGCTTTTCTCCATCTTATACGAGAACCTTTGCATTTTTAACCAGTGACATGGTGCTTATATATCCGCGTCCATAAGTGGCTCATGTTTTATGTATGGTGCCCTCTACAGTTAACCGGGGGGGAAAGAGCACTGACATGTCAATCTGATGACAGGTAAAAAGCCAACATGAGTATAGGCACCGATGATAATTACATTTACATTACATAACAACGTGAAAACACCTGCTTATATTCAAGTGCAAATATGGAAACAAAGTATACATGCTCTTAATTTTAGCTGGTGCATTCTCTTAATTAGCTGGTGCAGTTTTTTATACAATACAGCTCAATACTATAACCTTATTTCTATCTATTAAATCAACCCACAATCTCACTTAGTAAGGTAAGGCAGGTTTATTTGTTTAGCACAGTTCATACACAAGGCAAGTCCTAAGGAAAACAGGATAGAAACAGTGCAAGGCATTACAATCATAAATAATCACAGTGCATTCAAAAAGAGTAAAGATAAAACCCTGTATGCACAGTTAAACACAACAGTTTTTAACCTGGATTTTAACATTGTCAGAGAAGAAGCCTGTCTCACATTTTCAGGAAGTCACGCAGCCTCCCCATGTTTAGTCCTGACTCTGGGCACCAGCAGGAGGCCAGTCCCTGTGCTCCTCAGAGTCCGAGTTGGATCATATGGCACTAACATGTCTCAGATGTAATATGTCTTGTTGTCTGTTGGTGTACTGTATCTTCAAGCAGTGAAATGAAATCCATCTGACTAATTTAGATCTGTCACATTATATTTACCTGCACAGGTGTTTGGTCACTCTCAAAACCATAGAGAAGTTTTTTGTTTCAATTTGAATTCAGTTATTCAAAGGTTCATTTAGTTTAGGATTGCATAATAATATCATGTATTGTTTTGGGGCCCCGCCTACAAGCTATAAGCTAACGCGGCTTTCTGAGAGTTCCCTTCAAAGCACCTACACACTTTATAAATTAGAATGTGTAGGAGTAGTATGACCGTGAAAAGCTAAAATATGAGTCAGAATGTGCTCTAATTAAGCTAAAATTTGACTTAATTTTTTTATCACTTTCTTTTGTATGTTTTGTATTGCTATGGCCTTGGACCTGTGTATGTGTTTTGCATGTGTCATTTAAAACATAAAAAAAACCCATCATAATAAAAAACCCATTCCAAGCGATCAAGGACTGAATTTTGAAGCTATACTGTCAAACAATGCCGTTTAAAAACACACCAATGATTCCTGACTGTTTTTTTTTTTTTTTTGGATGCTATTTGGGAAGATATAACGCCTTGAATTGCACGGCACATTTGACTACACTACAGAGCTGTATGTATGGCACAGAAAAGCCCGTGGTTGTGACAAGCCATTAGCATGTGTCGGAGTCGTTATAGCTATAGTGCACATTTTCCACACAAACCAGGATAAGGCTCTGCGTGTGTAATTCTCGCACTTAGCCCGATGAAGCCACAGGAGGCCTTTATACCGGGAAAGCTTTGCACGCCGTCCCCCCTCTGCCCACTCACCGGCTGCGTCCGCGCTATATGCTTAAAATGTGAAAGGGTAAATATAATCCTGGAAGTTGAAAAGTAAAAAGTGATGAAGGGAGTATGAGTCGAGTGTAGCAGGGTTTCTTTGTCATTCACTAAGAAAAAGTTTGACTTTGAATGGATTCTGGTATAACGCTGTTTTGTTCTGCGCTTTTAGGCTCATTCAGACCATGCTAAAGCACGCAGCTCACATCTTTTCTCCGCCGTCCATGTTTTCTAGTCCACATTTCTTCGCTCGAATGGACGCCATGCAAACCCCGGTCAATAAACATCAAAAAAGGAAGCCAATTTTTTGTTGTGCAGAGTTTCAATTTGTTCACAAATCTGGGCTGGTTCTGTCTGAGTTAGGTGGGGGAGACCGGTTTTATTCTGTAATTGTTTTTCTGAAAAATAATGGAAAACAATTTGGAAAATGCCGCTGCTTTGAATGTAAATTATTAAGGCAAGGCAAGTTTTTTTGTATAGCACATTTGGCATACACACAGGCCACATCAAAGGGCTGAACAAAACCAAGACTGAGAACCAAGGCACAAGGGCATTCAAATCCTCAAATAATCAGAGAACATTAAAAGACGTGAAGATAACAATCCTTCCAGTTGTCTGCACAGACTAAACAAAACAGTTTTTTAAACCTGGATGTGAAAAGTTTGTCAGGAAGAAAACCTGAAATCTGAACTCTGCCGATTGTATTGAATTGATTCCATTTCTGTCATGGCATGTGTGTGACCAGGGGTTTTGTGTCTGGCTCTGGCGTCTCTGCGACTGGCCCATAGTCAGCTAAGACCCTGGTGGCAGGACCTCACTTCTCGCCAAATTAATTCACGGCATCACAAGTTCAGTATGAGTTTGCTCCTTTTGTTTCGTAATGTTGATTTACCTGTTTTTGTGTAGGCCTGTGTTCGGTGTCTGGCCGCGTTTTCAGACCAGAGCGAACACCAGGCTCCCGTTGCCTCCAGCTGGCCTGCCTAATGTTCTTTGTCCTTGTTTTGTAAAAGTTAATCCAATCGTTTTGAATCATGCTCAGTCTCAGTCCTCTGCTTTGGGGGTCCACACACACAACCGTAACAGCGCTCCCCATGCATTCCGCGTTCTGACTCTGGGCACTAGCGGGAGGCCAGTCCCATGTGCTCCTCGAAGTCCCCCCCAGGAGGCCAGTCCCTGTGGCTCCCCAGAGGTCAGAGTTGGGTCTTATGGCCCAGACTAACAATGTCACGGGGATGTACATTGGTGCGAGGCCAATAGTTCTGGGCAGTTTTGAAAAAAAGGCAGGTCAAGTCCACATCACCTCGATAGCGCTGGTTAGAGGGATTCCAACCACAGCAACTAAGGAGAAGAGCTGACCACAAAGTATTGCCAATATCCAACCCCCCAAAACATTGACCTAAAAAATAGTGGATGGAAAAAAGTTTGGATGTTCCAGATGTTCCGTTTTATTTCAGCGCAATTGAATTAAACACTTTTTCAAATGTAGGTCATAATGCTAATTACTAAAGGGGTTAATATCTCAAATGTAATGTGGACAATGTTGCTCTGTCAGATCATTTCTGTGTATTTTTTGTTATGTGTCTCATAGTAAAGCACGGAGTGTATCCTCAATTGTTTGAAGAAGATACACATAAACAATAAGACAGGGTGAATTTTCATGGGGATGAATAAACTTTGATAACACGTTGTGTTCTTACTGGGGAGAATTACTTCACTCTGTCACTCTAGTGTTTTGGATGTTCTGGACACATTGCTTCCTGTTAAATGGTCAAAATGTGTTACTATAAGCAAAAGGCGCCTATGGATCCAAAGCAGCAGACTCTGTACAGGGCACAGAATGAGCGAGTGCGGGAGAGCCCGAGCGGAAGTGGCGAAAGTAAAATCTCAGTTGACCCATGAGTCTTCAAAGATGCATTGTGCAAGGTTCAAACAGTGTGCTACGGTAGAACGAGGAAACTTATTTTTGCCGAAACAAATCGAAGGTTTTGCGTGGACAATCTACGCGCGTTCTGTTCTGTTGAGCAGTCTCCAAAACCAAATTTACCTTCACTCACGCATATAGTAAATTATGTATCTTGAATCTGGAACATTCCCAATGGCCCTGATTTCATAAAACGGCAGTCATTCAGGAACCCCTCCTAAAAAAGAGAGGAGTCTGGATGCCTTGGCACTTAAAAGTTATCGGCCCATTTCAAATCTGCCTTTCATGGGTAAAATTCTAGAAAAAGTTGTCTATCAACAACTTACAGAATTTTTAATAATCAATCACTCTTTTGATATGTTCCAGTCTGGTTTTTAGACCCCACCACAGCACAGAGACCGCTCTAGTGAATGGTAACAAATGACATCAGACTTAACACTGACGCAGGAAAAGTCTCAGTTCTTATCTGTTAGATTTGAGTGCTGCTTTCGACACTGTCGATCATGGGTATCCTCATTCAGAGACTTGAGGACTGGGTTGGTGTTTCTGGAACAGCCCTAAGCTGGTTTATATCCTACCTACAGGACAGAAAGTATTTTTGTGGAGATCGGAAACTGTGTCTCAGACCATCTGGCCCTGACCTGCGGAGTGCCACAGGGCTCAATCCTGGGGCCTCTCCTGTTTAATATTTACATGCTGCCTCTGGGTAGGTTAATACACAGTAATAACGTGTCCTATCACAATTACGCTGACGATACTCAGGTCTATGTGTCCCTGACAGCAGGAGAACATGGACCAGTGGACTCGCTCCTTCACTGTATCCAACAAATCAGTGATTGGATGCAAAATAACTTTCTCCAGCTAAACACAGAAAAAACTGAAATTATTGTTTTCGGACCTCAGAAACAAAGAGAGAGCGTTATCTGCCACCTCCAGTCTCTCTCCCTGAAACCCTCAACTCAGGTCAGAAATCTAGGAGTAATAATGGACTCAGACTTGAATTTCAATAGCCACATATCATCTGTGACATCATCAGCTTACTTCCACCTAAGAAACATTGCTAAAATTAAAAACATTGTGTCTAAAGCAGACTTGGAGATTCTTATCCACGCATTTGTCTCCAGTCGATTGGACTACTGCAATGGCTTGTTCACAGGTCTCTCTAAACAAGCGGTAAAACAGCTGCAGTACATCCAAAATGCTGCAGCTCGAGTCCTGACTAGAACCAGGAAGTACGACCACATTAGTCCGGTCCTCAGGTCTCTGCACTGGCTTCCTGTGGCTCGGAGAATAGATTTTAAAGTAGCTTTACTTGTGTACAAGTCTCTCCATGGCCTCGCACCAGGGTACATCCGCGACATGTTGGTGCCATATGAACCAACTCGGGCTCTGAGGAGCACAGGGACTGGACTTCTGTTAGTGCCAAGAGTCGGAACTAGACATGGGGAGGCTGCGTTTCAGATTCATGCAGCTAGAGTCTGGAACCGTCTTCCCGAGAGTGTGAGACAGGCGTCTACTCTAGCAGTTTTTAAAACTGAACTGAAAACAGTTCTTTTTAGCTGTGCATACAAGTGAATGATTTTACATTTGTTTTTATCTTTAATCTTTTTAATGCGCTATGATTATTTATGATTATTTATGATTGTAATCCCTTGTGTGATTTTAATTTTTTACGGTTTTTAACTACTTGTGTGATTTTATATATCTTGTGCTCTTAATCTGTCTTTTTATGTTTACTTAAATTCTAATGTTTGATGATTTATGCATGATGTTATATGGGTTGTGAGGCGCTTTGCGTTGCCTTGTGTAGGAAAGGCGCTCTATAAATAAACGTTGATTGATTGATTGATTGAAGTGTCTTGCCCAAGGACACAACGACAGCAGTCATCAGTGGGAGTCGGTGGAGAAGGTGTCAAGGTGGGAATACATATCCGTAAAATAAAATATTGTCTTAGCCTTTCTGTATATACTGTCTGTGTTTCTTTAAAGGCCTAACCAGGAACTGAAGTTGCAAATTAGCTTTAAAGGAGCTATACCCGTTTCTGCAAGGTTTGAATGTTTAGCCCCGCCCCAACTCACTCACAAGCTTCTCATTTCCCCTAAGCTCTCATCCCACGGAGCCATCTAGTTTTATTTGCGATCTGATACGTATGCTAACATTAGCATGAGCGCAACTTCTCGTAAGCTGTACAACAATCACTGATGAAAAGGTACAAAAGCAACGCACTGCTAACAAAATATATAACTGAAAGTTTACCGCTAGTTTTGCGTCCAAATGCAGTCCGAGCATAGATAGTCTGAGGTAGTCCCTCAGGTCTCTCCCATAGACAAGTCTCTCCAGAGGATACAATGTAAGCTAGCTATGTTCACCCGGGCTTCATTTTTTTTCTTTCATCCTTTTTTTGCTTTAGTTTCCTCTTCTCTTCCTCACTGTTGTGTCGGTTGGGCTGTTTTGCTGTGTCTGCAGTTACAGCCAGAGGAGCTATAGCCAATTCTGCTAACATACATGCTACTGTGTTTAGCAGCGCTGTAGAGGATAGAGGACACGGCCTAGTTCTGTGAGTGGAGGTGAGCGGGAGTCATGCTAAGTCTCTACTGAATTCATACACAGCTGAATCAATGAGCTCGAGTTTTCAATTAAATTACGGATTATAATACAACTTTTATGTCGTAATAAGCATGAACTCATAAAAACATAAATCAGGTATAGCATCTTTAAGTCCTATGTACTCAGACATCGGTTACCTTTTGGTGGAAATGTTGTATTCTACTGTCCCTGTCAAATAAATAAATGTACCCACTGCCCATTCTAGCGCCCTGTGTCTGTGAGAATGGTCAGTATCTTGCTTTACTGTGTCTACATTGCTCCAGGATCAACAGTTGAGGTGTCCGACAGTAGAGAAAACCTTCCAAACATTTGATCCTATAGCATCCTGCAGACCACTGTGATGGAAAGGCACCATGTTGACCACTCACACAACTGCTTGGTCACTGAAAGATCAGAAGATATTTTTTCCAGATAAAAAGTTAGATAATGCAACTTTAAAGTAAAGTTTATTGTCCTTGTAGGCACATTTGCTCTCTGCATAGTACCCGTGCTAAAATGTGACGAGGGCAACCATGGTCATTTTCCCTGTGGTTGGTGCATGTTAACCGGAGCGCCTGGAGCAAACCCACCCAAACAGAAAGACCCAGGTCACAACAGGACTCAAACCTGCAATGCATGGACCCTCTAAGACAGGGGTGTTAGACTCATTTTGGTCAGGGGCTGAAATATAATTGTTTTTTTTTACATTATGAAGGTATTTTGACCATTTATGTGGCGTGAGTTTCATTATAATTTTATGGTTGATTTTTCTGAAAACAAAATGAGTTCATTGTTTAGATTTAACCAAAACTAGACCAAATATAAAGTAATATGAATTACTCTATATTTAACTTCTTGAATATAAACATTTAAACAATAGAAAATAAGATGCCTTGGTTACTGAAAGTTAATAATAATAATAGAATATCATTTTAGGGGCCACTAAAAATGGTTTGAAATTGGCCCACATGCCTGCTCTAATGAAACCACATATGTAAAAAACGTTAACAAATAAGGGTATTAAAAGAACAGAAAAATACCCTACATAAATTTTGGCCAGAAAATTAAGAAATGGAGAAGGCAGTGGTCATTGCTGAAGTTACCACAGAAATCCAGACTGACGTACAGGTTTTTCATTCTTTCGGGCCAGACTCAATCACTGAATGCAGATCAAAAAAACGTGTAGCTAAAATGGACCTGTATTGCATGACATGTTATGGCCCTCGCCGGCTTCCGCCCAGGAACATTTATGTCCCGAAACGCGGGTTTTTTCAGAGACTGCTTTTACGTCAGTTCCATTAAGTGTCCGGGCACAAGCACTTTACTTTACATGATCCATAAATCCACTGGTTATGGGCCCCACACGTCCGGCATGTGCTTTCTCGCATTGGATCGTAACCCAGTCATTCATATTCACTGCTCGGCCGGAAAAGAATATGTTTATGATATCAGCGTTCAGGAATGGCAGCTGGGGGGTTGAGATGGTGGGAGATAAGCGAAGTGTATTTTCTTTTAGATCTGTTTTTTTTGCATGTATTGAACAGAATGTAAAGTTATGTATTTGTCAAGATGCAGTAGTGGATTATTTTACTTTTTGCCACATTGTTTAGAGTTGACAGCACAGTACTAGCGACAGCATGAGCTCTGAATGTGTCCGGTTCTCAAATCAAAACTCATGGAGAAATCAGAAAATGAAAATGAAACTGAATTCTTTGTTTTATAGTTTATAAAGTGTGTATTTCATGTTTTTCTTCTGCTTCGTAGTAACTTTTGTGCATGTGAAGCACAAAAGCAGCAGCTGGTGTTGTTGGAAATGTGCTATCAAAATTAGGTTAGACTTGAGTTAGTTTTGTATGCCATCTTGTTATGAATTCTTCCCCTTCACCCAAAAACTTGCGTGGACTTGTTTGCCATCCATAACGACAATTGTAGATGTAATACTCGTGTAGGTGTCATAGCTAAGCAGACAGGAGCAAATCTGACAATATTTGAATAATCTGTTTGGTGTGTGTGCTTTGTGAGTGAACCAGGACCTGGGGCTTCACATAATAATAATAATATTAATAATCATTTTTCATTTTATTTCATGGCGCCTTTCAAAACACCCAAGGACACTTTACAATATACTAGCTACACACGCAGACATACACACACTGGTGTTTATACACTTTGGATGTTTCTTCTGGCTGGGCTGCCATCATTCTGCTCGGGTGAGTGGAGTGAGACGCCTTCAAGTCCAAATACAATCACAAGGAGCCTTTGCACGACCGTTTTTGACATATTTATCTACTAGAAACGTGGCCAATGGATCTGAGCCAAAACATAAAATCCTGCCGATGCTGTTGAAATCAAAGCATCTAGTTAAAAAAAAAAAAATCATAGTCCCGGACGCTCAGAAAATGCTGGCGATAACCCTTGTCTGCTTTACTTTACTGTCTTTGTCATTTGGTGCAATGTTGAGAAACTTCTCAAAAACAAGATGTAGGCATTTTAACAAACTGCGGAAGGACCTGATTTGAGAACTGTGTGGCGGAGAGTGGGTCACAGCAGGTGTTAACAGCCCAGTGCATTATGGGAGCTCCACTCACTGGCTTGGAGAGTATGGGAGCAATCGCACTCTGCTAAAGCCTAGCGTACATCGACAGAGAAACTGGGGACAACTAGTTGCAAGGCGGCTTTTGGCAACTGAGAGTAGATGGTGGGAGATGATCAGTTGCCAAAATCGGTCGATGTGAGCGCTCTTACAACTGGAGATGATCAGTCGGTCTCCAGTTTCAGTCAGTTGCCCGTGTTCTACTTTTCGGCAACTAGTTGTCCTCAGTTTCGGAGATATGACCCGATGTGCGCGCTCCATGCGCCGCTCCGACAACGTGTGTGTATTGCGCGCCCGCAACAGTTTATGTCAGAAAACACACTGTAGTTGAGGCCAGTTGCTGTCGATGTACGCGCTGTTATTCCCGAGACTGGTCTGCGACTGGGAGTTGCCCGTTTTCGTCAGATTGTCGATGTGTGCGGGGCAGCAACTCATATGCGACGAATATAATCAGTTGCCAGTCCGATGTACGCTAGGCTTAAGGGCTCGAAACATCGCGAAGGACACGGCTCGTCCTGCACACAGACTCTTCAGCCTCCTGCCTCCGGCCGCCGCTTCCAGCAGGGTGACAGGTGGCTTCTATCACAGGGAAGTCCCACTCCTCAACTCTCACGCTGTTAAAGCACGCTAAAGGCACTTTAGTAAATGTAACATCAAGTAAATCATGTTGATATTAGCAATTTGAGCTTTCATATCGTCTTGTATGGATACATATTTTTTGTGTTGTCAATCATTTTTGAGCTAGAAAGTAACATTTCCCGACTTGTGCTTTCGTTGGCATGTTTCCAACGATAATACAGAGACATTTGCATTTTTCCCAACGCAAAAAGTTTAAGAGGGGACACAAATATGGCGGATAGCTGGGACTGGGGTTTTTTTTGTTTACAAAGGACTTTCATAAGTGCTAACAGACACGCATAATTCTCAAGCTAATTCTCATAATTTCTGGTTACATTAGAGGAGTTTTGGCCTAGTTCATCACGTGGTTGCCTGGTCATTTTACAGTGCAGTGTGATGTCATTATTCACAACCAGGAAGTAAACGTATACATCTAAACAATATCTGTTTGCAAATAGTTTTTTGCAATTTGGATTCTTCTTTACGATGAGTCCAGCCGTCCGAACATTAGCATCACTTTGACCCGACCTGATCCATATTAAAACAAACGACAGGAGCAAAGTATAGACCTCCTTCTCGTGTCCTTGTCAATGAACTGCTTTGTGGTGAGTGCATTTCTTTATATGTGAAATAAAATCCAGCACTAATTTACTCCGACGTCTATAAAACTAATGCGTTTCCCGCTTTGCTCCGAACTCATGTCATTCTCACAGGACTTTTTTTTTCTCTACTTTCCATTTCCACATCTGGAATAGTGTGTTGTGGTTCAGACTGAAGACTTGTGTGTACACACTGTGCCTGGAGTCATTCTGAGGAAATCAAAATGCGCGAGTGGAAAGAGCGAGACCTTTCTGAAAGCTTGTGATTTGCATTATGCTAATGTGAATGTTGTTTCCAATTCAAAAGGTCAAATGATGCAAACGTGTGCAGTTGTGCCTTGTTTAGACATAAATAATTGGAGATAATGTCAAAGCCAAAGAATACAGGGTTTTTGCTTTTGATCTGAATGTGTCCCATGGCTCTTATCCTGTTTTTGAAGAACACAAAACTAAATGCAGTCTGTTTTGACAGTGGGATGATGTTTGAAAGGAAACTGAAACATGAACACATATTACAAAGATGCGTTTATCTTGATTTGACATTATTTTAACCATTAAAACAACAAGCCATTTCTCACTTGAAATAAACAAGATAATTCTGTACTTGAAACAAAGTTTGATAAGACTGAGTTGAAGTTGAAGTTGAACAGATAAAAATGCACTAACCTTTGGAGAAATACCACTGAATTCAATCTCTTTCTTTTGTGTTTGCAAATGCCAGTAATTCTCCTTTTAACATCATTCATCTGATTCAATGGCAGTTAAAGCCATTTTTCCCAGAGGTGCTGGTCCTGGACTGGTTCTGATTCTGAGCCGAGTCAGTTAGATTATGGAAGCTTTCCAACAAACTTGCTGTATTTCCAGTCTCATTAACCAGTTTTATCACCGGATAAAAGTAAAAAACCTTAAGAACTGAGGGATTTTTTTAATGCATTGGTTTGATTGGGAGCTCTGGGAGTTCTAGAATCTCCTGTATTATGAGAGTTCTAGTGGTAAACAAAAAGTCTATCCAGTTATGCTTGTTTGTAGAGGAAATAATATAATATCAGCTGGATATTTAAGTTCTTGTGATTAGCTTATTGTCTAAAACAGTATTTTCACTGTATATAGACGTTTATACTTACAATTCTAAACCCAGCACAAAGTTTTATGTGGACTCCATATAGAAGCTTCATATACAGTCCATGTGGGCGGAGACAATGCATCGAGCATATTATCAACTCCTATGTTGCACTCACTTCAGAATTGCTGTGTTTATTGGACTGGAGCCATGGGGAGAAAGTTGATTTGCTTTTACTACCAGTTTTTCTCCCTTTAATCCAAGTATATAGCTAGGGTATCATATTTTCAAACCACAAAATACAATGTATTAAAATGCATTCAAGCTCAAACCGGTGTTCTATCACTATATAATCTGTATTTTCAGCCCTTTCAGTGAAGAACAGGACCAACCTCAAGATCTCAGTAAGTAAAAGATATCTGCTTGTTGTGGTCTGGTCATTTGTTCATTTTACTTAAACGACACTCTTTCTGTTGGACAAACAACACTTATTACGATGGTAAGTTATAGTAAGATATATGATGTTGTTGTGAATGTTTATGATGCAATTATAATAAGCACCATTTGACTGCAGAATTAACTCACATACTTTATATGTGGTTACAACAAAAGGTGTCAGTCTTCCTGATCTGACGGATTCAACACACGGTAACACACGGTAACCCACGGCAACCCACAGCAATGAGTGTGTGTTGAATAATATAAAGCCCTATCATTTATTGAACTTGTCTTAAAACTTTGAAACAGTAAAAATGACATGTAAGGCCTTGCAGTAAAAAAAAAAAAAAAATTGCTGGTAAAATACGTTGAAATATTTTGAACCGTTTCAAAATGATGAAAGCTCGAAGTGTCAGACATTTCCAAACTCAGGCCGGTGGGCCAAATGTGGTCCACTGTGTCATTTTATGGAGACCTCTGCCGCTAACATAAAGTAGCAATTGAGGCACTTTGAGGTACAATGTCATCCAGGCAACTTTGGCTCCAACAAAACAATTATGCTATAACTATAAATCTCAGAACCTCTGGAATCCATTATTTACATTTACTTAGATGTGTTTTTGATGATGTCACAACATTCTATATCTGGCACTAAAGTGACGGTGGTATGAATCAAAATGCACGTTTTTCAAACCATTTTAAGCCTGGAGAAGCCTGGATGCAGTCAGACAGTTTTAGAATCCATGTTGTCGGCCCCTGGACAAGTCTGGTTAACACTACTCCCACAAGTGTTATGAAACTACTCCAACTCCCAGAGCCGTCATTTTGACTGCTCTCATTCAAACCAATGGAATTTGGAGAAATTACTACAAACATGTTTAGTTTTTTAGAACATTTTTAGAGTAGAACTTGAAATACAGCAAAAACTCCTCACATTTCAGAAGTAAAGAATAAAATAATGACAGAAAAAACTACATAAAGAGCAAAAAAGGCAAAGTTTTGAAAACCGAAAGTAACTGCACTCTTCCAAAACTAGAAGCCGTCAAATTGACTGCTCTGGGAGATTTAGCGTTAACTCAAGTGGCCTTTTTACTCAAAAGTTTGCACACCCCTTGCTTGATGTGCCATTTATTTATGTTTATTATTATGACTGTTGTATTGACTGTTTTCAATGCTTTATGCCAACTGTGCAGCGCTTTGTCAACAATGTTTTTGCAAAGTTGTATTAAGGTGTATTATTGATTATTATTCCATTACTCATACTCACATGCGACTCGGACGTGCGCTTTCCGGCTCTTGGTGGTCCCGGCCGAGCTCCAAGCCACACACTGACACCAGTAATCCTCTGGCCCAAACAGTTCCTCCACCTGCTGCCTGGAGATCTCGATACTGGCCTCCCGCACCACCAGGCCTGGACAGAGACGGACAAGCACCAGGGGAGTGAAGACCGGACATTCTACAAGGGTCTATTTTAAAACATGGCCATTTGTTTCATTGCACAAGGCCTGTCGTGTGGTGAGATGAAGGAAGGACCCAAAATGCAAGAATGCAAAAACATGATGATTTAATAAACAAAAGTCCAAGGAAAAACCAAACTCAAAAATCCAATACAGGAACCTGGACTACAGACAATCAAACAGGAGAACAGGACAGGAAGTACAACTAAAATAAAATAACAATAATAATAATAATCAATAATAAACGAATAATCCACACATGATAAGTCTGATACTCGATAATCTGGAAGAATGCATGGTTTGACCCAGAAAGGCTAACGACTAAGTTGGAGAAAGGTCTGTTTATGATGTAATAGATCAGACAATTTGAACTTATTTTAAATAATATATCAATCTTTTATTTGTCCCACCGTTGAGAAATGTCAGTGTTGCATCACCAGTTACAGAACAGTAGGAATGAGGAAGATAAATGAACAATAACTCTATACTAAACTAAAATACAATTTCTAACTTAATAAAGAAGTTTAGTATAATAAGGAGGTAAGTATAAAATCTCTAACTTAGCATAATAAAAAAGCAAGTATAAAAGGAATGAAATATGCAAGTAATATGTTTTAGCTACTTCAAGTTCAGGGGTGTTGAGAAATGATACTTGATCATAACAGTAAATCATGTACTGTTAATAATAATAATAACAATAATACATTTTATATAGGCGCTTTTCTAGCAAAAAGTGCATTTAGTTAAAATACAAATACAGTAAAAAAAAAAAAAGAATTACATGTAGATGATCAATTACATTTTTAATGGCTCATAAAGCGATTCAATACAGAATAAACCACAATTTCAAATTGAAAAAGGCTTGACTTTTACCAGGCCTACGGGAAAATAACTTGTATAGCCTTTAACACATGAGGAAAGATGCTGCTGCTTGTTTGTGACACTGGCTTTTTACTCTGACCTGTGGGGAACATGGGCCATGGTCTATCTCACATATCGTTACACACACACACAGTCCAAACATGCGTGTCCACACATACACACACTCCAAACCCACACACACACACAAACACACGTCGGCTCATGACCAACGGCAATTATAAGGAACCACATGGGCAGTGCTGTCCGCAGGTCACCACTGAGTTCAACAGAGCGGATGAACCAGTCCGCCCCCTGGAGTCCATCACGCTGCACAACAACTATTAAACTGAAAAGCATTTTTTTTTAAAGGCCTTTTTCTTGAAGACTGAAGAAAATGACAAACATTGTTTCGCTTGGAATGAAAAAGCAGCTGCAAAAGAGGCGAGTTAAACTGTATTAAACTCAAACTTCAATCCATGGTTTAGAGCAGGGGGAAAAAAAACGTTTCATTTATAAAAATAATTTGGAATATAAATGACTTGTTTCACATTAGTTAGATTGGACATTCTTGTCTGATAGAATTAGTTCAGTTTCTGTGGACTGAACCAAAACTGCACCAAATATTGAAGGTATTGACCAGAAGCATCAACGTCATCCAGTCACGTGATTGTGAATGAGCTTACGGCGGAAGTATTGGAAACTAGTATTGCTGCGAGAGCAAAACGGACTACAACTCTTAAAAACGGAGCTTCCTCTCTTAAATCGAGAAGTGGCTGCTTCAAGCACATGTTCGATTACGTTATAGGTGGAAGTAGGACATCAGGTCAGGGCTCACAAAGAGTGGTATTTGGAGAAGTTAAGGATCGCCTAACTGGATGTTGACCCGTACCTTCTCCCCCCAGCCAATTTTATTGATTAAATAAAATTTCTATTTTTGCCCAAATTCACCCTACATGATCTTAATCATTATCGTTAACAATGCATCCCCTCACACTGGAGCAGATTTATATGTACATTTTGCTGGTAGCATTAGCAATAGTCCACTTTTCTGTGGCTTTTCTGTTCACAGCCAAACATGATACGTACTGACGGAGAGGAAAATAGTGAAACACGCAATTGACTTAAAAGATAAAAATGTCAATGTTGCAGCGCACATACAGGACAGTAGTAAGAGACACGTTTGACGTGTGTCATTGTCCTCCAAATGAATGGAAATAAAATAAATACAAACTTGTGATTGCTTTATCTTGTAAAAAGTGTTATATTAGGGAGTACTTGGATGGGTCCCAGTCCTTTTGGTTGATTGCCGCTGGCCATCGTCGTCTTCTGTCTTCATGACGAGCAGGTATCAGATAAAAAAGCTTATGTCCTTGCCTGTTAGTATAATCAACCCACTGCTAAATGTCACAGTTTTGGCTGTAATGCGCTGAAACAGGTTGTTTTGGTCAAGTGTCCGTAGGCTCGCAGTTAGACTTCTGCCGTCTGTCATGGAGAGTGGGCGTGGCCGGGACGTCACATGCAAGGGGTCAATATAGGAAGATTTTCTACTTCCGGGGTGGGGTGGATCCTCAAGACGATTGGTCCTCCCAACTGTCAATCATTGTGATGATTCATGCTCGTCAAATAAGACCAGAGAGTTTTGTGGAGAGGGCGGTTCTTTCTTAAGAAAATTGGAAACCCTCCTTTATATCTTAAACAAATCTAATTGAAGACTTGTAAAAGAACATAACACAACAATACTAACTTCTAATTACATGTTGGCTTAACATATTTTATGGAATTACATTTTATGGTTGTTTTCTTAGTAATGGATAACATGCCTTTGTCGCCTATTACCATTTATGCTGCTATTTAATATAATCATTTAAAATCCTCTCAAGGGCCACTGGAAATGGTCTCGCGGGCCAGATCTGGCCCCCGGGCCTTGACTTTGACACCTGTGGTTTGGAGGACTTGCACCATCAGCTTCACTCAATTATTAAGAAAATTCCGTTTGAAATTCTATTTTTTTAACATTCTGAAACTATGAATATGAACAATTAGTAAGTAAACTTTACTTTATATAGCACATTTGAAAAAGAGAAAGTTTACTTAGGGCTATAACTCAAAATTATTATGACAATTGATAAATGAAGTGATTATTCTTTTGGGAATACAAGCAAGAGATTGTCAATTTAAATTCCTCAGGATTCTCTGCTCAGACTTTTGCCCCTGCAACCCGGAAACGGATAAAGCCGAAATAAATGGTTGGATGAATAGTTCTTTAGAAATTCGAGTCCATAGAGCTGGAAAAAAGTGCCAATAGCTAAGTTCAAGAATCTCAGGGTCTTGTTCACAAGTGAGGGAAATAGGAGCCTGAGATTGACAGTGTGCAGTGATGCGGTCGCTGTATCGGTCTGTTGTGTTGAAGAGGGAGCAGCAACTACATTCAAAGCTCTCGGTGTACCTGTCAATGTGCGTTCCCTCCCTCACCTCTGGTCATGAGCTTTGAGTAATGACCGAAAGACAAGATCGCGGATACAAGCCGTCAAAATAAGTTTTCTCTACAGAGTGACCGTGACCCTTAGCGATAGGGGGAGGAGCTTAGTCTCCCCTTAAAGAAAAACTAAATATTCCTCCTCTTGGTCTGTGAATCTGATCTTGAATGTTTTCTTTGGCATTTTCACGTTTTAGAACTTCAAATGATCTCTGTGAATAGAAAAGATATAGATTTTAAATTCCACTCAGCTCTGAATCTGGACCAACGGCAATTACCGAGCAACATGGGAAAGCAGGGTTCACGAGGCCGAATAAAGCAGTCCGCCCCCTAGAGTCCATCTCAGCACTCAGCAGCCATTTAACGCTGCAATGTATTTTCTCAAAACACTTTCTTCTAAAGACCTGTGGCCTTTTCTCACATGAAGCATCATTTATCTGCTCGTTTCTAACTTTTTAATGTCAACTTCTCGACTGTTGAATCTATAGGGTCCTTCTCTTTCCATGGTGCAAACTGTCGGGGTATAAAAGTTTAAACAGAAAAACACAAGGTGGAATAAAAAGCATTGAGACACGCACGCACACACACACACACACACACACATATAACTGTCGGTTTCAACTGTAGAAAGAAAATAATGAAGCCTCTGTGCTAAAGGAAGTGTTAGTAGCTGTTTCAGTCCTGCCATTATTAAAACCTGATGGACGAAGTTTCAGGACTCAATATAATGATAATAATAATGCATCAGTTTTATATAGCACTCAGACGCTTCACATTCCGTTATTCATTCACTCCATTCACTACTGTTGCACTATTTTTGTTATAACTCTTATAACATTAACTATATTGTTCAAAACAAATAAACAAAACTAAACACTAAGTAATTAATAGTCAAAATAAAGATCAATGTCAAAGTCATTTTCTCAGGATTAATGTTTCATTAGGGCTTGGGAGGTCAGCGACTGGTTAGGGTTAAGTTTAGGGTTTTGGTGAGGGTTAGGGTTGTTAACTTTGTTGGTGGACTCTTGGACAAACATAGTGTGGTACCACCTACATATGAAAGCCTGATCCCAGTAGACCTTAGAAGTTAAGTAGAGCCGGTCTAGATCAGAACTGTTATGGGAGACCTCTGAGAACACCAGGTGCCACAGTGGTGTAAATGATTGGTGGTGGTCTGGGAGGGTAAATGCACTGGTTTCCCCCGCTCCTGTCAGTCGGCCCTGCAGATGTGGCTACAACAGTAGTTTATCACCACTGCATAAAGTTAATAAATAATCCCATGTGAAGTGTCATTAAGTGTCCAAAAAAAAGGCGCTATAAAACCGATTATTTATTAGTTGGTGATATTAGATCACATGTGACGAGGGATCTGATTTATCATTCGTACAAAATTGTGCAGCAAATATCTCAAATCTATTTGAACGTGAAATGTGGACGGCCTCAGACACAGATTGTGTGTTTGTGGTCTGAGGCAGAGAAAGGTGTTTGAGGATGTGTGGGTTTGTGAAGTTTGACTATATGAAAAAAATAGAATAATGTGGGCACTGTTTAATAACTACAATGTACAAAGTTTTCCATATATCGCACTAATGAAGAAAATACTTGCCTCTCCAAGTACCACCACAAATGACCAACACCACACAGTAGCGTAATAAGCCTAAGTATTCATCAAAAACAAGGCAGGGGTTTAATTCCTAAAGAAGCTTATATGCTGCTCCTTCTACATGGAACGTGTTGCAACTGGAAATAATCTGACTGTATTTCATTAAATGCTTTCAGATCCAGATTGAGAGACTTGAGACATCTTCAGTGAAATGTAACTGTTTTTATAATCCCTAATTTTGTGAAATTGTTTGTGACCGTTTTATAATCTGTATGTAACTATTTTATAATCTGTAATTGTATGTAATTTTTGTACAGGACTCCCTTGAAAAAGTTTCTCATTGACTGCCAGCCATTTTTGATGGTTTCACTGATTTTTTACTTTTTAGACTCACAAAATATTGTGTGCTATGAAAAATATGAAACCAGAGTCTGAAAGACTGGACTGTCTACTTTCAGCAGCAAAAAGAAGTTTGTTTTTAGCTTGTTTCGTTCTCCTGTGATCTCCAGTCGAAAATAGGTGAGTGTGACAAAAAGCACCAGTCTTAGACAAAAAGTTGAGAAAATGAGGTGTTTGTGAAAACAGAGAAACCTGCAGAAAAGGAACTGTAACACTATTTAGTTTAATTTTACTATCGTTATGAGAAAGTGTTTTTGATGCAAAATAATATGTTTTATCCAAAAAACGTCAACATTTACATATTGAAGCCCCTGACAAACTATGCCAGAAAGAATGGCCAGTATTCATCCATTAGTAGGTAGTGCTATATTTATGTCAATAATAGTAAATCAGAGATAATCAAAATTACAATGATAAACACTATAAATGTCAATAAAATCAAAGTGAACAGACAATAAACTTGTAGTATAAGTGCAATAGAATACTGTTGTGTGTCTTTGTGTGTTTGGGTGTGTATGTATACATATGTGCGTTCCACATGGTCTCTGTCAGTTCTGGAGACACATTTACTGCTCAAACTGCCTCCAAATGTAGCCTGACCCTGACTATATTACTCCATGCCTGCTTCACCTCTGTCTCTCCTGCTCAGAGTGCTCAGGCAGTGAGCTTTGATCAAGACACCCACAGAGCTCTGCTGCCACCTGCTGGCTAAATAAAATACTGTCTACAGCCAAACCCCAGACATCTATGATACACAGACACAGACGGACAGGAAAAGATTGAAAAACAATGTTTGTCAACTGATGTCAATGACAATGAGTTAATCTCAATCGTACTTTTATGGTTTTAATAAAAAGTATGGGCACCCGGGGTTTAGACAGAGGGGGCAGGGGGACGTGAGGGGGACTGTTAGTGTAATTAAAGGAACAGTATGTAAAAAATATGGCCAAAAGTGGTACTGCAGTCACAGTCAATATTTTGTAGTTTGTAATTATTTTAATTGGGGTACATGTGGTCTTAAATGATTCTTTTTACAATTAAGCTATAATCTGCAAAAAAACGTCTTGACCTTCGTCTTTTACCGTTTTTAGAGCAATCTGTCATAGAATGTGATAACATGCAATTAAATACAGAAAAACTCTAGCCAGGATCAAACCCGGGTTGGTGCATCGTGAGCGCACAGTTTTAACCACTAGACCACCGATTCTCGCGGTCATGTTTGATCTGAAGAACGTACTCAAAGCAGCAAATTTTGTATCACACGTAAACTTTCCTCAGCTGTCTAAATTGTTCAAAGACCGATATAAATCCTCGTTTTAGTCTTTGTTTTGTCATTGAGAGTCATAACAAGACCTTTTTTAGTTCTGCGCCACATGTTATTTTACCACTGAGATTAATGAGCCGCGCGGAGTTCTGGCAACCCGATCACGGACTTACATGACACTTCCTGATTGGCGAAACGGTGGAGGGCAGGACATCAAAATTAAAACAATAACAACTTTTACGGGTCGTAAAACTTATTTTGATAATCAAATATCTCGGCTGAACTACTGTTATCAGATGTATTCGAAAAGAGCATGATTTAATAATGCCTTTTGAAATATGGGGGCCATTTAATGATGACTTGACATACAAATATTACATACTGTTACTTTAAATCTTGCATTATATGTCTCCTTTAATGTAATATATAACTAAAAAGACAGATGTATTGGTTGCTAGTCATTTCACTACATGTTATTGACCATAATGTTAACATTGTATGTGGGAAAATAAATATCTATCAAATGCAATTTTCAATCCAAAAGTGGACTTCTTTGTATAGAAAGTGATTTATTAATAAAAAATGATTGATTGACTTATGTCGATTTGAGATCAATAATGTACTTTCAAATAGTACAAGCATCCCCATGATTCACTGGTATAGATTATCACATTATAGAAGACAGGAGCACTTTCCATCTTCAGAAATGGACATTGGTGATCAGCAGAAGCAGCAGCAGTAGCAGCAGCAGCAGCAGCGGCAGCAGCAGCAGCGGCAGCAGCAGCTGTAGCAGGGGTACGACAAAAGACGTGTATGAGGGGTTTCCTGTGAAAGAAGCGACCGCGCTGCAGAATAAGTCTGACTAATGCACGGGCAGCATATGGGAGCGCATACAGACGAGGAGAACGGACCATTAAACACATTTTTACAGTAAGAACAGCCACATACTTAGCCAGCCATTTCCAAACAATTATCAGATCTAAATACAGGATGTTGCTGATTGGTTGCTTCAGTGTGTATGTGTTTTGTGGAACGATCAGCGGAAAAGTGCTTGTGGAAAAACAAAAGCACAGTAAATACAGTAAACTAATGTAGAATGCCAACAAAAAAAACCATTACATATATAAGTGTATACTGGAAAATAACAAACACTTTACCATCAAACTTCTTTTTACCACTAATCACGAGTGCAGTGCAATAAATATGAATCTATATCTAAACAATGTATAATAATAAAGGCTAAAAGGGACGTTTTATATTCTTGGAGCATGATTTTGACTTGAGCTCTGGGATCTGACAAGACAATATCATTTTCAAAATGATTTTTTTTTTAAGTTTTATAATAGGAGAAGCCAAAGTAAAGGTCAATTTACACAATTTTTACATATACAGGGGCCACTACAAGGTGGGGTTAAAATTTCCAGATACAATTATTATTCACCAATTATTTGACAGAAAGTAGATATTCAAGTGAAATAAGAATTAAATGACTGAATTGATTGTAAGATTAAATTATCCTTCAATTGTTTCGGTGTTTACTGCCCTACAGTATATTTGATTCAGTTATTGTCTACAGATGTTGATGCTCGGCTTCACCGGAGATTCTACTTTTGGTGCATGTTTTGGTGGATGTGGGAAACCAGAGCGCCCGGAGGAAATCCACTCAGGCACGGGAAGAGTCACAAAGTGCTTTACATTTGTCTCTCACTCCACACATGGCAGTGGGGTCACCATACAGGAGGCACATGCCAGACATATTGTACATGTGTTTAGTGATAGAGGAAACCTACGCAGACACAGGGAGACCATGCAAACTCCACGCAGAGAGATCTAGAGGTGGAATCTAACCCAGGATCTTCTCGCTGTGAGGCACAAACGCTAACTACTGCACCAGCATGCTGCCGTGGTTAGCTTAAACAAATCAGAGAAAGGCATGGTCGACACGTGACTCCACCACTGAACCAAATATTTAAAGTAAAAATTCAAGATCAAGTTAACGGTGACTCCTTTGTGTATTGATTCATGCAAAATTACCCAAAAATCCATTAAAACCCTAAACGATTCACTCACACATAATGACCGCTTGTGCTGAGTGAATTGAACTTCTAACCTTGCTTTTAATGGAGGAAACCTAGCAGAGCTGGGTCCACTAATAACCGTGGGTTTGTGTGTGCCAACGTAAATCCTTTTCTCTGCAGTGAGTTAGTCTAAAAGAATCAGCAGCAGCAGCGGTGACTAAACGGCTCTAGTCAGTGTGAAACCCACTCAAATGCTACTGCACTCCTCTGTCCTGAGGCAAAATTCTGCTCCAAATCCTGCAGAATTTTTCTTCCACATGTCGCCTATACACGCTACATATAGATTTTAACTACAGGTTTGCAATGACTTCTCCAAAACATTAATTCTGCAACTTTTTCCATGACCTTGTTTTCACTTATTGACACCTGAGCTTCAATTTCAGCTGTGACAGGTGCGTAGCAGTAGGGCCCTTCGCTGTCTTTAGGAAGAACACGGTTGCCTTCAATAAGAAGATAGATTTATTTCAGTCCTTCGGAAGTATATCTGGATTCTTAACTCCATCCATCCATTTTCTTCCCCTTAATCCATTTCTGGGTCAGGGGGGTGGCAGTCAGAGATGCCACCCAAGTCTCATAGCACCAGCCCCTCACTGACCCTCTGCAGGTGGTGAGTCCACAGTAGGACGGCTGCTCCGTCAGTGAGTGCATAGCCTTGACGGGGGGGCTTCGGGCAAAGTGGGATTAAGTGTCTTGCCCAAGGACACAACGAGAGCAGACATCAGTGGGAATCTGTGGGATCGAACCCACAACCTTCAGGTCTAAAGGCCAATGCTCTACCAACTGAGCTATTCTCACCCATGATTTTCTGAACATGTATTTCTTGGTTAATTAAACTGACTTGATATTGTTTGCAATTCTTTTCAGTAGTTTCATACTTATTCTACAAGATATTTCTGACTTTTGTACTTTTTATTTGTTATTTCAACCAAGAACAGTCAATGTACCTTTGTATACAATGCATTGTCGATGTATTTGCTTCTAAACTCAAAATGACATTTCTTTATACCGGCTCTTGGGTTTTCGACTCATAGGATTCTCAGTGAGTGGTTCCTCCGCACTAAAAGGTGTTTGACAGGTGTAAGACAGACCCAATTTCTGATGCGTTTCTGATGTTCTTTTTTTAGCCTGATGCATCAGAGGTGAAACTGCAACATTAGGATTTGATCTCTCCACAGTGGACAGGTACCTTTTTTTGCTCTAACCAAACTACTATTTGGCCATCGGACCCAATGACCAAACAGTAGGAAGCAGGGTAGTTATCTATTTCCCCTGGATTCAATTTTCCAAAGATCCTCTTTGTCCTGACCCTATATCTTCAAGGGTATATTTCAAGTGTTGTTGCCAGCACAGAATACTGTATATGGGTTGTGTACATCTATCTCGGCTGCTTTTACTTTTACTGCTTAACTAAAGATGAAGTTCATGGCCAACTGTACTTCCTGGTTCTCGAGGTTGTCTGACCGAACTGCTGGTGTGAAACTAAACTGGAAGGAGGCACTAGTTGGCCCCAGCCTGGCTACACGTTTTAGTCCACTGCATTTGACCCAATGTCAGAAGGGCAACCTGTGCAGCGCCCATCTCCAGATTTTCACATTTGTCAGAACATCAATGAACTGTGACAGAAGGTTTTGGTACAGTTCCTTTAAAACTTCAAATAAAAGCATTTGTATGTAAAATGTATACTTCTGTGACATTATGCCTGTCACATAAGAAAATAAATACATCCTTGTCATATGTAAAACTAGAATAAGGACCATAATTCCAGCCATTTTATCTACATATAGAGTTTTTGCCGTGTATAAGCCAGAAAAGCCCAGTGTGTGTGGGAGTAAGTGGAGCTGTGCGTTGAAGGAGCAGTGGTGTAAATTGAAAGAAGATTTGAGTTGGGCAAACACAGGCGGCCGGACGCTTTTCCCGGCAGAGAAAATCAATGTTTATAATGGCAGAATGTGTTCCGTTTATCAGCGCGCGGAGAGAGGATAAGGGCGCACACAAACCTGAGATGGCCTCAGATTACTTTTGGATTCCAGCACTGGAGAGAAAGAGGAGATGGAGTCTGGGACAAAACTCATTCTGAAAGTTTGTCGGTAAAAGAGATCTTGAAATAATCAGACAATGAAAAGTGGAATCAAGCTCATGAAAAATGAGATACAGCTGGAATGGACTAACAAGAAATAATTGTACAATATCAAAATTTGAAATATAATGTAAGAGTGTTATGGCAAAGTTTGCGGAAGGACTGTTTTACACGTGTAGCATGAGTTCTAATTTAATGAATCTTTATGCTTTAGAGAAGAAATATTTGTACATAATTTCCGCCATTACAAACGGCAACGAGACCGTTTACTTTGCCATTTTTGTGTTTTGAATTTTGACTATGATAAACACTGTTTCACTAACAAGTGCAAGATCTATAAAGTGCTTTGATCAAACTGATAACAGCTTGTAGAAAGAAGCTGGAACATCTCAGTGAACAATATCTTCTGCCAGAGGGAAGAAGCTGGAACATGGGTGTTTCCAGGATGGCCAGAAGAGTCATTGATTATTCTAGTAGCTCAATTTAAGAGTCTGGAATAATAAAGAACCTCCAGAACAAGAAGCTGCCAGTTCCCAGTCCTCATTCAGAGCGGGTGACCTTGTTTAGAGCTCTTCTTTCTTTTACTGTGATGCTGCCGAACCACACAGTCACAGAACCAACAACAAACTTTGCAATGCAGCTATATCCAAAAGATTTATGGACATTATCAAAACTTATGGACATTGGTCATATGGACCAATACCAATGGGTTTTCTATTCTATTTCTTCTGTTTGAAATGTTTAATTTTCTGTTGGAGAATTCAACGGTTGTATCAAGTCCTCTGAGATAACTACAGAACTGTGATTTTGGGCTTTACAAGAATACATTGAATTGAATGAAAGTGAAGCAGTGAATCTTCAGAGTTGGTAGTGAATTTTCTACCATACAACTATCCCTTGATTACAATAAGAGAAATTTGCAGACAGAAACCATGTCTTCCATAATGAAGGCAAAGTGATGCAGGAGTGCCAGACGAGGAGGCCTGGAGGAGGACTGGAGGAGAAACCAGAGCACAAATCAATGAGAAGAATAAGAGGTCAGTACTCAGACACGCAGTCACAGGTCATGAGAGAAAGCACTCACACACTCACAACACTCAGGCTGATGGAGACCACATGAAACCAAAGTGCACACAGGAGATGATCAGGGTCCAGTGCACTTACAGGAGGTGTGGTTTGTGTGGTTTATTAGGTCAGGGTTAATCACTGCATCACAGCTGTAGCTCAAGGACGGCTAATGTTCTGGGACTCCCCTCATAAAGTATGATACATTTGGCAGCAATAAGGTATTCAAACCCATCTTGTTCCATGAAGCATGTCTATACCAGACAATTGTAAGTAAGTAATCTTTATTTATGTAGTGCATTTTCCAGAGCAAGACCACCCAAAGTGCTTTACAGTGTCCAGCGTTCAGATATTGTTCCATTCTCTACACACACGGTGATGACGGAAGCAAGACGCCGAACATACTGGTGCATCAAAGCCTCTGACCAAACACCACCCATTCCCTCACTCATTAGATTGATACCTAATGTGCATGTTTTTAGTGGTAGGGGAAACCGGAGCACATGGAGGAAACCGGAGCAGACACGGGGAGAACATGGAAACTCCACTCAGAAAGGGCCTGTGCCGAACCCTCCACCCGTGTAAGACGCCGATGTCTTAAACGCTTCTGGAAGATGCAAGTAAATGGTTGCAACATGTCAAGGTAATAATATCCCTATCGTTCTATTGTCTGGTATAGAAGAAGCAAATCACTGTATTCCACTAAGAAGACAACATAAATCTTCCTAAACAATATTTTTACTATACACATATCAATCTAATCTCAATTCTAGATAACAGATCCAAGTCCAAACCACTGTTTATATTTCACAGATATAGAATTTGAATGACATTGGTGTAACAAGCATGTGGGTACAATCATTTTTGATAGATTTGACAGAAAACACACACTTGAGCTGGAGCCGTGTCTATCCTTATGCACAGGTTTTTGAGTTATGTAATTTAATCCAATTTGGGAATAGATTGCACACATGCTTTCTCTTCTCACTTTCTCAAATATAGTTAAAGAAGTTAAAGAAAAAAGATGGTAGATGACCAGAGGAGGAATTTTGAATGCAAAACTGTCTTTCTCAGCCTGGAATGTTTCTAACGGGACATAACAGCCTCAGGAAGCCTCGTGGTGGTGGCAGTTGCACAAATACCACATAAATTTCTCCTTTTGCGACAATCTAAACAGAAAACATATCACTTGGATTCTAATTTCCAGGACATTTAAGGACATTTGTGGATATGTTTTCACATTTATGGACATTGGTCGTCCTGCTCTCTATGGACCAATGTCTTTACTATTGTATTGCATTTCTGTTTGATTTTCTCATCTGTTGTTGGTGAAGTCCTCCGAGACAACTGCTGTAATACATTTTTGTAAATCTATTACTATAAAACTCCATGCTACATTCAGACAATTACACTATAGCCTTACCAAGTCTGTTAGTACATATATTCATTTATGCAACTGTGTAAAAAAAACAAAAAAAAAAAACATAAAAAACGTTTTATTCTCCTAATAAATGCTTATTAAGAGCACATTTAAGAACAACTCAAGTCTAGTTCTCTCATAGCTGTCTGGCCTAAACCTGCAATCCCAAAAAAGTCAGTAACTATACATGTAGTTTAATAATTGTACATCATATAGTTTATGGTTAAAATATGTTCGTATTAAAATTTCTGCGCTGCTGATCTAATCCTGTTATTCTGTGTTCTGGAGTAAATTGCCTCTTTATCTGCTCTTCACACACGTTTTAAACCCACGTATTGTACAGGGCCGTGTTTTGTGTTGCAGATTTGACGTCACGGCTTTGAACTGTGCGCCAAGGCGACACTGAGCAGCGTGTTTCATCACTCTGAGCCTTTTTTCAGCCTTTTTTTCAATCTTTTTCAGCGCGACACAAGCAGCGGAGGAGCAGTGCGGAGGAATGACAGCAAACCACCAACACCAGCATCAATGGGATTAACCTGCACCTAGGATCATAGCATCATATAATCCAGCTCCATGTTGAGTCGTCACTTCCACTGGACTCCAAACAAACTAATAAGGATTTAGTATACCATGTATAAAAACATATGACAACTGATCTGACTTCAGTCAATTTGACAGCTTTTAGTTTTGTAAGTGCAAGTATTCCGCTGTGGTCTTCATAACTTTGTGAATCATTCTGTTTCTACATGTAATTTATTTCCATTTCATTGAAATCTTTTCTATCTTTTGTTTTTGAAATGTGAGCAGCACTTTCTTTTTATGGTTGTTAAAGCCCCTTTTCCAAGTCGTCCTTGACTTTTTAGGCTGTGATATTAAAACTGAGCTTGCAGAGGAAGTCAAGACCCCCTTTGAAAACCCCATAACACCTTGTTTTTTAATCCATCACAACTACACCATCACACAGACCCAATAACAAAATATAACAAAGCCCTCACACTGTTACAAACATCAATAACAATATTTTCTGACTTTTGTAGCAACAGGCAGCAATGACACACACACACACACACTCCAAAATGCATTAAACCAGACTACAATCCTCCCCTCTCTGCTTTCCTTTATTCCTTATCAGTATGATTTGTATGTAAATATGCATTATCATTGTTTCTGAATACTACAATTTGTCACTTCCTTACTTGATGCTTCTAAACAAAGATTAAAAATAAAACAGAAATGGAAAAACTGAGCTGGTCATTACAGCATGCAGCCTGCAGGTGGTATTTCTCATAGCAACAAAGCCAGTGATTTTTGCACTTTATGTTATGGTAATCCGAAGGTCAAAGCAAACACATCTCGACAAAACTGCTACATTATTGCCTGGGTAAGAAACCGTGGCCTTACGTGTGGTTAATGCAGTGTCACAACAATAAAATATGTTTTCTGCTGAGACACGATCCCAGACCTCCGCCTCATTTGTCATTTTGTCCAATGGCCATCTCATTCTCCTGATTAAAATCTCTAAAGCTCTATGTGTGTGATATATTGACAGGTTTCAAGCTATGCCCAGTGTCTTTCATCATCAGCAATCAAGAGAATCATATCTAAAGGCCTTGTGCAGCTGTGGCCCCGTGTTTATTGACTTGTGTGTGTAATGCAGACCCGGGGCGACAATAGGGGAAAGGTAGGCGGTGGGTTTGCATCAGTGTCTGCTTTTTATCAGAGGTAAGACAGGAGGGTCAAAACAAGCTCCCAATTATAATTATTATATTGGACTATATCAAGTGTATAATCCACTTAGAACAATGTAGTCATTTTCCAACTTTTTTTTAAGCTTCCTGTATTGTTCGTTGTGTGGCTTGTGTGTAAAGATTTTACCCTTTTACGTTACCTACATGTATCAGCCCATAAAACAGTTTGGTTTCATTTTTGGCTAAATTACCAACTAGCGTACTTTCTGGGGGGCGACAGTAGCTCAGTTGGTAGAGCATTGGCCTTAAGGCCAGAAGGTCGTGGGTTCAATTCCCACCTCTGCACCTTCTCCATCGACTCCCACTGATGACTGCTGTCGTTGTGTCCTTGGGCAAGACACTTAACCCCACTTTGCCCAAAAAGCCCCCACTGAAAGATCAAGGCTATGCTCACACTCAGAGAGCAGCCGTCCTCCTGTGGACTCACCACCTGCAGAGGGTCAGTGAGGGGCTGGTGCTATGAGACTTGGGTGGCATCTCTGACTGCCACCCCCCTGACAGTGGCAGTCATGCTGCAGGTTTTCATGTTGTGATGTAGCAGAGAAATGACTTATTGACAATAAACAAGTGTCATATAGTGACTTCAACTTTTGAAGAAAAACTACGACATGACTGAAGCATTTATTTAGGATGAATTGTCATTAAAGTCAAAATATCAACAAGATCTATAATATATTTGAAATAAAAAATCAATATTGTATTCAATATGATTCTTTTTTTTACCACACCTTTAATAATAATAATGTCTAAAACTTACAGCGCAACTTCAACTTTTAAAAATTCAAAATTTAAACAAAAGAAATTCTCATCTCACAATTTTTTATACACATACAGTATATAGGCCTGACAACTCCTGACAGCAATGTCAATTCAAAAAAAAAAAAAAGGTGCCCCAACTACAAGCAAAAAAATATGTCCTCTGCAACCAACAAAAATCGTAAATTTTCAATTATCAAACTGGCAACATTTTCCAGAAAAAAAGCGAACCCCAGATTAAAGCCCTTTTTCATCGCAGTGAAAATGCCAAAGCATCACAAGTGCTTTTCCACAGTCACTGGACACAGAGTTGGTCTGAAATGTAGAAAAACATGTTGAATTTGCATGAGGTCAGATCAAAGTGTCCCAGAGAGCTGCCTTTGTCTCAACAGCTGTGAGCACAGAGATGCTTCATTCTGACAGTCCAGGATTTCTTACACCATCTTTCAAACAAGAATAAAAAGCAAAACTTCGGGACAAGGTGCTGAGTTCGTCATTGTGCAGTGGATTTATCTGCTGAAAAGTTACAGACAGTTAAACAGCCTGTGCCTTAGACCACATTTCTCTGAACCAAGGAGTATGAAAAGAGGCAGAGAAAGGCAGAGGATGAATTACAAACTGAGCAGCGTGAATGATTTAATGTTAAACTTGAAAGAAAAATAATTATTTTTGTTATCAGTGCTCCTACTGTTTGGAAAATCAAAAAAAGAGTTACAGAGTTAATGGGCTTTTTATCCCACTTATGGACATATGGAGCTACGTATAGCGAAGGTTCAGATGAGGGCAGTCTATAAATATTCTAAATTTGAATATATATTGGAATACTTTTTCAAAATAGGAATTCAAATGTTAAAATTAAAGTTTGAATGTGGTGAAACGCCTGCAGTAGCAGAGGAGTGGCTACTGCTGTGGGCACTGCTCTACTTGTGGAAGTGTGTTGCATATTTTTCTGTATTTATAAGCAGGAAAAATGTGCTTGGGGCACATTCTGGGTTGACGAGCTTTATGCTTGGTCCAGTGCGCGCAGGTTTGCGGTGCTGTGGCGTCCAGTGAACAGAGGTGCTGCTGACTACACACAGTTCTGTCGCTGCAGAAAGTGCAAAGACCAACTTGACCGCAACAGTGAAAGTTATTTTAACTCTAAAAACCTCTATAAAGTCATAACTGGAAGTCCTCAAATTTTGGTAGACAGAAGTTGTGGAGAAATTGTGGAGCTACATAATACGTAGCAAACCAGATATTTGAATATATTCAAATATTTGTTGTTTGTTGTAGGGCATATTAAGTCTGGAAGCCTCTCCGTGGACATTAATTTACCTACTACACACCTGTACCTCTGCTAATCTGTATCTGCATCACCTGTGGCACAATGAGATTAAGATTATGAGATCCTTTATCCGTCCCACAGTGAGGAGCGCACAACACACAAAGATAAACAAACAATAACTCTATACTAAAATTAGTTCATATAAAACATATACCAGTGCATTTTAGCTCTAAAGATTTCAGCTTGTGCAGCAACCCGCCTCCTCCCCATCACCACCTCAACAGTGGAACATCCCTCTTCCTCTTATCTGCTCATCAGTTCAGCTTCCAGCCGCACCAGGGTTTAGACCCCGGGGAGATTTCACTTTCATTATCTCGATCCTTTCCCTCCTGCATATGTCTGACTATATCTTCTACTGCACAATACCATAATGCTTAGTGCTGTGGGAGATGCTGCGGGTAGCACGCTGTAGATGATAGATTAATCTGAATTGTTGTTTTGAACGTAAGGGCAAGCCACAGCCAAAGACGGAAATACTTTTGCTGGTTATTTTTTCCAACAATTGATAACACAACCAGAACTATAATTATACAAAACACTGAAAGGAAACATGTCACTCCAACAGATCAACGCCATATTCTTACTACTCGAAAGATCAGACGAAAAGCATTATGGGTAATGTGCACTCTGAACTGTCAATAAACATCAATACATACTAAAACATACGTCTAAACCCTAAGCAGAGGGAAGCTTGGAACCAGGATACAATACATGGCTATAGGGCATTTTTGTTTCCGTAAATGATGCAGTATATTTCTAAACGTTCTGATACAATTCAGTAAGAAAATAAAGAACTACAACCCTTACATGGCACTCAACCCCATTGGAAAAAATATTATTATATGTATCTACATTTCAATATTTGAGTACACCCCCATGTGTGGACAGGAGGGATTTTAAAAATGTCTAACTTGATTGACGGCCAAACTGACTTTTCTGAGCATTTATTGGCGCACTATTTCCGCAGGCCTAAAGTTAATGATTCATTCCCAACAACACAGACCAAAAGTATGCATCCTGAACACAATTTTATTTTCTACTCGAGCACACTTTTGGCAGCTCTGACTAGTGATGACAGCTGAATATAGATCAGCCCGTTCTGGTTTGAGTCTTTCGGATGACGGCCGTGTTTAGTGCCTCGTTCACACAGGGCTGAGGTCTCTGAAGCCTTCGTCCAAGTCCAAGCCCTGCGAGTCCCGGGCCAAAAAACCCCAGCATGATTCATGAGTGTGTAGAGTGAGAGTAGTGTGGGGTGAGTGGAGAGGAGGGGCGGCCATGGCTCAGGTCCAAGAAAACAGTACAATCCATTCAAGTGTCCTGTCAACAGTATTGTAGCACAGAGCAGCTACATGAACACACTGAACACAGCTGTAATGGATTTAACCTATTTGTCAATGCAGGAAATAGGCTGCGGACGTATAGGGCCAGAAAACAGGCTGTCTTTGCAAAGAAATGGAAGCCAAAGGAAGAATATAATGTTCTAATGGGTATCTGTTTAGCTGTGCGTACAACTGACGGATTGTCTCTTTTACTCTATTTAATGTACTGTGGCGTTGCCTTATAATAATAATGAATCGGTCTTATGCAGCACTTTTTTGGACAATCAAAGACGCTTCACATGCAGTCGTTGTTAAGTCACTTCATACATTGTGGTGATAAACTACTACTGTAGCCACAGCTGCCCTGGGGCACACTGACAGAAGCGAGGCAACCAGTGCCATCATTAGCCATTCACGCACACAAGATTAATTCTAGGCAATGTGGGGGAAGTGTCTTGCCTAAGGACTCAACAACAGTTTGGCACTTTGCAGCCGCAGCCGCCCCACTGTGGCACATGGTGTTTCCAGAGGTCTCCCATCACAGTACTAACCAGGCCCTACCCTGCACAGCTTCAGAGGTCAAGTGCAAGTATGGCCACTTATGTATGAACTGTGTCCAAATACACTTAGTTTACCTTATGATTTTAACTTAGATATTATGTTTTCTGACAACAATGGGTCATTGACACGTATAGACCCTGACCAGCAGGTTCCGCTGCTTCTAGAGTGCTTCTGGATCTCTGCCCAAACCATATCCTAAGCCATGTTTGTGTCACATTTTATCATCATCAGAATTAATGTCACGAGAGAAAAGCTAAACTTCATTTTTTGTAATAATTCCATAGTTTCAGCTATGAACAGAAGTATAGTAAATGGAAGGAATGCACTTGTATAACCTGTAATAAGACTTGATCACAGCCTGGAGTGGCCGCCACTTTGGATCATTGTGTAAAATGACCGTGTCTTCAGCTTCCTAATCTATGATTGGACCGTTCTACATCGGAAAGAGAACAGAGAGACACTCCCCCACAGTTTCCAGATCTATCTGCATTTGGGGCTTATGTCTGGTCCTATCAGCTCTACTCAAATCAATTCAGCCCACCTTGGTCCAAGTTTTATACATGGTTTTTCCATGGCTCTGTCTATGACGTGATGGAGGGAAGAATTCAACAAAGAGCACATTTTGACAGACTCTTGGCAGAATTTATATATATATAAAAGAAGTATTATGACATAATGTCCCTAAATTGCACAATTTGAGCACAATTTCTTTGTGTAAAAAAAATCATGGACAAACTTCCCATCCAGTTAACAAAACTAATAGAGCACTTATTTTTCAATGCCACATGTTGGTTACAATGAAGACAGGCCTTCGTGTTGGCCTTTAATCACGATTTCCTTGTTTGGCTCTCCTTTTGTTTAAGAGTGCCTGAATAGATACTAGTTTTTTTTTTTTCAAATAATACTCTTTTACCAGGGTTTTATTGTAACACCGAACCAAAGGACTTCTTCAGGGAAAGAAGTCCTTTGGATTGAGGACGAACCGTCGGGAAAACTTGCTAAGAAGTACAGATGATGGGTGAGAAACCTTCCTTTGCTTTGATTCCAAGGGATGTTTTGTTTTGCTAGATTGATAGCTATCGTGCTTATGACATTGCATATTTCTGCTGTGTGAGATCAATAAAGTCTATCTTATCTTATCTTAATGAAATAATGTTTTTACATGAGTCTTACCTGAGTTGTCATCCACGCGCTCCTCCACCACATGGTCTTTCTGATGAACCCACTCGCTGTTGCACTTGAAGTAGATCTGTGTGGCGGGCGTGGCTTTGCAGTACAGTATGGCGGGTCTGTTCTTCATGATGTAGCCGTCCTCTGGCTCAAACAGGAAGTGAGGGAGGGGCTCCGGTGGGTCCGACGGGAACGTTTCAGGAAGCTCGCTCAGACTGAGGAAGTCCTCGTCCTCCCGCACTGGAAAAGAAAAAAATATGTTATAGATGTACTCAGTAGTTAAAATAGATTCACCTAAGTATCGCAATACTTTGTGTCAAGTTACATTTATTTATGAGGCAAAAGACCGCAGCTGCCCAAAGCCTTGTGTACGGGAGATTAAAACAGCAAAAGACAAAACAAATTATCTAGTTAACTCAAGGCCAGCAATTATAGTCTTCGTTTCAGAGATGACAGGCCATAACAGAAACACCAACAAAGCATGGGGCGACTACTTGAGTTATGAATTAATTCTCTTATCTCGTTGGAGCCATTTAGACAACAACGGAACAAACGAAAAATCCGAAATTGCCTCTCAGAATGAAAAAGTTTAAAACCCTAATACATGGAAGCTAACCCTAAACCTAATCCACTAAAACTAACCCAAACTTTAATTAATTTACACTAACTCTAATACACTCGAGCTAACCTAATCATAATATAATAAAGCAAACCCTAGCCCTGATACAATTAAGGTAGCCCTAATAACTCTAACCCTATCTCTAATAAACTAACCCTAATCGACAAACACTAATCCTAACACATGAAAGCTTACAAAACCCAAATACAATAAAGCTTACCCTATCCATAACACACGCAAGCTAGCTCCGACTCCAAATTTGATAAACTAACCCTAATCCATTTACACTTACCCTAATACACAAAAGCTAACCCAAACCTCAATACGATAAAGCTACTGTTAACCTTATCCCTAAAGCCACTAAAGATAACCCTAACTCTTTCTCGTTCTGCTATTTCCGTCTTAACACAGCCTTTATAGCTAGATCAGTCATGCTTTCCAAAATCTAAAATAGCTGAGTAGGCAGTCCTGGTGAGCTGGAGAACTGGCCAAAACACTCCCAGCAGATGGACAAAACCCGCACATGGGAACTCATTGCTGTGTTTAGTGTATCAAGTGAAAAAACCCCAAAAATAAACAATGTACGTTTGGCTTTTCACAGACAGATTGTCACAAAGTCGCTTCACAATGTAGCCCTGGAAATCACCCACTGCACCACCACCAACCGTTCGCATCAGTGAGAGAAGAGTTTTGCCGCTTGGTCTAATGAGGCCTGGTCAAAACCAAAGCACAAAGTCCAGATTCACAAAGTCATTTTATTCGCCATTTGCAGTTGTGACAGTCTGAGTCAGTGTTTTGTGCTTGGAACCACTTCAGTCATGAAAAGGTTATTTCTTTGCAGTTCATTTCTCACTGTAAATGAGATTATTCTAATACCTAACGCGTGCTAACATATTTTTACATCCTCCATTGAATTACATGTTGCACACTTTGCCGACGTGACATCCGATTAGCTCCAGTTCTAGGGACTGGCGCATGCACATTGACCTTCTAAACCTAACTTAAGCCGAGACTAGACCAGAACCAATCCCTAAAATCTTTATCATCTATTTTAATCCTTTCCTCATCTGTGCAATAATAATTTTGAGAATGTCCTAATGTGCAATATAGAACGACTTTTGTCCACGGTCACTTTACTTAGTCACTTTTCGAGACTATATATCTCTCATTATGCTAAATTTTATACTTCATTCTCGCTTCTTCATGATGCTGAAATTGGACATTTTAGATTTGAATACTTCTAACGCTAAAGCAAGATATTGTATGGTTGCTTCTTTATTATGCCACTCAGAGATGTTTGACTTTTTTCTTGCTTCTTTGTGATGCCAAAGCTAGAGATTTTAGATTTGCTTCCCTATTTTGCAAAAGCTAGATATTTCATACTGGCTTCTTTATGATGGTAAAGTTAGAGGTATTTTTTGATTTTAGAATAGAGTTATTGCTCATTTATATTGTGCTGTGTGCTCCTCATTCCTAGTGTTCTGTAACCGCTGATGCAACTCTGAAACTCTGAAATTCCCCCACTGTGGGACGATTTAAGGATCTCTTAATCGTATTCTTCCCAAATGTTGAAGCATTATCTTTGTGAGCCAAGCACACAGGTCAATCCCAGGAAAAGGGAAGTGTATGGAGCAGATAAGACACAATGGCGTGGACGTGGAGCTGACAGAGGGTGAGTTCTCAGTGTTTTCTTGGCCTCGCTTGTGCCCGGGTGGTCGTTTTTGTGCCGATCATGTTTCCGACCGTGATCAATTATTTATGACAGCGGCGTGTGAGAAAGCAGGCCCCTCGCCCTGAATGACAAACGGGAGCACAAGTGTGTCCAGCCACAGAAAAAGCTGCAAGGAGGAAGCTGTCCGACAAAATCAATGTGTCAAATGTCTGGAAGTGAAGTAAAAATGTCAAAAATGTAGACTAAATGTTGTGATAGGGCTTGGAAATATATTGTTTGGTATTTGGGGATGAGGGCTGAAAGATACATAGATATCTAATATAAATATTACTTTTAGTAGTGGTGGCTTGCAATGAACTACTCATTAAACTCCCATTCAAACCAAAGGAATTCTGAGAAACATCCCCACATAATTTGTCAGAATAATTAAAATAAAGTTTTTTTTTAACCTTTATTTACTTTTAATAAGCACGAAAACTGATCATTATAAGTGAAGTACAGCAAAAACAGGAACGCTAACTTCTGACAGAAAACAGTGTGTTGCTATGGTAACTAGAACTTGATATTCTCTGGTGGAAAATGAATTAGAGGTAGAACTCCTCACAATTCAAACCCTAACCCTAACCCTAACATAATTTAGTAAAAAAAAAAAAAATAATGATTCAAGACCAAGAATACACATGATATGAGTATAGTTCCACTTCCAAAACTAAACGCCGTCAAATTGACTGCTCTTGGAGTTCTAGTGTTAATATTTCAGCAGGTCCATTGTTTTTGTTCTCATCAATGCTTCTCCTCACACAGAACCCTGACAGCAGTGACATTTCAAACCCACACAACTTTATATCCTCTATATTTCCAAGTGCTGCATCATCCGCTTTGATTAGGACTGAAATTTGACGATGGTATATCTCACTGTAGAACTGCCATAACGTCTGCAGCACATGAAAGCTTGGGGAGAAAAATTTGTTCTGTGGAAGTTTTAAGTCAGTATCAGTGTCTCAACAACCCAAGCATGAACATTTAGTCCCTTAAACATGAACTTGAACCGCTACGTATGCAACTCTTTCTGCTGAGTTCAGAGAGAGGACAGGGTTGGCAGGATTATAAAATCATTACCAAATCATGCCTTTTTTGCTGAAACAACATATTACCAGTATTCCCGTGGGTTTAAACATTATTTTCACCTGGAAATACTTCAAAAGTAACAAGAAACAAACCACACTGCAAAAAGTGGTGACAAATAAGTAAAAAAAAATTTCAACTTTGGAAAAATTATACTTAATTTGAACCCATTTTGATTGCCAATGGGACAAGAAAAAATGTTGTTTTAAAAAGCTAGGAGTACATAAGAATGTGCTACTGATTAAAATACAACAAATGAAACCATCAAAAGTCAATTAAACACTATAATTGCAAGAATAATGGGTGGATCATCAAGACGATTGGTCCTCCCAATTGTCAATCATTCCGATGGTACGTGCTCAACAAATAGTAAGTAAGTAAGTAATCTTTATTTATATACCGCCTTTTCACTGCAGATCTGAGTCTCAAAGCGGTTTACAATTGTTAATTTTGGGCATTTGTCTCTCACTCCACACAGAGATGGGAGCGGGGTCGCCAGTACAGGAGGCGCATGCTAGAACTATTGGACATATTTTTAGTGGTAGGGGAAACCGGAGTACCCGGAGGAAACCTACGCAGACACGGGGAGAACATGCAAACTCCACTCAGAAAGGCCCTGGTCCGACCGGGATTCGAACCCAGGACCTTCTTGCTGAGAGGCGAGAGTGCTATCCACTCAGCCACCGTGCCGCCAGATGAGACCAGAGAGTTTTATTTAAAAAGTGTAATGTAGCATACATCTATACATACTGACCATTCCCACGTCTTGGAATGTCTTTCTGAAGGAGTATTTCAGATGTAAGGGTGGACTCGTGCTCTTTGAAACTCTATCTCTTCTGAAATACTGTAATTAACTGAGATTAACTTAAAGTGGTTCATGAATGTTTGAGTAACGTCATTCTCCCGCATTCAAAACACCGTTGCTCCGACTATCCCTGGCTCTCTTTCTTTTTGCACTTTGCTGTTTATTTGCTGAATAAAATGCTACCCGATGGGAAGACGTAATTTCGGTTTGAGACGGAGACATTCGAACATCAAATGTTTAAAATACATTCTAATGATCCACAGATATAACATCTGTTAGATTATAACAACAAAATCGCCGAAAGCACCAGAACAGGCGACGAGCGTTTGTAATTGGTTACTTTCCACCCCTGCTGCTAAGTCATAAATATGAAATTAGCTTGCGCGCGTACGGCCATCTACACAAACAGGCGTCACCATTAGCATACGCCGCTATACCTCCACTGCTTCACACCCTCTATATAAATGCATGCAAATCAGCCCTGCCTCTGTGCTTATCTTCGAGGCTACGCTAGCAGCAAGAAGCATCTGAGGCTAACCGCACTTTGAAGTCAGTGCCATGCCATTTCCAGCGCTCACGTGTAATTAGTTCTCTGGGAGGATGGAAATGTGCTGCGTAACGTCATTATCTGCGGGTGTTTTCTGCGGAGGTGGGACATTTATATTCTCCCCACTCTCACCTCTCGTAAAGGTGCACAGGCTAAAACGCAATTAGTGCTGATGACATAAACAAGTGGAGCACAACAAACCGAGGCTACGATTTATCAAAGTTTAGTTAGGAGTAGTGTTGGGACCAAACTAAATTTACAAAGTCTATTCAGATGCTAAGGAACACACTTAATAAGGTAGTTGCTTCGTGTATACCGGCCAATAGTAAGTTACCGATGTTATTACAAGCAATGTTATGTACTTGCTCCTTATTATGCTGAAGTCAGGGGGTTTGTACTTAAAGGTATATAGGATTTTCCCAAATTTTAGAACAAAATTGGGAAAAGTTTATGTATTTAATGCCCTTTTCCCTCTTTGAACAAAACTCTCTCATCTTATTTGACGAGCTCGTATCACCAGAATTATTGACAATTGGGAGGACCAATTTTCTGGATGATCCACCCAGAAGTAAAAAACCCTCCTATACCTTTAAGACTTGCTTCTTATGTGCTTATGTGTCATTATTATGCTGATGTATAGAGATTTTATACTGCTTATTTTTATGCTAGAGTTAGATATTTTATTCTATTAAAGTATAGAGTTATTATACATTTATTCTGTGCTGTATACTGTCTGCAACACTGAAATTTACCCACTGTGGTGAGAATAAAGAATCTCTCAATATTAATCAGAAGTGCACCTCAATATTGAAGTGCACCTCAATATTGTCTTCTTTATCTCTAAAGCCTAGCGTACATCGGACTGGCAACTGATTATATCCGTCGCATATGAGTTGCTGCCCCGCACACATCAACAATCTGACGAAAACGGGCAACTCCCAGTAGCAGACCAGTCTCGGGAATAACAACGCGTACATCGACAGCAACTGGCCTCAACTACAGTGTGTTTTCTGACATAGACTCTTGCGGGCTCGCAATACACGCAATACACACACGTTGTCGGAGCGGCGCATGGAGCGCGCACATCGGGTCATATCTCCGAAACTGAGGAGACTAGTTGCCGAAAAGTAGAACACGGGCAACTGACTGAAACTGGAGACCGACTGATCATCTCCAGTTGTAAGAGCGCGAACATCGACCGATTTCGGCAACTGATCATCTCCATCATCTCCTCTCAGTTGCCAAAAGCCGCCTTGCAACTAGTTGTCTCCAGTTTCTCTGTCAATGTACGCTAGGCTTAAGAAGACAAGATGCACCTTCTTATAACCAAATAGTAGACTTTAAACTTGATAATGATTTTTCATAATCAGAATTACTTTTACCATTGTATGTAACAAGAAGTCACGAACTAGGAATTTTCTTAGGCTCAATAGTTTTGAATGCACTTTGTTTTTGTTAATGGTATTCAGTCACTCAAATTGGCTTCGGTCGTACAATTTCTATTTGAGTGACTGCATATTATTTATTCCCTCTTCTAGCTTCTTCTACCGCCACAATTTGACATGTTTCAACTCTTTCATGCATTTTCAAGTGTTATACCTTGTTTCGTTCGGGTTTTATCCTCTCATGGGGGCTATTACCTTTGCAGTGTGCATCTTTTGCAGTACTTGAAATATTTGTATTTAAAGTTATACCCATGCCACTGGCTGTGTGAGACAGACAAGCATGCCCTGTTTTCACCACAGATACAGACTGGGCTCATGTGACAAGCGGGAGAAATAAACTGTAGTTAAGTGAATTGAATGTTGTGTATAGTGTTAGGGTTTGTGTGTTGATTTTCAGATTCATGCAGCTAGAGTCTGAGAACCGTCTTCCCGAGAGTGAGGAGGACAGGCGTCTACTCTAGCTAGTTTTTTTAAAACTGAAACTGAAAAACAGTTCTTTTTAGCTGTGCATACAAGTGAATGATTTTATATTTGTTTTTATCTTTTATCTTTTTAATGCGCTATGATTATTTATTATGATTTATGATTGTAATCCCTTGTGTGATTTTAATGGTTTTACGGTTTTTAACTACTTGTTACTTGTGTGATTTTAATATATCTTGTGCTCTTAATCTGTCTTTTTATGTTTACTTAAATTCTAATGTTTGATGATTTATGCATGATGTTATATGGGTTGTGAGGCGCTTTGCGTTTTGCCTTGTGTAGGAAAGGGCGCTCTATAAATAAACGTTGATTGATTGATTGATTGATTGACTGAGGCTGTAGACCCCAGGACTGAGGCTGTAGACCCAGGGCTGAGTTGTAGACGCCCAGGACTGAGGCTGTAGACCCAGGACTGCGGAGCTGTAGACCCAGGGCTGAGGTTGTAACCCAGGACTGAGGCTATAAGACCCAGGGCTGAGGTTGTAGACCCAGACTGAGCCTGTAGACCCCAGGACTGAGGCTGTAGGCCCCAGGACTGAGGCTATAGACCCAGGGCTGAGGTTGTAGACCCAGGATTGAGCCTGTAGACCTAGGACTGAGGCTCTAGACCCAGGGATTGAGGCTGAATGACCCAGGACTGAGGCTCTCTACACCCAGGACAGAGGCTGTAGATCCAGGACTGAGGCTGTAGACCCAGGACTGAGGCTGTAGGGACCCAGGGACTGATGCTAATAGACCCAGGGCTGAGGCTTTAGACCCCAGAGGACTGAGGTTTATTTAGACCCATGGCTGAGGCTGGTAGACCCAGGACTGAGGCTGGTAGACCCAGGACTGAGGCTGAAAGATCCAGGACTGAGGCTGTATCCCAGGACTGAGTCTGTAGACCCAGGACTGAGGCTGTGGACCCAGGATTGAGGCTGTGGACCCAGCGACTGAGGGCTGTAGACCCGAGGACTGAGGCTATAGACCCAGGACTGAGGTTTTAGACCCAGGGCTGAGGCTGTAGACCCAGGACTGAGGCTGTATCCCAGGACTGAGCCTGTAGAACCCAGGACTGAGGCTGTAGACCCAGGACTGGGAAGGCCTGTAGACCCAGGACTGAGGCTGTATACCCAGGACTGAGGCTCTAGACCCAGGATTGAGGCTGTGGGCACGAGGACTGAGGCTGTAGAGACCCAGGACCGAGACTGTGATGTAGACCCAGGGACTGAGGCTGTATCCCAGGACTGAGCCTGTAGACCCAGGACTGAGCTGCTAGTAGACCCAGACTGAGGCTGTATCCCAGACAGAGCCTGTAGACCCAGGACTGATGCTGTAGAGGACCCAGGACTGAAGGCTGGCTTATAGACCCAGGGCTGATGTTGTAGACCCAGGACTGAGAGGCTGTAGACCCAGGACAGAGGCTGTAGATCCAGGAACTGAGGCTGTATCCCAGGACTGAGGCTGTTAGACCCCAGGACTGAGGCTGTAGACCCAGGACTGAGACCTCTGTAGACCCAGGACTGAGGCTCTAGACCCAGGATTGAGAGGCTGTTAGACGCCCAGACTGAAGGCTCTAGACCCAGGACTGAGGCTGTAAAGACCCAGGGACTGAGCTGTAGACCCAGGACTGAGGCTGTAGACCCAGGACTGAGGCTGTAGACCCAGGACTGAGGCTGTAAAACCCAGGACTGAGCGCTCTAGACCCAGGATTGAGGATGGGCGGAGGTGGAGAGTGGTCCCAGGACAAGAGGCTGTATCCCAGGACTGAGCCTGTATACCCAGGACTGAGGCTATTAGACCCAGGACTGAGGCTGTAACCTCCCAGGACTGAGCCTGTAGACCCAGGACTGAGGTTGTAGACCCAGGACTGCGAGGCTGTATCCCAGGACTGAGCCTGTAGACCCAGGACTGAGGCTGTAGACCCCAGGACTGCTGGGTCTACAGCAACAACAACTTACAGAATTTTTTAATAATCCATCACGCTTTTGATATGTTCCAGTCTGGTTTTTAGACCCCACCACAGTACAGAGACCGCTCTAGTGAAGGTAACACAAAATGACAGTCAGACTTAACACTGTGACGCAGGAAAAGTCTCAGTTCTTATCCTGTTAGAATATTTAAGTGCTGCTTTCGACACTGTCGATCATGGTATCCTCATTCAGAGACTTGAGGACTGGGTTGGTGTGTCTGGAACAGCCCTAAAGCTGGTTTATATCCTACCTACAGGACAGAAAGTATTTTGTGAGATCGGGAAAACTGTATCTCAGACCATCTGGCCCATAACCAGCGGAGTGCCACAGGGAGCACTCCTGGGGCCTCTCCTATTTAATATTGTACATGCTCCTCTGGGGTAGGTTAATACACAGTAATAACGTGTCCTATCACAATTATGCTGAGCGATACGCAGGTCTATGTGGTCCCTGACAGCAGGAGAACATGGACCCAGTGGACTCGCTCCTTCACTGAATCCAACTAATCACGTGATTGGATGCAAAATAACTTTCTCCAGCTAAACACAGAAAACACTGAAATTATTGTTTTCGGGACCTCAAAAAAGACAAAGAGAGAGCGTTATCTGCCACCTCCATCCTCGCTCCCTAAATACCCTCAACCCCCTCAGGTCAGAAAGCTAGAGTAATAATGGACTCAGACTTAAATTTCAATAGCCCACAATATCATCTGTGACAATCAGTCAGCTAACTGTCCACCTAAGAAACATATGGCTAAAAATTTAGGAACCTTGTGTTCTAAAGCAGACTTGGAGATTCTTATCCACTGCATAGCGAGATTTGGTCTCCAGTCGATTGGACTACTGCAATGGCTTGTTCACAGGTCTCTCTAAACAAGCGTTAAAACAGCCAGCAGGCATACATCCAAAATGCTGCAGCTCGAGTCCTGACTAGAACCAGGAAGTAACGACCACATAAGTCCGGTCCTCAGGTCTCTGCACTGCTTCCTGTGGCTCCGAGAAATAGATTTTAAAGTAGCTTTACTTGTGTACAAGTCTCTCCATGCCTCGCACCAGGGTACATCCGCGACATGTTGGTGCCATAATGAACCAACTCGGCTCGGGGGGGGGGGGGGGGGGAGGAGCACAGGGGACTCTGGACTTAGTGCCAAGGAGTCGGAACTAGACATGGTGAGGCTGCGTTTCAGATTCATGCAGCTAGAGTCTGAACCGTCTTCCCGAGAGTGTGAGACCAGGCGTCTACTACTACTCTAGCAGTTTTTAAAAAACTGAACAGTGCGAAAACAGATCTTTTTTTAGCTGTGGCATATCAAGTGAGCTGATTTTATATTTGTTTTTATCTTTAATCTTTTTAATGCGCTATGATATTTATGATTATTTATGATTGTAATCCCCTTGTGTGATTTTAATGTTTTAAAACGTTTTTTAACTACTTGTGTGATTTTATATATCTTGTCTCTTAATCTGTCCTTTTATGTTTACTTAAATTCTAATGTTTTGATGATTATATGCATGATGTTATATGGGTTTGGAGGCGCTTTGCGTTTTGCCTTGTGTAGGAAAGGCGCGTCTAGTAAATAAACGTTGATTGATTGATTGATTGATTGACTGAGGCTGTAGACCCAGGACTGAGGCTGTAGACCCAGGACTGAGGCTGTAGACCCAGGGCTGCAGTAGACCCAGGAGGTTGTAGACCCAGACTGAGGCTATAGACCCAGGGGCTGAGGTTGTAGACCCAGGACTGAGCCTGTAGACCCAGGACTAAGAGGCTGGGTAGGCCCAGGACTGAGGCTATAGACCCAGTCCAGGGCTGAGGTTGTAGACCCAGGATTGTGAGCCTGTAGACCTAGGACTGAGGCTCTAGACCCAGGATTGAGGCTGAAGAACCCAGGACTGAGGCTCCTACACCCAAGACTGAGGCTGTAGATCCAGGACTGAGGCTGTAGACCCAGGACTGAGGCTGTAGACCCAGGACTGAGGCTATAGACCCAGGCTGAGGGCTTTAGACCCAGGACTGAGGTTTTAGTACCCATGGCTGAGGCCTGTAGACCAGGACTGAGGCTGTAGACCCAGGACTGAGGCTGTAGATCCAGGACAGAGGCTGTATCCATCCCAGGACTGAGTCTGTAGACCCAGGACTGAGGCTGTGGACCCAGATTGAGGCTGTGGACCCAGGACTGAGGCTGTAGACCCCAGGACTGAGGCTATAGAACCCTCGGACTGAGGTTTTAGACCCAGGGCTGAGGCTGTAGACCCAGGACTGAGGCTGTATCCCAGGACCCTGAGCTGTAGACCCAGGACTGAGGCTGTAGACCCAGGACTGAGGCTGTAGACCCAGGACTGACTGCTGTATACGGACGCCCAGGACTGAGCTCTATGAACCCAGGATTGAGGCTGTGGCACAGGACTGAGGGCTGTAGAACCCAGGACCGAGACTGTAGACCCAGGACTGAGGCTGTATCCCAGGACTGAGGGCCTGTAGACCCAGGACTGGAGGCTGTAGACCCATTGACTGAGGCTGTAGCTTGCGCGCCATGACGCGAGGAGCCTGTAGACCCAGGACTGAGGCTGTAGAGACACCCAGGACTGAGGCTATAGACCTCAGGGCTGAAGGTTGTAGACCCACCCAGGACTGAGGCTGTAGACCCAGGACTGAGGCTGTAGGATCCAGGACTAGTAGGCTCGTAATCCCAGGAACTGAGGCGCGTGAGTAACCCAGGACTGAGGCTGTAGACCCCAGGACTGAGCCTGTAGACCCAGGACTGAGGCTCTAGACCCAGGATTGAGGCTGTAGAACCCAGGACTGAGGCTCTAGACCCAGGACTGAGGCTGTAGAGACCCAGACTGAGGCTGTAGACCCAGACTGAGGCTGTAAGACCCAGGACTGAGGCTGTAGACCCAGGACTGGAGGCTGTATAACCCAGGACTGAGCTCTAGAAGACCCAGGATTAGAGGCTGTAGACCCATGACTGTGAGGCTGTATCCCCGGACTGGAGCCTGTAGACCCAGGACTGCGAGGCTGGTTAGACCCAGGACTGGAGGCTGTATCCCCCAGGACTAGCGAGCCTGGTAACCCAGGACTGAGGTTGTAAGACCCAGGACTGAGGCTGTATCCCAGGACTGAGCCTGTAGAACCCAGGACTGAGGCTGTAGACCCCCAGGACTGCTGGGTCTACAGCACAACAACAACTTACAGAATTTTTAATAATCAATCACTCACTTTTGAGATATGTTTCCAAGTCTGGTGTTTTTAGACCCCACCACAGTACAGAGACCGCTCTAGTGAAGGTAAACAAATGACATCAGACTTAACACTGACGCATGGAAAAGTCTCAGTTCTTATCCTGGTTAGATTTTAAGTGCTGCTTTCGACACTGTCGATCATGGTATCCTCATTCAGAGACTTGAGGACTGGGTTGGTGTTTCTGGAACAGCCCTAAGCTGGTTTATATCCTACCTACAGGACAGAAAGTATTTTGTGGAGATCGAAAACTGGTAATCTCAGACCATCTGGCCCCTAACCTGCGGAGTGCCACAGGGATCAATCCTGGGGCCTCTCCTATTTAATATTTACATTCTGCCTCTGGGTATGGTTAATACACAGTAATACCGTGTCCTATCACAATTATGCTGGACGATACTCAGGTCTATGTGTCCCCTGACAGCAGAGAACATGGACCAGTGAGCATGTACTCGCTCCTCCTTGTCACTGTATTCCAACAAATCAGTGATTGGATGCAAAATAACTTTCTCCAGCTAAACACAGAAAAAACTGAAATTATTGTTTTTTCGGACCTCAAAAACAAAAGAGAGAGCGTTATCTGCCACCTCCAGTCTCTCTCCCTAAAACCCTCAACTCAGGTCAGAAATCTAGGAGTAAATATGGACTCATGACACTAAATTTCAATAGCCACATATCATCCTGGTGACATCATCAGCTTACTTCCTTCCACCTAAGAAACATTGCCCTAAAATTAGGAAACACATGTGTCTAAAGCAGACTTGGAGATTCTTATCCACGCATTTGTCTCCAGTCGATTGGGACTACTGCAATGGCTTGTTCACAGGTCTCTCTCTAAACAAGCGGTAAAACAGCTGCAGTACATCCAAAACTGGCTGCAGCTCGAGTCCTGACTAGAACCAGGAAGTACGACCACATTAGTCCGGTCCTCAGGTCTCTGCACTGGCTTCCTTGTGGCTCAGAGAATACAGAATTTTAAAGTAGCTTTACTTGTGTACAAGTCTCTCTCCATGGCCTCGCACCAGGTACATCCGCGACATGTTGGTGCCATATGAACCAAACTCGGGCTCTGAGGAGCACAGGGACTGGACTTAGTGCCAAGAGTCGGAACTAGACATGGGAGGAGGGCCTGCGTTTCAGATTCATGCAGCTAGAGTCTGGAACCGTCTTCCCCGAGAGTGTGAGACAGGCGTCTACTCTAGCAGTTTTTAAAACTGAACTGAAAACAGTTCTTTTAGCTGTGCATACAAGTGAATGATTTTATATTTGTTTTTATCTTTAATCTTTTTAATGCGCTATGATTATTTATGATTATTTATGATTGTAATCCCTGGTGTGATTTTAATGTTTTTACGGTTTTTTAACTACTTGTGTGATTTTTATATATCTTGTGCTCTTAATCTGTCTTTTTATGTTTACTTAAATTCTAATGTTTGGATGATTTATGCATGATGTTATATGGGTTTGTGAGGCGCTTTGCGTTTGCCTTGTGTAGGAAAGGCCTCTAAAAATAAACGTTGATTGATTGATTGATTGATTGACTGAGGCTGTAGACCCAGGGACTGAGGCTGGTAGACCCAGGGCTGAGGTTGTAGTCCCAGACTGAGGCTGTAGACCCAGGACTGAGGCTGTAGACCCAGGGCTGAGGTTGTAGACCCAGGACTGAGGCTATAGACCCAGGGCTGAGGTTTTGTAGACCCAGGACTAGGAGCCTGTAGACCCAGACTGAGGCTGTAGGCCCAGACTGAGGCTATAGACCCAGGGGTGAGGTTGTAGACCCAGGATTGAGCCTGTAGACCTAGACTGAGGCTCTAGACCCAGGATATGAGGCTGAAGACCCAGGACTGAAGGGGGCTCTAACAGTCCCAGGACTGAGAGGCTGTAGATCCAGGACTGAGGCTGTAGACCCCAGGACTGAGGCTGTAGACCCAGGACTGAAGGCTATAGACCCAGGGCTGAGGCTTTAGCGAACCCAGGTCTGAGGTTTTTAGACCCATGGCTGAGGCTGTAGACCCAGGACTGAGGCTGTAGACCCAGGACTGAGGCTGTAGATCCAGGACTGAGCTGTATCCCAGGACTGAGTCTGTAGACACCCAGGACTGAGGCTGTGGACCCGGATTGAGGCTGTGAGACCCAGGACTGGAGGCTGTAGACCCAGGACTGAGGCTAATAGACCCAGGACTGAGGTTTTAGACCCAGGCTGAGGCTGTAGACCCAGGACTGAGGCTGTATCACCAGGACTGAGGCTGTACCCAGGACTGAGGCTGGTAGACGCCAGGCTGAGGTAGACCCAGGACAGAGGCTGTATACCCCAGGAGGCTAGACCCAGGATTGAGGCTGTGGGCACAGGACTGAGCTGTGACGCGAGACTGGTAGACCCAGGACTGTCTCCCAGGACTGAGCCTGTAGGACTGAGGCTGTAGACCCAGACTGAGGCTGTATCCCAGGAGAGCCTGTAGACCCAGGACTGGAGGCTGTAGACCCAGGACTGAGGGCTATAGACCCAGGCTGTAGACCCAGGACTGAGCTCAGTAGACCCAGGACTGAGGCTGTAGATCCCAGGACTGAGGGCTGTATCCCAGGACTGAGGCTGTAGACCCAGGACTGAGGCTGCGTAGACCCAGGACTGAGCCTGTAGAACCCCAGGACTGAGGCTCTAGACCCAGGATTGTAGGCTGTAGACCCCCGGACTGAGCTCACAGACCCAGGACTGAGGCTGTAGACCCAGGAGGCTGTAGACCCAACCGCAGGAGGCTGTAGACCCAGGACTGAGGCTGTAGACCCAGGACTGAGGCTGTATACCAGACTGAGAGCGATCTAGACCCAGGATTGAGCCTGTAGACCCCGGACTGAGGCTGTAGACCCAGGACTGAGCCTGTAGACCCTAGGAGAGGCTTTAGAGAACCAGGACTGAGGCTGTATCCCAGGACTGAGCCCTGTAGACCCCAGGACTGAGGGTTGTAGACCCAGGACTAGAGTGCTGTATCCCAGGACTGAGCCTGTAGACACCAGGACTGAGGCTGTAGACCCCAGGACTGCTGGGTCTACAGCAACAACAACTTACAGAATTTTTAATAATCAATCACTCTTTTGATATGTTCCAGTCTAGGTTTTTAGACCCTGCACCACAGTACAGAGAACCCGCTCTAGTGAAGGTAACAAATGACATCAGACTTAACACTGACGCAGGATTAAAAGTCTCAGTTCTTATCCTGTTAGATTTTAAGTGCTATGCTTTCGATTCACTGTCGATCATGGTATCCTCATGTCAGAGACTTGAGGACTGGGTGGTGTTTTCTAGGAAACAGCCCTAAGATATGGTTTATATCCAAACCCAACAGTGACAGAAAGTATTTGTTGGAGATCGGAAACTGGTATCTCAGACCATCTGGCCCTAACCTGCGGAGTGCCACAGGGATCAATCCTGGGGCCCTCTCCTATTTAATATTTTTACATGCTGCCTTCTGGGTAGGTTAATACACAGTAATAACCGTGTCCTATCACAATTATGCTGACGATACTCAGTCTATGTTGTCCTGACAGCAGGAGAACATGACCATGGAACTCGCTCCTTCACTGTATCCAACAAATCAGTGATTGGATGCAAAATAACTTTCTCCAGCTAAAACACAGAAAAAACTGAAATTATTGTGATTTCGACCTCAAAAACAAAGAGAGAGCGTGTAATCTGCTAGCCACCTCAGTCTCTCTCCCTAAAACCCTCATACTCAGGTCAGAAATCTAGGAGTACATAAATGGACTCCAGACTTAAATTTCAATAGCCACATAATCATCTGTGACATCATCAGCTTACTTCCACCTAAAACATTGCTAAAATTAGGAACATGTTGGTCTAAAGCAGCCTTTGGAGATTCTTATCCACGCATGTTGATCTCCAGTCGATTGGACTACTGCAATGGCTTGTTTCACAGGTCTCTCTCAAAAACAAGCGGTAAAACAAGCTGCAGTACATCCAAATGCTGCAGCTCGAGTCCTGACTAGAACCAGGAAAGTACGACCACATTAGTCCGGTCCTCAGGTCCTCTGCACACTGGCTTCCTGTGGCTCAGAGAATAGATTTTAAAGTAGCTTTACTTGTGTACAAGTCCTCAGCTCCGCATGGCCTCGCACCAGGGTAAACAACAATCCGCGACATGTTGGTGCCATATGAACCAACTCGGGCTCTGGAGGAGCACAGGGACTGACTTAGTGCCAAAGAGTCGGAACTAAGACATGGGGAGGCTGCGTTTCAGATTCATGCAGCTAGAGTTCTGGAACCGTCTTCCCGAGAGTGTGAGACAGGCGGTCCTACTCTAGCAGTTTTTAAAACTGAAACATGAAAACAGTTCTTTTTTAGCTGTGCATACAAGTGAGAAGTGATTTTATATTTGGTTTTATCTTTAATCTTTTTAATGCGCTAATGATTATTTATGATTATTCTATCATGATTGTAAGTCCCCTTGTGTGATTTATTAATGTTTTAATACGGTTATTTAACTACTTGTGTGATTTTATATATCTTGTGGCTCTTATTAATCTGTCTTTTTATGTTTACTTTAAATTCTAATGTTTGATGATTTATATGCATGATGTTATATGGGTTGTGAGGCGCTTTGCGTTGCCCTTGTGTAGGAAAGGCGCTCTATAAAATAAACAGGTGATTGATGATTGAATTGATGACTGAGGCTGTAGACCCAGGACTGAGGCTGTAGACCCAGGGCTGAGGTTGTAGACCCAGGACTGAGGCTGTAGACCCAGGACTGAGGCTGTAGACCCAGGACTGACTGTAGAGGCTAGGCTAGACCCAGGCTGAGGTTCGGTAGACCCAGGACTGAGCCTGTAGACCCAGGACTGAGGCTGTAGGCCCAGGACAGAGGCTATAGTAGACCCAGGGCTGAGGGTTGTAGACCCGGATTGAGCCAGTAGACCTAGGGACTGAGGCTCTAGACCCAGTGGATTGAGGCTGAAGACCCAGGACTGAAAAGGCTCTACACCCAGGACTGAGGCTGTTAGATCCAGGACTGAGGCTGTAGAACCCAGGACTGAGGCTGTAGACCCCAGGACTGAGGCTATAAGACCAGGGCTGAGGCTTTTAGACCCAGGACTGAGGTTTTTAGACCCATGGCTGAGGCTGTAGACCCAGGACTGATGCTGTAGACCCAGGACTGAGGCTGTAGATCCAGGACTGAGGGCTGTATTCCCAGGACGGAGTCTGTAGACCCAGGACTGAGGCAAGGCTGTGGACCCAGGATTGAGGCTGTGGACCCAGGACTGAGCTGTAGACCCAGGACTGAGGCTATAGAACCACAGGACTGAGGTTTTAGACCCCAGGGCTGAGGCTGTAGACCCCAGGACTGAGGCTGTATCCCAGGACTGAGCCTGTAAGACCCCAGACTGAGGCTGTAGACCCAGGACTGAGGCTGTAGACCCAGGACTGAGGCTGTATAACCCAGGACTGAGGCTCTAGACCCAGGATCTGAGGCTGTGGTCACAGGACTGAGGCTGTATAAAAGACCCAGGACCGAGACTGTAGACCCAGGACTGAGGCTGTATCCCAGGACTGAGCCTGTAGACCCAGGACTGAGGCAGTAGAACCCAGGACTGAGGCTGTAAGTCCCAGGACTGAGCCTGTAGACCCACGGACTGAGGCTGTAGACCCAGGGACTGAGGCTATAGACCCAGGGCTGAGGTTGTTAGACCCAGGACTGAGGCTGTAGACCCAGGACTGAGGCTGTAGATCCAGGGACTGAGGGCTGGTACCCAGGACTGAGGCTGTAGACCCAGGACTGAGGCTTGTAGACCCAGTGACTGAGCCTGTAGACCCCAGGACTGAGGCTCTAGACCCAGGATTGAGGCTGTAGACGCCCAGGACTGAGGCTCTAGACCCCAGGACTGAGGCTGTAGACCCAGGACTGAGGCTGTAGACCCAGGACTGAGGCTGGTAGAAACCCAGGACTGAGCTGTAGACCCAGGACTGAGGCTTGTATATACCCAGGACTGAGGCCTCTAGACCCAGGATTGAGGCTGTAGACCCAGGACTGAGGCTGTATCCCAGGACTGAGCCTGTAGACCCAGGACTGAGGCTGTTAGACCCAGGACTGAGGCTGTATCCCAGGACTGAGCCTGTAAGACCCAGGACTGAGGGGTTGTAGACCCGCAGGACTGAGGCTGTATCCCAGGACTGAGCCTGTAGACCCAGGACTGAGGCTGTAGACCCAGGACTGCTGGGTCTACAGCAACAACAACTTACAGAATTTTTAAAATAATCAATCACTCTTTTGATAAGTTCCAGTCTGGTTTTAGACCCCCACCACAGTACAGAGACCGCACTAGTGGAAGGTAACAAATGACATCAGACTTAACACTGACGCAGAAAAGTCTCAGTTCTTATCCCTGTTAGATTTAAAGTGCTGCTTTCGACACTGTCGAATCATGGTATCCTCAGTCAGAGACTTGAGGACTGGGTTGGTGTTTCTGGAACAGCAGCCCTAAGCTGGTGTTAATATCCTACCTACAGGACAGAAAGTATTTTGTGGAGATCGGAAACTGTATCTCAGACCATCTGGCCCTAACCTGCGGAGTGCCACAGGGATCAATCCTGGGGCCTCTCCTATTTAATATTTACATGCTGGCCTCTTGGGTAGGTTAATACACAGTAATAACGTGTCCTATCACAATTATGCTGACGATACTCAGGTCTATGTGTCCCTGACAGCAGGAGAACATGGACCAGTGGACTCGCTCCTTCACTGTAAATCCAACAAATCAGTGATTGGATGCAAAATAACTTTCTCCAGCTAAACACAGAAAAACTGAAATTATTGTTTTCGGGACCTCAAAAACAAAGAGAGAGCGTTATCTCTGCCACCTCCAGTCCTCTCTCCTCTCTCCCTAAAACCCTCAACTCAGGTGCAGAAATCTAGGAAGTAATAATGGACTCAGACTTTAAATTTCAATAGCCACATATCATCTGTGACATCATCAGGCTTACTCTCCACCCTAAGAAACATTGCTAAAATTAGGAACATTGTGGTCTAAAGCAGACTTGAGATTCTTATCCACGCATTTGTCTCCAGTCGATTGGACTACTGCAATGGCTTGTTTCACAGGTCTCTCTAAACAAGCGGTAAAACAGCTGCAGTACATCCCAAAATGCTCGCAGGCTACGAGTCCTGACTAGAACCAGGAAAGTACGACCACATTAGTCCCCGGTCCTCAGGTCGACTTCTGCACTGGCTTCCTGTGGCTCAGAGAATACGATTATAAAGTAGCTTTACTTGTGTACAAGTCTCTCCATGGCCTGCTAGCACCAGGTACATTCCGCGACATGTTGGTAGCCATATGAACCAACTCGGGGCTCTGAGGATGCGCACAGGACTGGACTTAGAGTGCCAAGAGTCGGAACTAGACATGGGGAGGCTGCGTTTTCAATTCATGCAGCTAGAGTCTGGAACCGTCTTTCCCCAGAGAGTGTGAGACAGCGTCTACTCTAGCATCAGTTTTTTAAAACTGAACTGAAAACAGTTCTTTTTTTAGCTGTGCATACAAGTGTAATGATTTTATATTTGTTTTTATCTTTAATCTTTTTAATGCGCTATGATTATAGATTATGGATTATTTATGATTGTAATCCCTTGTGTGATTTTAATGTTTTTATACGGTCTTTTTAACTACTGTGTGTGATTTATATTAATCTTGAGCTCTAATCTGTCTTTTTTATGTTTACTTAAATTCTAATGTTTGATGATTTATGGCATGATGTTATATGGGTTGTGAGGCGCTTTGCGTTGCCTTGTGTAAGGTAGGCAAGGCGCTCTATAAATTAACGTTGATTTGATTGATTGATTGATTGACTGAGGCTGTAGACCCAGGACTGAGGCTGTAGACCCAGGGCTGAGGTTGTAGAACCCAGGACTGAGGCTGTAGACCCAGGGCACTGAGTGCTTTAGCGCGTAGACCCGGGGCTGAGGGTGTAGACCCAGGACTGAGGCTATAGACCCAGGGCTGAGGTTGAGTAGACCCAGGAACTAGCCTGTAGGACCCAGGACTGAGGCTGTAGGCCCAGGACTGAGGCTATAGACCCAGGGCTGAGAGTTGTAGACCCAGGATTGAGCCTGTAGACCTAGGACTGAGCTCTAGAACCCAGGATTGAGGCTGAAGACCCAGGACTGAGGGCCTACTACACCCAGGACTGAGGCTGTAGATCCAGGACTGAGGCTGTACGACCCAGGACTGAGGCTGTAGACCCATCGACTGAGGCTATAGGACCCAGGGCTGAGGCTTTAGACCCAGGACTGAGGTTTAATAGACCAGATTGGCTGAGGCTGTAGACCCAGGACTGAGGCTGTAGACCCAGCAACTTGAGGCTGTAGATCCAGGACTAGAGGCATGAAAAAAAAAAAAGTTCCCAGGACTGAGTCTGTAGACCCAGGACTGAGGCTGTGGACCCATGATTGAGCTGTGGACCCAGGACTGAGCTGTAGACCCAGGACTGAGGCTATAGACCCAGGACTGAGGTTTTTAGACCCAGGGCTGAGGCTTTTTGTAGACCCAGGACTGAGGCTGTATCCCAGACTGAGCCTGTAGACCCAGACTGAGGCTGTAAGACCCAGGACTGAGGTGGCTGTAGACCCAGGACATGAGGCTGGTATACCCAGGACTGTGTGAGGCTCTAGACCCAGGATTGAGGCTGTGGGCCGCAGGACTGAGGCTGTAACCCAGGAACCGAGACTGTAGACCCCAGGACTGAGGCTGTATCCCAGGACTGAGCCTGTAGACCCAGGACTAGGAGGCTGTAGACCCAGGACTGAGGCTGTATCCCAGGACTGAGAGCCTGTAGACTCCAGGACTGAGGCTGTAAGACCCAGGACCTGAGGGCTATAGACCCAGGGCTGAGGTTGTAACCCAGGACTGAGGCTGTAGACCCAGGACTGAGGCTGTAGATCTCAGGACTGAGGCTGTATCCCCAGGACTGAGGCTGTAGACCAGGACTGAGGCTGTAGACCCAGGGACTGAGCCTGTAGACCCAGGACTGAGGCTCTAGACCCAGGATTGAGGCTGTAGACCCCAGGACGAGGAGGCTCTAGACCCAGGACTGAGGCTGTAGACCCAGGACTGAGGCTGTAGACCCAGGACTGAGGCTGGTAGATGAACCCAGGACTGAGGCTGTAGACAACCCAGGACTGAGGCTGTAAACCCAGGACTGAGGCTCTAGACCCAGGATTGAGGCTTGTAGACCCAGGACTGAGGCTGTATCCCCAGAGACTGAGCCTGTAGCTTGCGCGCCCAGGACTGAGGCTCTGAGCGGAGACCCAGGACTGAGGCTGTATCCCAGGACTGGAGCCTGTAGACACCAGGACTGAGGTGTTGTAGACCCAGGACTGAGGCTGTATCCCAGGACTGAGCCTGTAGACCCAGGACTGAGGCTGTAGACCCAGGACTGCTGGGTCTACAGCAACAACAACTTATAGCAGAATTTTTAATAATCAATCACTCTTTTGATATGTTGCCAGTCTGGTTTTAGACCCCAGAACCACAGTACATGAGACCGCTCTAGTGAAGGTAACAAATGACATCAGAACTTAACACTGACGCAGGAAAAGTCTCAGTTCTTATCCTGTTAGATTTAAGTGCTGCTTTCGACACTGTCGATCATGGTAAATCCTCATTCAGGAGACTTGAGGACGTGGGTTGGTGTTTCTGTGAACAACAGCCCCTAAGCTGTTTATATCCTACCTACAGGACAGAAAGTATTTTTGTGGAGATATCGGAAACTGTATCTCAGACCATCTGGCCCTAACCTGCGGAGTGCCACCACAGGATCCAATCCTGGGGCCTCTCCTATTTAATATTTTACATGCTGCCTCTGGGTAGGTTAATACACAGTAATAACGTGTCCTATCACAATTATGCTGACGATACTCAGGGTCATGTGTCCCTGACAGCAGGAGAAACATGGACCAGTGGACATCGCTCCTATCACTGTATCCAACAAATCAGTGATTGGATGCAAAATAACTTTCTCCAGCTCAACAAAGAAAGAAACAACTGAAATTAAATTGTTTTCGGACCTCAAAAAACAAAGAGAGAGCGTTATCCTGCCACCTCCAGTCTCACTCCCTAAAACCCACACTCAGACATCAGAAATCTAGTAGTAATAATGGACTCAGACTTAAATTTTCCAATATAGCCACATATCAGCTGTGACATCATCAGCTTACTGTCCACCTAAGAAACATTGGCTAAAATATGACCATGTGTCGTAAAGCAGACTTAGGAGATTCATATCCACGCATTGTACTCCAGTCGATTGGACTAACTGCTATGCATTTCACGACAGGTCCTCCTCTAAACAAAGCGGTAAAAAAACAGCTGCAAATACATCCAAAATGCTGCAGCTTCGAGTCCTGACTAGAACCAGGAAGTACGACCACATTAGTCCCCGGTCCTCAGGTTCTCTGCACTGGCTTCCTGTGGCTCAGAGAATAGATTTAAAAGTAGCTTTTACTTTGTTACAAGTCTCTCCATGGCCTCGCATCCCATGGTACATCCGCCGTCGACATGTTTGAGTGCCATATGAACCAACACGGGCTCTGAGGAGGACACAGGGACGGGGACTTAAGTGCCAATAGTCGGAACTACGACATGTGGGAGCTGCGTTTTCAGATTCATGCAGCTGAGAGTCTGGAACCGTCTTCCCGAGAGTGGTGAGACAGCGGCGTCTACTCTAGCAGTTTTTTAAAACTGAACTGAAAACAAGTTCTTTTTCGCTGTGCATACAAGTGAATGATTTTAAAATTGTTTTTATCTTAATCTTTTTAATGCGCTATGATTATTTATGATTATTTATGATTGTAATCCCCTTGTGTGATTTTAATGTTTTACGGTTTTTAACTACTTGTGTGATTTTATATATCTTGTGCTCTTAATCTGTCTTTTTATGTTTACTTAAATTCTAATGTTTTGATGATTTATGCATGATGTTATATGAGGTTTGTGAGGCGCTTTGCGTTGCCTTGTGTAGGAAAGGCGCTCCTATAAATAAACGTTGATTGATTGGAGTGATTGATTGACTGAGGCTGTAGACCCAGGACTGAGGCTGTAGACCCAGGGCTGAGGTTGTAGACCCAGGACTGAGGCTGTAGACCCAGGACTGAGCTATCGTAGACCCAGGCTGGAGGTTGTAGACCCAGGACTGGAGGCTTATAGACCCAGGGCTGAGGTTGTAGACCCAGGACTGAGCCTGTAGACCCAGGACTGAGGCAGTAGGCCCAGGACTGAGGGGCTATAGACCCAGGGCTGAGGTTGTAGACCCAGGATTGAAGCCTGTAGACCTAGGACTGAGGCTCTAGAACCCAGGATTGAGGCTGAAGACCCGGGGGGGGGGGAGGGACTGAAGTTCGGCTCTACAACCCAGGACTGAGCTGTAGATCCAGGACTGAGGCTGTAGACCCAGGACTGAGGCTGTAGACCCAGGACTGAGGCTATAGACCCAGGCTGAGGCTTTGAGAGACCCAGGACTGAGGTTTTTAGACCCATGGCTGAGGCTGTAGACCCAGGACTGAGGCTGTAGAACCCAGGGACTGAGGCGGTAGATCCGAGGACTGAGGCTGTATCCCAGGACTGAGTCTGTAGACCCCAGGACTGAGGCTGTGGACCCAGGATTGAGGCTGTGGACCCAGGACCTGAGGCTGTAGAGACCCCAGGACTGAGGCTATAGACCCCGCGGACTGAGTTTTAGACCCAGGGCTGAGGCTGTAAGACACCAGGACTGAGGCTGTATCCCAGGACTGAGCCTGTAGACCCAGGACTGAGGCTGTAGACCCAGGACTGAGGCTGTAGACCCCAGGACTGAGGCTGTATACCCAAGGACTGAGGCTCTAGACCCAGGATGAGGCAGTGGGCACAGGACTGAGAGCTGTAGCCCCCAGGACCGAGACTGTAGACTCCAGGACTGAGGCTGGGTATCCCAGGACTGAGCCTGTAACCCAGGACTGAGGGCTGTAGACCCAGGACTGAGCTGTATCCCCAGGACTGAGCCTGTAGACCCAGGACTGAGGCTGTAGACCCAGGTACTGAGGCTATAGACCAGGGCTGAGTGTTGTAGACCCAGGACTGAGGCTGTAGACCTCCAGGACTGAGGCTGTAGATCCAGGACTGAGGCTGTATCCCAGGACTGAGGCTGTAGACCCAGGACTGAGGCTGTAGACCCAGGACTGAGCCTGTAGACCCCGACTGAGGCTTCTAGAACCCAGGATTGAGGCTGTAGACCCAGGACTGAGGCACTAGACCCAGGACCTGAGGCTGTAGACCCAGGACTGAGGCTGTAGACCCAGGACTGAGGCTGTAGAAACCCCAGGACTGAGGCTGTAGACCCAGGACTGAGGCTGTATACCCAGGACTGAGGCTCTAGACCCAGGATTGAGGCTGTAGACCCAGGACTGAGGGCTGTATCCCAGGGACTGAGCCTGTAGACCCAGGACTGAGGCTTTAGAACCCAGGACTGAGCTGTATCCCAGGACTGAGGCCTGTAGAAGACCCAGGACTGAGGTTTGTAGACCCAGGACTGAGTGCTGTATACCCAGGACTGGAGCCTCTGTAGACCCAGGACTGAGGCTGTAGAACCCAGGACTGCTGGGTCTACAGCAACAACAACTTACAGAATTTTTATAATCAATCACTCTTTTGATATGTTCCAGTCTGGTTTTAAGACCCCACCACAGTACAGAAGACCGCTCTAAAGTGAAGGTAACAAATGACATCAGACTTAACACTGACGCAGAAAAGTCTCAGGTTCTTATCCTGTTATGGGGGGATTTAAGTGCTGCTTTCGACACCTGGCGATCATGGGTATCCTCATTCAGAGACTTGAGGACTGGGTTGGTGTTTCTGGAACAGCCCTAAGCTGGTTTATATATCCTACCCTACAGGACAGAAAGTATTTTGTGGAGATCGGAAACTGTATCTCAGACCAAATCATGCCCTAACCTGCGGAGTGCCACAGGATCAATCCTGGGGCCTCTCCTATTTAATATTACATGCTGCCTCTGGGTAGGTTAAATACACAGTAATAACGTGTCCCTAGTGCACAATTATGCTGACGATACTCACGTCTATGTGTCCCCCTGACAGCAGGAGAACATGGACCAGTGGACTCGCTCCCTTCACTGTAATCCAACAAATCAGTGGATTGGATGCAAAATAACTTCTGCCAGCTAAACACAGAAAAAACTGAAATTATAGTTTTCGGACCTCAAAAACAAAGATATAGCGGTTAATCTGCCAACTCCCAAAGTCTCGCTCCCTAAAACCTCACCTCAGGTCAGAAATCACGGAGTAATAATGGATCAGACTTAAATTTTCAAATAGCCCACATATCAACTGTGACAACATCAGCTTACTTCCACCTAAGAAACCATGCTAAAATTAGGAACATGTGTCAAAGCAGACTTGGAGTTTTCTAATCCACGCATTTGTCCTCCAGTATCCCGATTGGGACTAACTGCTTGGCTTGTATCACAGGTCTCTCTAAACAAGCGGTAAAAACAGCTGCAGTACATCCAAAATGCTGCAGCTCGAGTCCTGAACGAGAACCAGCAAGTACGACCACATTAGTCCGGTTTCCCGGTCCTCAGGTCTCTGCACTGGCTTCCTGTGGCTCAGAGAAAAGAATTTAAAGAAGCTTTACTTGTGACAAGTCACTCATGGCCTCGCACCAGGGTACATCCGCGACATGTTGGTGCCATAATGAACCCACTCGGGCTCTGAGGAGCACAGGGACTGGACTTAGTGCCAAGAGTCGGAACTAGACATGGGGGAGGCTGGCGGTTTTCAGATTCATGCAGCTAGAGTCTTGAACCGTCTTCCCGAGAGTGTGAGACAGGGCGTCTACTCTAGCAAGTTTTTAAAAAAACTGAACTGAAAACAGTTCTTTTTTAGCTGTGCATACAAGTGAATGATTTTTATATTTGTTTTTATCTTTAATCTATTTTAATGCGCTATGATTATTTATGATTATTATATGATTGTAATCCCTTGTGTGATTTTAATGGTTATACGGTTTTTAACTACTTGGTGTGATTTTATATATACTTGTGCTCTTGAATCTGGTCCTTTTTATGTATTACTTAAATTCTAATGTTTGATGATTTATGCATGATGTTATATGGGTTGTGAGGGCGCTTTGCGTTGCCTTGTGTAGGAAAGGCGCTCTATAAATAAACGTTGATTGATTGATGGATTGATTGACTGAGGCTGTAGACCCAGGACTGAGCAGCTGTAGACCCAGGGCTGAGGTTGATAGACCCAGGACTGAGGCTGTAGACCCAGGACTGAGGAGCTGTAAGACCCAGGGCTGAGGTTGTAGACCCAGGACTGAGGCTATAGGACCCAGGGCTGAGGTTGTAGACCCCAGGACTGAGCTGCCTGGTAGACCCAGGACTGAGGCTGTAGGCCCAGGACTGAGGCTATAGACCCCAGGCTGAGGTTGTAGACCCAGGATTGAGCCTGTAGACCTAGGACTGAGGCTCTAACCCAGGATTGAGGCTGAAGACCCAGGACTGAGGCTCTACACCCAGGACTGAGGCTGTAGATCCAGACTGAGGCTGTAGACCCCAGGACTGAGCGCTGTATGACCCAGGACTGAGAGCTATAGACCCAGGGCTGAGGCTTTAGACCCAGGACTGAGGTTTTAGACCCCATGGCTGAGGCTGTAGACCCAGGACTGAGGCTGTAAGACCCAGACTGAGGCTGTAATCCAGGACTGAGGCTGTATCCCAGGACTGAGTCTGTAACCCAGGACTGAGGCTTGTGGACCCAGGATTGATTGCTAGGTGGACCCAGGACTGAGGCTGTAGGACCCCATGACTGAGGCTATAGACCCAGGGACTTGAGGTTTTAGACCCAGGGCTGAGGCTGTAGACCCAGGACTGAGGCTGAGGGACTGAGCCCTGTAGACCCAGGACTGAGGCTGTAGACCCAGGACTGAGGCTGTAGACCCAGGACTGAGGCTGTAGACCCAGGACTGAGGCTGTAGATCCAGGATTGAGGCTGTGGGCACAGGACTGAGGCTGTAGACCCAGGACCGAGACTGTAGAACAGGACTGAGGCCTGTAACCCAGGACTGAGGCCTGTTAGACCCAGGACTGAGGCTGTAGACCCCAGGACTGAGGCTGTATCCCAGGACTGAGCCCTGTAGACCCAGGACTGAGGCTGTAGAACCCAGGACTGAGGCTATAGACCCAGGGCTGAGGTTGTAGACCTCCGGACTGACGGGCTGTAGACCCAGGACTGAGGCTGTAGAGCCCAGGACAGAGGCTGTAATCCCAGGACTGAGTGCTGTAGACCCAGGATGAGGCTGTAGACCCAGGACTGAGCCTGTAGAGACCCAGGACTGAGGCTCTAGACCCAGGATTGAGGCTGTAGACCCAGGACTGAGGCTCGTAGAACCCAGGACTGAGAGGCTGTAGACCCAGGACTGAGGCTGTAGACCCAGGACTGAGGCTGTAGACCCAGGACTGAGGCTGTAGACCCAGGACTGAGGCTGTATACCCAGGACTGAGGCTCTAGACCCAGGATTGAGGCTGTAGACCCAGGACTGAGGCTGTATCCCAGGACTGAGCCTGTAGACCCAGGACTGAGGCTTATAGACCCAGGACTGAGGCTGTATCCCAGGACTGAGCCTGTAGACCCCAGGACTGAGGTTGTAGACCCAGGACTGAGGCTGTAATCCCAGGACTGAGCCTGTAGACCCAGGACTGAGGTCTGTAGACCCAGGACTGCTGGGTCTACAGCAACAACAACTTACAGAATTTTTAATAATCAATCACTCTTTTGATATGTTCCAGTCTGGTTTTAGACCCCACCACAAGTACAGAGACCGCTCTAGTGAAGGTAACAAATGACATCAGACTTAACACTGACGCAGGAAAAGTCTCAGTTCTTATCCTGTTAGATTTTAAGTGCTGCTTTCGACACTGTCGAACATGGTATCCTCATTCAGAGACTTGGAGGGACTGGGGTTGGTGTTTCTGGAACAGCCCCCTAAGCTGGTTTATATCCTACCTACAGGACAGAAAGTATTTTGTGGAGATCGGAAACTGTATCTCAGACCATCTGGCCCTAACCTGCGGAGTGCCACAGGGATCACATCCTGGGGCCTCTCCTATAAATATTTACATGCTGCCTCTGGGTAGGTTAATACACAGTAATAACGTGTCCATATCACAATTATGCTGACGATACTCAGGATCTATGTGTCCCTGACAGCAGGAGAACATGGACCAGATGGACGCGCTCCTTCACTGAATCCAACAAATCAGTGATTGGAATGCAAAATAACTTTCTCCAGCTAAACACAGAAAAAACTGAAATTAATTGTTTTCGGACCTCAAAAAAACAAAGAGAGAGCGTTATCTGCCACCGAATCCAGTCTCTCTCTCCCTAAAACCCTCAACTCAGGTCAGAAATCTAGGAGTAATAATGGTACTCATACTTAAATTTTCAATAGCCACATATCATCTGTGACATCATCAGCTTACTCTGTACTTCCACCTAAGAAACATTGCTAAAATTAGGAACATTGTGTCTAAAAGCAGACTTGGAGATTCTTATCCACGGCATTTGTCTCCAGTCGATTTGGACTACTGCAATGGCTTGTTCACAGGTCTCTCTAAACAAGCGGTAAAACAGCTGCAGTACATCCAAAATGCTGCCAGGCGCGAGTCCTGACTAGAACCAAGGAAGTAACGACCGACATTAGTCCGGTCCTCAGGTCTCTGCACTGGCTTCCTGGGCTCAGAGAATAGATTATTAAAGTAGCTTTACTTGTTACCAGTCTCTCCATGGCCTCGCACAGGTACATCCGCGACATGTTGGTGCCATATGAACCAACTCGGGCTCTGAGGAGCACCAGGGACTGGACTTAGTGCCAAGAGTCGGAACTAGACATGGGGAGGGCTTGCGTTTCAGATTCATGCAGCTAGAGTCTGGAAACCGTCTTCCCGAGAGTGTGAGACAGGCGTCTACCTATTCTAGTTTTTTAAAACTGAACTGAAAACATTCTTTTTAGCTGTGCATACAAGTGAATGATTTATATTTGTTTTTATCTTTAATCTTTTTAAATGCGCTATGATTATTTATGATTATTTATGATTGTAAATCCCTTGTGTGATTTTAATGTTTTAAAACGGTTTTTAACTACTTGTATGTGATTTTATATATCTTGTGCTCTTAATCATGGTCTTTTATGTTTACTTAAAATTCTAATGTTTGATGATTTATGCATGATGTTATATGGGTTGTGAGGCGCTTTGGCGTGCCTTGTGGTAGGAAAAGGCGCTCTATAAATAAACGTTGATTGATTGATTGATTGATTGACTGAGGCTGTAGACCCCAGGACTGAGGCTGTAGACCCAGGGCTGAGGGTTGTAGACGCCCAGGACTGAGGGCTGTAGACCCAGGACTGAGGGCATGTAGACCCAGGGCTGAGGTTGTAGACCCAGGACTGAGGCTAAGACCCAGGGCTGAGGTTGTAGAACCCAGGAGACTTGAGCCTGTAGACCCAGGACTGAGGCTCTGTAGGCCCCAGGACTGAGGCTATAGAGACCCAGGGCTGAGGTTGTAGACCCAGGATTGAGCCTGTAGACCTAGGACTGAGGCTCTAGACCCAGGATTGAGGCTGAAGACCCAGGACTGAGCTCTACACACATCCCAGGACTGAGGCTGTAGATCCAGGCTGAGGCTGTAGACCCCAGGACTGAGGCTGTAGACCCAGGGACTGAGGCTAATAGACCCAGGCTGAGGCTTTAGACCCCAGAGGACTGAGGTTTTAGACCCATGGCTGAGGCAGTAGACCCAGGACTGAGAGCTGTAGACCCAGGACTGAGGCTGAGTAGATCCAGGAAAAAAAAAAACTGAGGCTGTCATCCCAGGACTGGAGTCTGTAGACCCCAGGACTGAGGCTGTGGACCCAGGAATTGAGGCTGAGTGGACCCAGGACTGAGGCTGTAGACCCAGGACTCAGAGGCTAATAGACCCAGGACTGAGGTTTTTAAGACCCAGGGCTGAGGGCTGTAGACCCCAGGACTGAGGCTGTATCCCAGGACTGAGCCTGTAGACCCAGACTGAGGCTGTAGACCCCGACTGAAGGCTGTAGACCCAGGACTGAGGCTGTATACCCAGGACTGAGGGCTCTAGACCCAGGATTGAGCTGTGGGCACAGGGACTGAGGCTGTAGACCCAGGACCGAGACTGTAGACCCAGGACTGAGGCTGTATCCCAGGACTGAGCCCTGTAGACACCCAGGACTGAGGCTGTAGACCCAGGACTGAGGCTGTACTCCCAGGACTGAGACCTGTAGAACCCAGGACTGAGGCTGTAGACCCAGGACATGAGGGCTATAGACCCAGGCTGAGGTTGTAGACCCAGGACTGAGGGCTGTAGACCCAGGACTGAGCTGTATAAAGAGATCCAGGACTGAGGCTGTATCCCAGGACGAGGCTGAAGACCCAGGACTGAGGCGTAGACCCAGGACTGAGCCTGTTAGACCCAGGACTGAGGCTCTAGACCCAGGATTTGAGGCTGTAGACCCAGGACTGAGGCTCTAGACCCAGGACTGAGGCTGTAGACCCAGGGACTGAGGCTGTAGACCCAGGACTGAGGCTGTAGACCCAGGACTGAGGCTGTAGACCCCCAGGAACTGAGGCTGTATAACCCAGACTGAGGCTCTAGACCCAGGATTGCGAGGCTGTAGACCCAGGACAGAGGCTGTATCCCATGACTGAGCCTGTAGACCCAGGACTGAGGCTTTACCCCCCAGGACTGGAGGCTGTATATCCCAGGACTGAGCCTGTAGACCCAGGACTGAGGTTGTAGACCCAGGACTGAGGCTGTATCCCAGGACTGAGCCTGTAGACCCAGGACTGAGGCTGTAGACCCAGGACTGCTGGGTCTTACAGCAACAACAACTTACAGAATTTTTTAATAATCAATCACTCTTTTGATATGTTCCAGTCTGGTGTTTAGACCCCAGTCCCACAGCAGTTACAGAGACCGCTCTAGTGAAGGTAACAAATGACATAATCAGACTTAACACTGACGCAGGAAAAGTCTCAGTTCTTATCCTGTTAGATTTAAGTGCTGCGCTTCGACAACTGTCGATCATGGTATCCTCATTCAAAGACTTGAGGACTGGGTTGGTGTTCTGGAACAGCCTAAGCTGGTTTATATCCTACCTACAGGACAGAAAGTATTTTGTGGAGATCGAAACTGGTATCTCAGACGCATACTGGCCCTAACCTGCGGAGTGCCCACAGGGATCAATCCTGGGGCCTCTCCTATTAAAATATTTACAGAGCTGCCTCTGGTAGTGTTAATACACAGTAAATATACGTGTCCTATCACAATTATGCGGACGATACTCAGGTCTATGTGTCCCTGACAGCAGGAGAACATGGACCAGTGGACTCGCTCCTTTCACTGTATCCAACAAATCAGTGATTGGATGCAAAATAAACTTTCTTCTTCCAGCTAAACACAGAAAAAAACTGAAATTATTGTTTTCGGACCTCAAAAACAAAGAGAGAGCGTTATCTGCCACCTCCAGTCTCTCTCCCCTAAAACCTCTCACACTCAGGTCAGAAATCAAGGAGTAATAATGGACTCAGACTTAAATTTCAATAGCCACATATCATCTGTGACATTCATCAGCTTACTCCACCTAAGAAACATTGCTAAAATTAGGAACATTGTGTCTACAGCAGACATTGGAGATTCTTATCCACGCATTTGTCTCCCAGTCGATTGGACTACAGCAATGGCTTGTTACCACAAGGTCTCTGCCTAAACAAGCGGTAAAACAGCTGACAGACATCCAAAATAAATGCTGGCAGCTCGATCCTGCACTAGAAACTCAGGAAGTACGGACCACATTTATCCGGTCCTCAGGTCTCTGCACTGGCTTCCTGTTGGCTCAGAGAATAGATTTTAAAGTAGCTTTACTTGTGTACAAGGTCTCTCCATGGCCTCGCACCAGGGTACAATCCGCGACATGTTGGGTGCCAAATGAACCAACTCGGGCGCTGAGGAGCACAAGGACTGGACTTTAGTGCCAAGAGTCGGAACTGACATGGGGAAGCTGCGTTTCAGATTCATGCAGCTAGAGTCTGGAACCCGTCTACCTTGCCCAGAGAGTTTGAACAGCGTCTACTCGGAGCAGTTTTTACAAACTAACTGAAAACAGTTCTATTTAGCTGTGCATACAAGTGAATGATTTTATATTTGTTTTTTTAATCTTTAATCATTTTAAATGCGCTGATTTTTATGATTATTTATGATTGAATCCCGTTGTGTGATTTTAATGTTTTACCGGTTTTAACTACTTGTGGTGATTTTATATATCTTGTGCTCTTAATCTGTCTTTTTAATGTTTACTTAAATTCTAATGTTTGATGATTTATGCATGATGTTATATTGGGTTGTGAGGCGCATTTTGCGTTGCCCTTGTGTAGGAAAGGGCGCTCTAGTAAATAAACGATGATTGATTGATTGATTGATTGACTGAGGCTGTAGACCCAGACTGAGGCTGTAGACCCAGGGCTGAGGTTGTAGACCCAGGACTGAGGGGCTGTATGGACCCAGGACTGAGGCTGTAGACCCAGGGCTGAGGTGTAGACACCCAGGGACTGAGGCTATAGACCCAGGGCTGAGGTTTGTAGACCCAGGACTGAGCCTGTAGACCCAGGACTGAGCTGAGGTAGGCCCAGGACTGAGGCTATAGAACACACCCCCATGGGCTGAGGTTGTAGACCCAGGATTGAGCCTGTAGACCTAGGACTGAGGCTCTAGAGACCCAGGATTGAGGCTGAAGACCGCAGGACTGAGAGCTCTACACCCAGGACTGAGGCTGTAGATCCAGACTGAGGGCTGAAGAACCCAGGACTGAGGCTGTAGACCCAGGACTGAAGGCTATTAAAAGACCCAGGGCTGAGGCTTTAGACCCAGGACTGAGGTTTTAGACCCATGGCTGAGGCTGTAGAACCCAGGACTGAGGCTGTAGACCCAGGACTGAGGCTGTAGAAACCAGGACTGAGGCTGTATCCCAGGACTGAGTCTGGTAGACCCAGGACTGAGGCTGTGGACCCAGGTTGAGGCTGAGGACCCAGGACTGAGGCTGTAGACCCAGGACTGAGCTATAGACCCTCGGACTGAGGTTTTAGACCCAGGGCTGAGGCTGTAGACCCAGGACTGAGGCTGTAATCCCAGGACTGAGCCTGTAGACCCAGGACTGGGGAGGCTGTAGACCCAGGACTGAGGCTGTAGACCCAGGACTGAGGCGGTATACCCAGTACAGACTGGGCTCTAGACCCAGGATTGAGGCTGTGGGCACAGGACTGCAGGCTGTAGACCCAGGACCGAGACTGTAGACCCAGGACTGAGGCTGTATCCCAGGACTGAGCCCTGTAACCCAGGACTGAGGCTGTAGGACCCAGACTGAGGACTGTATCCCAGGACTGAGCCTGTAGACCCAGGACTGTGAGGCTGTAGACCCAGGGACTGAGGCTATAGACCGCCAGGGCTGAGGTTGTAGACCCAGGACTGAGGCTCGTAGAGACCCAGACTGAGGCTGTAGATCCAGGACTGAGGCCTGTATCCCAGGACTGAGGCTGTAGAACCCAGGACTGAGGCTGTAGAGACCCAGGACTGAGCCTGTAGACCCAGGACCTGAGGCTCTAGACCCAGGATTGAGGCTGTAGACCCAGGACTGAGGCGTCTAGACCCCAGGACTAGAGGCTGTAGAACCCAGACTTGAGGCTGTAGGACCCAGGTGACTGAGGCTGTAGACCCAGGACCTGAGGCTGTAGACCCAGGACTGAAGGCTGTAATAACCCAGGACTGAGGCTCTAGACCCAGGATTGAGGCTGTAGACCCAGGACTGTGAAGGCCTGTATCCCAGGACTGAGCCTGTAGACCCAGGACGAGGCTTTAGACCCATCAGGACTGAGGCTGTATCCCAGGACTGGAGCCTGTATGACCCAGGACTGAGGTTGTAAGACCCGAGGACTGAGGCTGTATCCCAGGACTGAGCCTGTAGACCCAGGACTGAGGCTGTAGACCCCAGGACAGCTGGGTCTAGCAGCAACAAACAACTTACAGAATTTTTAATAATCAATCACTCTTTTGATATGTGTTCCAGTCTGGTTTTAGACCGCCACCACCAGTACAGAGACCGCTCTAGTGAAGGTAACAAATGACAACAGACTAACACTGACCAGGAAAAAGTCCAGTTCTTATCCTGTTAGATTTTTAAGTGCTGCATATCGGACACCTGTCGATCATGGTATCCCACTTCAGAGACTTGAGACTGGGTTGGTGTTTCTCTGGAACAGCCCATAAGCTGGTTTATATCCTACCTACAGGACAGAAAGAATTTTGTGGAGATCGGAAACTTAATCACAGACCATCTGGCCCTAACAGGCGGCGGAGTGCCACAGGGATCAATCCTGGGGCCTCTTCCTATTTAATATTTACATCTGCCCCTCGGGTGAGGTTAATACACAGAGTAATAACGTGGTCCTATCACAATTATGCCTGACAATACTCCGGTCTATGTGTCCCAGACACAGGGAGAACAATGGACCCTGGAACTCGCTCCCTTCACCCTTGATTCCCAACAATCAGTATTGGATGCAAAATAACTTTTCTCCAGCTAAACACAGAAAACACTGAAATTAATTGTTTTCCCGGACCTCAAAAACAAAGAGAGGAGCGTTATCTGCCACCTCCAGTCTCTCTCCCTAAAAACCCTCAACTCCAGGTCAGAAATCTAGGAGTAATAATGGACTCAGGACTTAAATTTCAATAGCCACATATCATCTGTGACATCATCAGCTTACTTCCACCTAAGAAACATTGCTAAAATTAGGAAACATTGTGTCTAAAGCAGACTTGGAGATTCTTATCCACGCATTTGTCTCCAGTCGATTGAGACTACTGCAATGGCTTTGTTCACAGGTCTCTCTAAACAAGCGGTTAAAACAGCTGCAGTACATCCAAAATGCTTGCAGCTCGAGTCCTGACTAGAACCAGAAGTACGACCACATTAGTCCGGTCCTCAGGTCTCTGCACTGCGCTTCCTGTGGCTCAGAGAATACAGATTTTAAAGTAGCTTTACTTGTGTACAAGTCTCTCCCATGGCCTCGAGCACCATGGGTACATCCGCGACATGTATGGTGCCATATGAACCAACTCGTGGCTCTGAGGAGCCACAGGGACTGGACTTAGATGGCCAAGAGTCGGAACTAGACATGGGGAGTCTGCGGTGTTCAGATTCATACGCAGCTAGAGGTCTGGAACCGTCGTTCCCGAGAGTGTGAGACAGGATGCGTCTAACTCTAAGCGGAGTATTTATAACACTGAACTGAAAACAGTTCATTTTTTAGCTGTGCATACAAGAGTGAATGATTTTATATTTGTTTTTATCTTTAATCTTTTTAATGGCGCTATGATTTATTTATGATTATTTATGATTGTAATCCCTTGGTGTGATTTTAATGTTTTAAAACGACTGTTTTTAACTACTTGTCGTGATTTTATATATCTTGTGCTCTTAATCTGTCTTTTTATGTTTACTTAAATTCTAATGTTTGATGGAGTTTATGCATGAAGTTATATGGGTTGGTGAGGCGCTTTGCGTTGCCTTGTGTAGGAAAGGCGCTCTATAAATAGAACGTTGATTGATTGATTGATTGATTGACTGAGGCTGTAGACCCAGGACTGAGGCTGTAGACGCCAGGGCTGAGGTTTTGTAGACCAGGACTGAGGCTGTGTAGACCCAGGACTGAGGCTGTAGACCCAGGCTGAGGTTGTAGACCCAGGACGTGAGGCTATAGACCCCACGGGCTGAGGTATTGGAGACCCAGGACTGAGCCTGATAGAACCCAGGACTGAGGCTGTAGGCCCAGGACTTGAGGCTATAGACCCAGGGCTGAGGGTTGTAGACCCAGGATTGAGCCTGTAGACCTAGGACTGAGGCCTCTAGACCCAGGATTGAGGCTGAAGAAACCCAGGACTGAAAGGGGGCTCTACACCCAGGACTGAGGCTGTAGATCCAGGACAGAGGCTGTAGACCCAGGACTGAGGCTGTAGACCCAGGACTGAGGCTATAGACCCAGGGCTGAGGCTTTAGGACCCAGGACTGAGGTTTTAGACCCATGGCTGAGGCTGTTAGACCCAGGACTGAGGCTGTAGACCCAGGACAGAGGCTGGATAGATCCAGGACTGAGGCCCCCCCTGTATCCCAGGACTGAGTCTGTAGACCCAGGAGACTGAGGCTGTGGACCCAGGATTGAGGCTGTGGACCCAGGACTGAGGCTGTAGACCCAGACTGATGAGGCTATAGACCCAGGACTGAGTTTTAGACCCAGGGCTGAGGCTGTAGACCCAGACTGAGGCTGTATCCCAGGACTGAGCCTGTAGACCCCAGGACTGAGGCTGTAGACCCAGGACTGAGGCTGTAGACCCCCAGGACTGAGGCTGTATACGACCCAGGACTGGAGGCTCTAAGACCCAGGATATGAGCTGTGGGCACAGGACTGAGGCATGTAGACCCACGGACGCGAGACTGGTAGACCCCATTGACTGAGGCTGTATCCCAGGACTGAGCCTGTAGGACCCAGGACTGAGGGCTGTAGACCCAGGAACTGAGGCTGTATCCCAGGACTGAGCCTGTAGACCCAGACTGAGGCTGTAGACCCCAGGACTGAGGGCTATAGACCCAGGCTGAGGTTGTAGACACCAGGACTGAGGCAGTAGACCCAGGACTGAGGCTGTAGATCCCAGGACTGAGGCTGTATCCCAGGACTGAGGCTGTAGACAGACCCAGGACTGAGGCTGTAGACCCAGGACTGAGCCTGTAGACCCAGGACTGAGGCTCTAGACCCAGGATTGAGGCTGTAGACCCAGACTGAGGCTCTAGACCCAGGACTGAGGCTGTAGACCCAGGACTGAGGCTGAGACCCAGGACTGAGGCTGTAGAACCCAGGACTGAGGCTGTAGACCCAGGACTGAGGCTGTATACCCAGAGACTGAGGCTCTAAGAACCCAGGATGATGAGGCTGTAGACCCAGGACTGAGGCTGTATCCCAGGACTGAGCTGGTAGACCCAGGACTGAGGCTTTAGACCCAGGACTGAGGCTGTATCCCAGGACTGAGCCTGTAGCACCCCAGGACTGAGGTTGTAGACCCAGGACTGAGGGCTGTATCCCAGGACTGAGCCTGTAGACCCAGACTGAGGCTGTAGACCCAGGACTGCTGGGTCTACAGCAACAACAACTTACAGAATTTTTAATAATCAATCACTCTTTTGATATGTTCCAGTCTGGTTTTAGACCCCACCACAGTACTGAGTACCGCTCTAGTGAAGGTAACAAATGACATCAGACTTAACACTGACGCAGGAAAAGTCTCCAGGTTCTTATCCTGTGTAGATTTTAAGTGCTCTGCTTTCGACACTGTCGATCATGGTATCCTCATTCAGAGACTTGAGGGACTGGTTTGTGGTTTCTGGAACAGCCCTAAGCTGTTTATATCCTACCTACAGGACAGAAAGTATTTTTGTGGAGATCGGAAACTGTATCTCAGACCATCTGGCCCTAACCTGCGGAGTGCCACAGGGATCAATCCTGGGGCCTCTCCTATTTAATATTTACATGCTGCCTTCTGGGTAGGGTTAATACACAGTAAATAACGTGTCCTATCACAATTATGCTGTGACGATACTCAGGTCTAATGTGGTCCCTGACAGCAGGAGAACATGGACCAGTGGACTCGCTCCTTCACTGTATCCAACAAATCAGTGATTGGATGCAAAATAACTTCTTCTTCTCCAGCTAAAACACAGAAAAAACTGAAATTATTGTTTTCGGTTACGGACCTGCTCAAAAACAAAGAGAGAGCGTGATCTGCCACCGACCAGACTCTCTCCCTAAAACCCTCACTCAGGTCAGAAATCTAGGAGTAATAATGGACTCAGACTTAAATTTCAATAGCCACATATCATCTGTGACATCATCATCAGCTTACTCTCCACCTAAGAAAACATTGCTAAAATTAGGAACAATTGTGTCTAAAGCAGACTTGGAGATTCTTATCCGACGCATTTGTCTCCAGTCGATTGGGACTACTTACTGCAATGGCTTGTTCACAAGGTCTCTCTAAGAACAACAAGCGGTAAAAACATGCTGCAGTAACATCCAAATGCCTGCAGCTCGAGTCCTGACTAGAACCAGGAAGTACGACCACATTAGTCCGGTCCTCAGGTCTCTGCACTGGCTTCCTGTGGCATCAGGAGAATAGATTTATAAAGTAGCTTAACCTTGTGTACACGTCTCTCCATGCCTCGCACCAGGGTACATATCCGCGACCATGTTGGTGCCATATGAACCAACTCTGGGCTCTGAGGAGCACAGGGACTGGACCTTAAGTGCCAAAGTCGGAACTAGGACATGGGGAGCTGCGTTTCAGATTCATACGCAGCTAGAGTTCTGGAACAGTCTTCCCAGAGTGTGAGACAGACAGGCGGTCTACTCTAGCAGTTTTTAAAACTGAACTGAAAACAGTTCTTTTTTAGCTGAGCATACAAGTGAATGATTTTTATATTTGATTTTTAATCTTTAATCTTTTTAATGCGCCTATGATTATTTATGAGTATGATTTATGATTGTAATCCCTTGTGTGGATTTAATGTTTTTACGTTTTTTTAACTACTTGTGTGTGATTTTATATATCTTGTGCTCTTAATCTGTCTTTTTATGTTTACTTAAATTCTAATGTTTGATGATTTATGCATGATGTTATATGGGTTTGTGAGGCGCCTTTGCGTTGCCCTTGTGTAGGAAAGGCGCTCTATAAAATAAACAGTTGAGTGATTGATTGATTGATTGACTGAGGCTGTAGACCCAGGACTGAGGCTGTAGACCCAGGGCTGAGGGTTGTAGACACCCAGGACTGGAGGCTGTAGACCCAGGACTGAGGCTGTAGACCCAGGGCTGAGGTTGTAACCCATGACTGAGGCTATAGACCCAGGGCTGAGTTTTTAGACCCAGGACTGAGGCCTGTAGACCCAGGACTGAGGCTGTAGGCCCCAGGACTGAGGCTAATAGACCCAGGCTGAGGGTTGTAGACCAGGATTGAGCCTTGTAGAACCTAGGGACTGAGGCTCTAGACCCAGGATTGAGGCTGAAGGACCCAGGACTGAGGCTCTACATACACCCAGGACTGAGGCTGTAGATCCAGGACTGAGGCTGTAACCCAGACTGAGGCTGTAGACCCAGGACTGAGGCTATCAGAACCCAGGGCTGAGGTGCTTTTAGACCCACAGGACTGAGGTTTTTTAGACCCATGGCTGAGGCTGTAGACCCCAGGACTGAGGCAGTAGACCCAGGACTTGAGTGCTGTAGATTTCCAGGACTGAGGCTGGTATTCCCAGGACTGAGTCTGTAGACCCAGACTGAGGCTGTGGACCCAGGATTGAGGCTGTGGAGCCCAGTGACTGAGCTGTAGACCCAGGACTGAGCTATAGACCCAGGAACTGAGGTTTTAGACCCAGGGCTGAGGCTGGTAGACCCAGGACTGAGGCTGTATCCCAGGACTGATCCTGTAAACCCAGGACTGAGGCTGTAGATGACCCAGGACTGAGGCTGTACGACCCAGGACTGAGGCTGTAAATACCCAGGACTGAGGCTCTAGACCCAGGATTGAGGCTGTGGGCACAGGACTGAGGCTGTAAAAGACCCAGGACCGAGACTGTAGACCCAGGACTGAGGCTGTATCCCAGGACTGAGCCTGTAGACCCAGGACTGAGCTGCTGTAGACCCAGGACTGAGGCTGTATCCCCAGGACTGGATCCTGTAGACCCAGGACTGAGGCTGTAGACCCAGGACTGAAGGGGCTAGATAGACCCAGGGCTGAGGTTGTAGACCCAGGACTGAGGCTGTAGGACCCAGGACTGAGGGCTGTAAGATTCCAGGACTGAGGGCTGTATCCCAGGACTGAGGCTGTAGACCCAGGACAGAGGCTGTAGACCCAGGACTGAGCCTGTAGACCCCCCAGGACTGAGGCTCTAGACCCAGGATTGAGGCTGTAGACGCCCAGGACTGAGCTCTAGAACCCAGGACTGAGGCTGTCGGACCCAGGACTGAGGCTGGTAGACGACCCAGGATCTGAGGCTGTAGACCCAGGACTGAGGGCTGTAGAACCCAGGACTGAGGCTGTATACCCAGGACTGAGGCTCTAGACCCAGGATTGAGCTGTAGACCCAGGACTGAGGCTGTATGCCCAGGACTGAGCCTGTAGACCCAGGACTGAGGCTTTAGACCCAAGGACTGAGGCCTGTATCCCAGGACTGAGCCTGTAGACCCAGGACTGAGAGGTTTAGACCCCAGGCACTGAGGCAGCTGTATCCCCAGGACTGAGCCTGTAGACCCAGGACTGAGGCTGTAGACCCAGGACTGCTGGGTCTACAGCAACAACAACTTACAGAAATTTTTTTAATAAATAATCACACTCTTTTGATATGTTCCAGTCTGGTTTTAGACCCCACCACAGTACAGAGACCGCTCCTAGTAAGTAACGCAAATGACATCAGACTTTAACACTGCGCAGAAAAGTCTCCAGTTCTTATCCTTTAGATTTAAAGTGCTGCTTTCGACCCTGTCGATCATGTATCCCTCTTCAGAGACTTGAGGCCTGGGTTGGGTGTATCTGGAAACAGCCCTAAGCTTGGTTTTATATCCTACCTACATGGACAGAAAGTAGTTTGTGGAGATCGGAAAACTGATCTCAACCATCTGGCCCTAACCTGCGTGAGTGCCCACAGGATCAATCCTGGGCCTCTCCTATATAATATTTACATCTGCCCCATCTGGGTAGGTTAAGACACAGTAATAACGTGTCCTATCACAATTATGCTGACGATACGCAGTCTATGTGTCCCAGACAGCAGGGAGAACATGACACAGTGGACTCCTCCTTCACTGAATCCAACTCAATCACGTGATTGGATGCAAAATAACTTTCTCCAGCTAAACACAGAAAAAACTGAAATTATTGTTTTCAGTCGGACCTCAAAAACAAAGAGAGAGCGTTATCCTGCCACCTCCAGTCCTCTCTCCTCTCTCCCTAAAAACCCCAACTCAGGTCAGAAATCTAGGAGTAATAATGGACTCAGACTTAAATTTCAATAGCCACATATCATCTGTGACATCATCAGCTACTGTCCACCTAAGAAACATATGCTAAAATTAGGAACATTGTGTCTAAAGCAGACTTGGAGATTCTTATCCACGCATTTGTCTCCAGTGCGGATTGGACTACTGCAAATGGCTTGTTCCACAGGTCTCTCTAAACAAGCGGTAAAACAGCTGGCAGTACATCCAAAATGCAGCTGCTCTCGAGTCCTGACTAGAACCAGGAAGTACGACCACATTAGTCCGGTCCTCATGTCGTCTTCTGCACTGCTTCCTGTGGCTCAGAAATAGATTTAAAGTAGCTTTACATGTGTACAAGTCTCTCCATGGCCTCGCACCAGGGTACATCCGCGACATGTTGGTGCCATAATGAACCAACTCGGGCTCAGAGGAGCACAGGGGACTGGGACTTGAGTGCCAAGGTAGTCCGGAACTAGACATGGGGAGGCTGCCGTTTTTCAGATTCATGCAGCTAGAGTCTGAACCGTTCTTCCCGAGAAGTGTGGGAGACAGGCGTCTACTCTAGCAGTTTTTAAAACTGAACTGAAAACAGTTCTTTTTTTAGCTGTGCATACAAGTGTAACTGATTATTTATATTTGTTTTTATCTTTAATCTTTTTAATGCGCTATGATTATTTATGATTATTTATGATTGTAATCCCTTGTGTGATTTTAATGTTTTAAACGGTTTTTAACTACTTGTGTGATTTTATTATATCTTGGCTCTTAATCTGTCTTTTTTATGTTTTAAATTCTAATGTTTGATGATTTTACTGCATGATGTTATATGGGTTGGGAGGGCGCTTTTTGCCTTTGTGGGTAGGAAAGGCGCTCTATAAATAAACGTTGATTTGATTTAATGATTGATTGACTGAGGCTGTAGACCCAGGACTGAGGCTGTAGAACCCAGGGCTGAGATTGTAGACCCAGGACTGCGAGGCTGTAGCAGGACTGAGGCGCGTAGACCCAGGGCTTGTGACTGATGCTATAGACCCAGGGCTGAGGGTAGACCCTACTGAGCCTGTAGACCCAGGACTAAGGCCCAGGACTGAGGCTATAGACCCAGGGCTGAGGTTGTAGACCCATGATTGATAGACCTAGGGACTGTGAGGCTCTAGACCCAGGATTGAGGCTGAAGACCCAGGACTGAGAGCTCCTACACCCAGGACTGAGGCTGTAGATCCAGGACTGAGGCTGTAGACCCAGGACTGAGGCTGTAGACCCAGGACTGAGGCTATAGACCCAGGTCTGAGGCTTTAGACCCAGGACTGAGGTTTTAGACCCATGGCTGAGGGCTGTAGACCAGGACTGAGGCTGTAGACCCAGGACTGAGGCTGTAGATCCAGGACAGAGGCAGATCCCAGGACTGAGTCTGTAGACCCAGGACAGAGGCTGTGGACCCAGGGATTGACGGCTGTGGACCCCAGGACTGAGGCTAGTAGACCCAGGACTGAGGCTATAGACCCAGGACTGAGTTTAGACCCAGGGCTGAGGCTGTAGACCCAGGACTGAGGGCTTGTATCCCAGGACTGAGCCTGTAGACCCAGGACTGAGGCTGTAGACCCCAGGACTGAGGCTGTAGACCCAGGACTGAGGCTGTATTACCCAGGACTGAGGCTCTAGACCCAGGATTGAGGCTGTGGGCACAGGACTGAGGCTGTAGAACCCAGGACCGAGACTGTAGACCCAGGACTGAGGCTGAATCCCAGGACTGAGCCTGTAGACCCAGGACTAGGAGGCTGTAGACCCAGGACTGAGGCTGTATCCCAGACTGAGCCTGTAGACTCCAGGACAGAGGCTGTAGAGACCCAGGACTGACGGCTATAGACCCAGGGCGTGAGGTTGTAGAAACCCAGGACTGAGGCTGTAGACCCAGGACTGAGGCTGGTAGATCCAGGACTGAGGCTGTAATCCCAGGACTGAGGCTGAAGACCCATGGACTGAGGCTGGTAGACCCCAGGGACTGAGCCTGTAGACCCAGGACTGAGGCTCTAGACCCAGGATTTGAGGCTGTAGACCCAGGACTGAGGCTCTAGACCCAGGACTGAGGCTGTAAGACACCAGGACTGAGGCTGTGAGACCCAGGAACTGAGGCTGTAGAACCCAGGATCTGAGCTGTAGACCCAGGACCTGAGGCTGTATACCAGGAATGAGGCTAGACCATGATTGAGGCTGTAGACCCCCAGGACTGAGGCTGTAAATCCCAGGACTGGAGCCTGTAGACCCCAGGACTGAGGCTTTAGACCCAGGACAGAGGCTGTATCCCAGGACTGAGCCTGTAGACCCAGGACTGAGGTTGTAGACCCAGGACTGAGGCTGTATCCCAGGACTGAGCCTGTAGACCCAGGACTGAGGCTGTAGACCCCAGGAACGCTTGTTCTACACAACAACCACTTACCAGAATTTTTAATAATCAATCACTCTTTTTGATATGTTTCCAGTCTGGTTTTAGACCCCCACACAGTACAGGAGACCGCTCTAGTGCAGGGACAATGACATCAGACTTAACACTGACCGCAGGAAAAGTCTCAGTTCTTATCCTGTTTAGATTTAAGTGCTGCTAGTTCGACAGACTGTCGGATCATGTAAACTCATTTCAGAGACTTGGAGGGACTGGGTTGTTGGTTTCTGGAACAAGCCCTAAACGCTGGTTTATATCCTACCTACAGGACAGAAAAGTGTTTTTTTTTTTGTGTAGATCGAAACTGAATCTCATACCATCTGGGCCCTAACCTGCGGAGTGCCACAGGATCAATCCCTGGGGCCTCTCCTATTGAATAATTTACATGCTGGCCTCTGGGTAGGTTTAATAACAGAAGTAAATAACAGTGTCCTATCACAATTATGCTGACGATACACAGGTCTATGTGTCCCTGACAGCAGGAGAACATGGACCAGTGGACGCTCGCTCCTTCACTGTATCCCACAAATCAGTGATTGGATGCAAAATAACTTTCTCACCAGCTAAACACAGAAAAAACTGAATATTATTGTATTTTCGGACCTCAAAAACAAAGAGAGAGCGTTAACTGCCACCTCCAGTCTCTCTCCCTAAAACCCTCAACTCAGGTCAGAAATCTAGGAGTAATAATGGACTCATGACTTAAATTTCAATAGCCACATAATCATCTGTGACATCATCAGCTTACTTCCACCTAAGAAACATTGCTAAAATTAGGAACTTGTGTCTAAAGCAACTTGGAGATTCTATCCACGCAATTTGTCTCCAGTCGATTGGACTACTGCAATGGCTTGTTTCACCAGGTCTCCTCTCTAAACAAGCGAGTAAAACAGCTGCAGTACATCCAAAATGCTGCAAGCCTCGAGTCCTGACTAAACCAGGAAGTACGACCACACATTAGTCCCGGTCCTCAGTCTCTGCACTGGCTTCCTGTGGCTCAGAGAAAATAGATTTTAAAGTAGCTTTTACTTGTGTACAAGTCTCTCTCCATGGCCTCGCACCAGGTACATCCGCGAACATGTTGAGTGCCATATGAACAACCACTCGGGCTCTGAGGAGGAGCACAGGGACTGGACATTAGTGCCAAGAGGGTCGGAACTAGACATGGGAGGCTGCGTTTCAGATTCATGCAGCTGAAGTCTGGAACCGTCTTTCCCGAGAGTGTGAGACAGGCGTCTACTCTAGCAGTTTTTTAAAAACTGAACTGAAAACAGTTCTTTTAGCTGTGCATACAAGTGAATGATTTTATAATTGTTTTTATCCCTTTAATCTTTTTAATGCCGCTATATGATTATTTATGATTATTTATGATTGTAATCCCTTGTGTGGATTTTAATGTTTTACGGTTTTTAACTACTTGTGTGATTTTTAATATCTTGTGCTCTTAATCTGTCTTTTTATGTTTACTTTAAATTCTAATGTTTTTGATGATTTATTGCATGATGTTATATGGGGTTTTTGTGAGGCGCTTTGCGTTTGCCTTGTGTAGGAAAGAGCGCTTCTATAAATAAACGTTGATTGATTGATTGATTGATTGACTGAGGCTTGTAGACCCAGGACTGAGGCTGTAGACCCAGGGCTGGAGGTTGTAGAACCCAGGACTGAGGCTGTAGACCCAGGACTGAGCTGTAGACCCAGGGCTGAGGTTGTAGACCCCAGGACTGAGGCTATAGACCCCAGGGCTGAGGTTGTAGACCCAGGCTGAGCCTGTAGACCCAGGACTGAGGCTGTAGGCCCAGGACTGAGGCTATAGACCCAGGGCATGAGGTTGTAGACCCAGGATTGAGCCTGTAGACCTAGGACTGAGGCTCTAGACCGCAGATTGAGGCTGAAGACCCCGGGACTGAGAGGCTCTAACATCTCCCAGGACTGAGAGCTGTAGATCCAGGACTGAGGCTGTACGACCCAGGACTGAGGCTGTAGACCCAGGACTAGAGGCTATAGACCCAGGGGGCTGGAGGCTTTAGACCCAGTACTGAGGTTTTAGACCCATGCGCTGAGGCTAGTAGACCCAGGACTGAGGCAGTAGACCCAGGACTGAGGCTGTAGATCCAGGACGAGCTGTATCCCAGGACTGAGTTCTGTAGACCCAGGACTGAGGCAGTGGACCCAGGATTGAGGCTGTGGACCCAGGACTGAGGCTGTAGAGACCCAGGACTGAGGCTATAGACCCAGGACTGAGGGTTTTAGACCCAGGGCTGAGGCTGTAGACCCAGGACTGAGGCTGTATCCCAGGACTGAGCCTGTAGACCCCAGGACTGAGGCTGTAGACCCCAGGACTGAGGCGCTGTAGAACCCAGGACTGAGGCAGTATACCCAGGACTGAGGCTCTAAGGACCCAGGATTGAGGCTGTGGGCACAGGACTGAGGCTGTAGACCCAGGACCGAGACTGTAGACTCCAGGACTGAGGCTGGTAATCCCAGACTGAGCCTGTAGACCCAGGACTGAGGCTTGTAGACCCAGGACTGAGGCTGTATCCCAGGACTGAGCCTGTAGACCCAGGACTGAGGCCTGTAGACCCAGGACTGGGGGCTATAGACCCAGGGCTGAGTGTTGTAGACCCCAGGACTGAGGCTGTAGACCCAGGACTGAGGCTGGTAGATCCAGGACTGAGGCTGTATCCCAGGACTGAGGCTGTAGTACCCAGGGACTGAGGCAGTAGACCCAGGACTGAGCCTGTAGATACCCCGACTGAGGCTCTAGAACCCAGGATTGAGGCTGTAGACCCAGGACTGAGGCTCATAGACCCAGGACTGAGGCTGTAGACCCAGGACTCGATGGGCTGTAGACCCAGGACTGAGGCTGTAGACCCATGGAGACTGAGGCTGTAGACCCAGGACTGAGGCTGTATACCCAGGACTGAGGCTCTAGACCCAGGATTGAGGCTGTAGACCCCCAGGACTGAGGCAGTAGACCCAGGACTGAGCCTGTAGACCCAGGACTGAGGCTTTTAGAGACCCAGGGACTGAGGCTGTATCCCAGGACTGAGCCTGTAGACCCAGGACTGAGGTTGTAGACCCAGGACTGAGGCTGTATCCCAGGACTGGAGCCTGTAGACCCAGGACTGAGGCTGTAGACCCAGGGACTGCTGGGTCTACAGCAACAACAACTTACAGAATTTTTAATAATCAATCACTCTTTTGATATGTTCCAGTCTGGTTTTTAGACCCCACCACAGTACAGAGACCGCTCTAGTGAAGGTAACAAATGACATCAGACTTAACACTGACGCAGGAAAAGTCTCAGTTCTTATCCTGTTAGAATTAAGTGCTGCGTTCGACTCTGTCGATCATGGTAATCCTCATTCCAAAGACTTGAGGACTGGGTTGGGGTGTTTCAGGAACAGCCCTACGCTGGTTTATACCTCATTGACTCCTTATCTGGCAACCCGGGCGCGCGCACTTCCCCAGTGAGCCACTAAATGAAATTATGTGTATTTATCCGTTCAGGGGAGCGCGAAGCAGCGAGGTAAACCTGGATTTGAATTGTAAATGTGTTATTTGGAGGTGGTTTAAAGGCCCGAGGGAAGCGGGAGTGACATGTGCGGCGTGGTCCCAAAGAGGCTGTTTACGACGCGTGAGCTTTGATGGGGGGGAATAAAATGAGCTAACAATGTTCCGCGGGCACAAGAGGAGATTTATAGTGTCAGACAATTGAGAGTGGTGATCGGTGAGAACACGTGCGTGACCTTAGAACGCCTTTAGCATCCTGGAGAGAAGGAACAGATGGGAGCAGCAGGTTTGAAGAGGTGCGGTCTGTAAACATCTACAGCAAGACGGAAGGCAGTCCCAGAATGCCCCTGGTTCAATTCCAAGACATCGACATAGTTTTGAGCAGACTAGAGCTGCACGATATTGGAACAAAGTGCAATGTGCGATGGTGGTATATATATGTATATATATATATAAACAAACATGTAGTGGGCTACTGCAGCCATTTTAACTATAGCGCCACTGGTGACGGGCCAATTAATGGGTTTGAGTTTTGCTAATTCATGTGCCCAGAGACGCATGTTAACTATGACATTCATGCGATTAATAATGATTCAAAATTTTAACCTATGGACAACACTAGTATTTTTCAAATCAAACTTCTGCATCTGTTACGCTGAATCAACATTTGAGTTTGAACTAAATTCTTACTTTCTTACAACAGGTGTAATTCACTCTATGAACTGAGTGAAATCTCTTTACCAGCAAGAAGTGCAGTCAAATCTGGAGCCTTACTATGCTTCAGAAAGCCGTGTCAAAAACCTCTATCTATGTGGAGCCAGTGCATTTGAGGACGGATCTGAGAAGTGCATTTTTCACCCCAGAAGTTCAGTCACCACAGTCTTATCATTCAGCTTTACTCCAATTGATCAAGTCTTTGTCTCAAGTCTCACAATAACGACTCAAGTCTGATTTGTGCCCAAGCATTGACATGAAAAAGTTGTGTCTATAAAGCACAGATCCACATATTTGTATATGATTTCAAGATATTCTATTACAACTACATGCAAATATAAACATGTTTTAAGTGCTGGTTCAGTATTCCCAAGTCCATTGGTCTCTACCGGTAGCTCGCCAACCACTTTCAGGTAGCTCCCCAAAGGATTAAGGAATTTGTCACATGATCCTGAATGATTTAATTTTGAGTCATTGCACATCAAATTCAACTTTACATGTTAACAGAATGAACTGGTCTCCTGCTGATGCCCAGAGTCAGAACTAAACACAGAGAGGCAGCGTTTCAGAGATGTGAGACAGGCTTCCTTCCAAACAATGTTTAAATCCAGGTTAAAATCTGGTTTTGTTATGCTGTGCAGACAACTGAGGGATTTTATCTTCACTCTTTTTAATATACTGTGATTATTTATGATTTGAATGCCTTGTGTGATTGCCTTTATCTTGATTTGTTCAACACTTTGAATTGCCTTGTGTATGAACTGTGCTTTATAAATAAACTTGCCTTGCCTATTGTAGGATTATACAGTATTATAGTACATATTATTGTTGTCCATGATTTTCTGAGGTTATTACAGCAAACTACAATTTTATTACAACTGTAAGAAAGAGTACAGCTCTCTGTCTGCCATTGTGGTAGACAGACCAGGATGCAACAACAAAAAATCAAGAGTGAATGTTTAAGATTGTGTTTAAGGACCGAAATTAATACAAACTCTAAAGTCTTGATGTGGCCTGATAGTTTTAAGTTTAGTGTTGCCCTCTACTGCTTTGCCAACAGAAACATCTAAGCCTTTCTTATCGTTTTCCTAAATGGAAAATTTTATAAAAGACAAAACATCTTCCCGAACGAATCGATACATAATTTGTTTGTGAAAGTGAAATAAATTCAGTCTGCAGCAAAGACACAATTCAAAGGCGTACTAACCGAATCTTTGTCGCTCGTTCAAAAGATGGAAATTGCCTTTTATGGAAATAGTTTGGAGAAAATGCGATAATTCCCCCAGAACACAAGCTTCTTTCAAACTACCATTAACTCTGGGGACGTTAGAAGCAGCTTTTCTTTGTAGCCGTGATACAACAACATATTTTAAAAATGAATGAATGAGCTGTTATGTAAGATGTCCAAAAGCTGTTATGGGATAGCATGTGCGACATCACAGGTCCATAGACACAAACAGCATAGACAGGGCTGCGTTCTTGCAAACTAGGATAAACCAGATCAGAACAAGACGAGACCAGGACCAAACTATGGATAAGAAACAGGATTAATAGAACAGAACAAGTGGAAAGGCACCAAGCATTCATTTTAGAGCTCTCTATCACCACTCTTCAAAACTGACTGACTATAGGAATCATATTGTACACAAAAAACACCAAAGCCAAAATTATCAGTTGGATACCAGTTCATCTACAGTCTTGTGCCTTTAATGAGACACTGACCAATATCCACAAGTGCTGATACATTTTCTAACCTATTGCATCTATAATTGATTTAGACCGGAATTTACACTCATAGTTCACTCATCATTGGGTTGAATAAGGTGTAGATGCTACATACATATGTATAGTTACATCATACATGTGTCTAAATGCATTGGATATGGATATGTGTTTGTGCAGGTTTGAAAAATAAAATAAAACAAGCTAACGAACTAATGGTTAAAAATCCATTCAACTTTTGTCTTTGTTTCTTGTAAGTGTAAGTATTCACTCCTAATATACAGGACCACAGACTGTTTATTAGGAGTGGACTGACATAATCGATGGAGATGTCCTCATATAGGCGTTTGTGCTGATGGGGTGAGCTTTGGGCTGTATCTGATTGGTCCATCCTTAGGCTCGTATCTGAATTTACAAAAACAGAACGCCAGGAGCACTAATCCACCTATTTTTAAGCCCATAATGATGAGTATGATAGTTACTGAGCTAGAGGGGTTTACTTTTCAATCAATAATTTGAATACATTTATACATTTTAATAAATTGAGGAGCCAGAGCGAGTTGGAGCAAAACTTTGTCTATTTGCAATTCCTTTTTGTTCATTTATAAACAGACTATGATCACAAGAGACAAACAGTAGCTCCCATAGCTCTTTGTTAAAATAATGCAAAAAGGACTTCTCTTCTTCTTAGTTGATAAGGCTATTTGGTTATCCTGCATCTTACATTTGTCTGAAATAACATTTAGGCTGAACTTTTTAAAACAAAGTGTAGCTGACACCTTTTATTCTTCCAAAAGTTCTGGTTTTACAATAAACTTTCAGAAGGGAAAATGAACAATGTAATAAAAAATAAGTTGGGTATCTGGGTAGCACATAAAAACCTCAGATAAATTGTACTTTTTATAGTTTCACAGTATCTACACTAGAAAGTGGCGTCCCGCATGACTATGCTTTAATAAGCTGCTCTCGATGAATGAAGTTTTACCTCCCTGGAATGAAGTAAAAGGCAAACGGTGGAGCTGATTGGCACGGTTATGGCTCATGCGGTGACATTGGCCTGGATAGCAGCGCAGGCACGTACCTCTGCCGCTGGGACGCCTTCAGGAGGACGACACTGGAGCAGCACTTCTTGTTCTAAAGACACTTCTTTCCCCAGAGGCTCCTGTTCAAAAGTCTTCTTCAGATCTGCGGAGAGGGCGAGTCAAGTTAGACACTGGGGCAGGTGCAGAGACACGTGTGCAGACTGTGAAAGCTGAGACAATGTAATGAAGACACAGGTGGGAAGGTTGAATAAATACAATGTTATTAAAGGCATATAGTGTTGAAAGGCATATTGAGTTTGATTGCTACATTAATATATGTTTCTGGTTTGAAACAAGGATTTCTTCATATGTAATTCATACCCGCATTTGACCAAATAAATGAAATCTTTTTCTTTGTTAGAAACAAATCAAGACTTGGGATATTCAATGAACCAAGAGCCAAATATTTCTAATAATGAGCCTGAAAGTCGTGGGTTGGAGTCCACCGCGAGACCTTCTCCACCGACTCCCACTGATGTCTGCTGTCGTTGTGTCCTTGGACAAGACACTTAACCCACTTTGCCTATGAGGAGCGCGGAAGCAATGTCCGCTGCATGCCTTGATGTGTCTATGATTATATGTATACGATAAGATAAGATAAGATGGACTTTATTGATCTCACACTGGAGAAATTTACATGTCACATTTGGCATAGAAAGAGTCACTCAGATTGTGCAAAAAGACAGAAGTGTGCAAACATGTTAAAGGTTAAAAATATAGTCTGTATATAGTGTACAATTGTAGTGTATTCAAATGTCCCCACTGTGGGATGAATAAAACACCTTCTTCTTCTTCCCCTGTGAGCAGAAATAGATGACCTGATCTAGAAAATGTATGTTAAAAGTAAAGACATGGCCTTAACCCAATTTTTGATCAGGCACCAAACCAGACCAAATTACAATATACAATCAGACACATTCAGGACGATTGTTTGTATATTTGACCATGGACCATTGGAACATGGACTTTCAGAAAAACCCAAGGTCCACTCATTTGCATCTACATCCGAGTCATTATAAACATTAGAATACTGCATGTCTTTGTAAGCGGGTCTCTCATCAGAGCTTGCAGAGGTAGCATTTGTGCTTGTGTCAGAGCCTTAGAGAAAACTCCTCACGCCTCATTATGGCTCTAATCACAAACAGATTTAGCCTTGGTGCTATTGACACAGTCCAGTCGTGCAAACTGGCCGTGACGACAGCAACAAGCAAGTTACAAGCAGCGTACGCAAGACACAGCCTTTTGGTTTTGTGAACAGAAATGACCAGTGAGTGAAATAATACAATCAAATAACTGAAAACCATGTGAAAATCAATGTTTTCTCTCTTTTCATCCACGTTACAAGATTTTTCCCTTGTCAAGAATAAACATGTATGGACGTGTGGCTCAATGTGTTTTTTTTTATCATTGTATGGAGGCACGGTGGACAGCATTCCCGTTTCTCTGCAAGAAGCAGGAACCAGTTGGCCCTGTTCCAACTGGTTCGAGTCCCAGTTGGAACACGGCCTTTCTCCCCGTGTCTGCGTAGGTTTCCTATGGTTGCTCTTTTTTCCCCTACCACTAAAAACCATGCACACTAGATAAATCCTGCAGTTCTGGTCCTGACCAAGCTGAGCCTCCACATCTGGAGGAGGGCTCTGGCGACCACTGCTCCTGATATACGTCCAAATGGCATTTGAAGGATGGGTCAAAGTTCCCAACAGGGATAAATAAAGTGCACATTTACATTTCTTTTGTTTGAACTATTTGATTCTGATCTGTGCTGGACAATTTGGCGTTTTTTTAAAAAGTCTTCTGAGATAACTGCTGTTGTGATTAAGGTTAGACAAAAAATACATTGAACTGAATTGAATTGAAATTAATTCAAATAAGTAGATTTATCTTCATCCGCACACCAGCAATATCCTCTGTTTCTCAAAGAACACTCGAGTTGAACTATTCTATGTTTTTTATCATCTTTGGAATGTTTTGTTTCTTGTACCCCTTCCGTATAAGTGTCAAACGCATTTTTGTCAGGGGCTGAGCAACACAAAAATAGGAGCTAGCCCAGGACCAAAAGAATAAATATATTATGTATAATTATGTATATTATATTTCACAAAAAGTGTTTATATATTATCCAGTTTTGATAAAAGCCAAATAATAAAGTTGAACATATTGTTATATATACTTCTAATGATGAGTTGGGTTCAAATGTTATAATAAATTAAATGCGGTGGTCCATTACTATCAATGCTGCACGTTAATATTGGTTATTAAAAATCATGTTAGTTTCCCCTAAAATTAGTCTTGCGGGCCGGATTTGGTTCACGGGGCTGAGTTTGACATGATACAAAGCTTCATATGCGAACACAAAAAATAAACTCACTACCACTACCATTACAAATGTTTTCACTGTAGCTAAATAATTTCAAACGTGTAAAAGAAAGAGAACAAGGATGCCAGGCTCATTATCGGGCTTATTATGTCTGCTGGAGAAGAGGCACCAGCAGCATCACAGAAACATTTACATAAAGATTGAGAATGAAATTAGAGCAGATTAAGGCAGAGCGCTCCAGGGATGAAAACAGAGTCACATGCAGCTAATCTTGCGCCTGATGGAGACAGACAGGACAACTGTTCAGAGACCGAGGGAGCGGCTTTGCACCGAGACTGTCACATTATTGACACTCAAATATCGTCATTATCTTAGAAGTCCTGAGAGAGCCATGACTTTTACTCATAGGAACGAATGCCCCAGTCATTCATGTTACGCTACTCACATAAGATTTGGGATATTTGGCTTTCGGTATAAAATGTAGTCATTCAGGTGAAATGACGTGTGGAGAAATGAAGACAGAGGCAGCAGCGATCGCACCTGTAACCTGGTTTATTTTTAGTGCTTCCAGATCGAATAGACAACACATTTTTTTATATGATTTGTGACGATATGCATAAGAACAGCTATAGATACTGTAATAACAATGTGGGTGAGAACAAATACTTTTCATTTCTTCAGATAATAATGTTGAGCAGTATTACAGTATATAATATGTGGGTCAGATTCTACAAACATATTAACTGAGACATTTGTACCAAACAAACATGTGTACGCCAATGACTTGTCTTTTATTATGCTAAAATTGGAGCTTTTAGACTTGCTATAGTTCAGAGATGTTATGTTATTTTAGTATAGAGTTGCTGTTCATTTAGCTTGTGCTGTGTGCTCCTCATTCCTACTGTTCTGTAACTGCTAATGCATCACTGACATTTGGGACGAATAAAGGATATCTTAATCTTAATCTATCTCACTACCGTATTGTCAGTCTTGTGTCCATGCAAGTTTGGGACATAGACTATAAATTAGGAATGGACTGATGACCCGCTAATATCGTTAATAATTTAGTGTTTTTGTCCTTCGTCTGTGATTCAAATGAAAATGCTGTTTTCTATTCTACGTAGACATTATTTTGAATTTGTGTAAGTTCTCAGTTGTACAGGAATTAGTCAAAGCAAAGGAAGGTTTCTCTGTACTTCTTGTTAGCTTTTCCTGATGTTTCGTCCTTAGTCCAAAGAACTTTTTCAAGGGAATGAAATCTCAGACTGTGGTTAGCCACGAGTCTACCCACTCCTAACTGATTAATCAGTTAGGAGACCTGCACAGACAATAGGTCTGTGACATGCTAATGAGTTAGGATCGTTAGCCGCAGCAGTGGCGTTAAGCCTAGTGTATACTTGAGCGGCGCGGCTTACGTTAGTGGTTGCGGTGGACCTACGCAAGCACATTTGTGTTTATACTCCTTGCGGAGTTTTGAGGAGAACGTTCTAATCCCACAACCAACCACATGATGGCGATCTCACAGGAGTTGCATGAAATACCAAAGCGGTCTCATTTACGCTGCTTCTTTCTCCTCTTCAGAACAAAAACATGAACAAACCGAGCTGTTTGAGATCATTACATGTGTTTCTACTGTAGGTTTATGTGACAGTTCTATGGACTCATTATTTCTTAACTCATTTAACTGTGATGTTGTGAATAAAGACACAGTTCTTGTTGGAAACATAGTTATTATTAAATTGTATTCAGAACAAACAGCAAAACAACAAGTGGTAAATATCTGAGGCAAACATGAACAATTTAAAAGTGCAGGAGGAAAGCAACAGACGCGATAAGCTACGAGTGCAGATTCAGACAAAGACAGGAACAGTGCAAAAGAAACGACTGCACAGTTTATAAGTTATATATATGTTAGATATGCAACAGAACTCTAGTCCACAGTCTCCGCGTACCGCGTATTCGTTTCCTTCAAAGCACAAAGCAGTCTGCTCCATAGTGCCTCGTACATTGTCCCTGCTGCAGCCGCTCCGTGCTTCCGCCCAAAACACACACACGGACCAATCACAGCGGAGCTTCCTTGCGGCGACCCTTACATAGTTTGAAAATTTCGATGCTGTGCGGCAGGCAACGTAAGGGCCTTGCGGTGACCAACGTGTTGCGCAAGTGACGTCACGTCACCTCCGTAAACTCCGCGCCGTGCGAGTATACACTAGGCTTTAGACCAGCTCCCTTCCACATCAAACAGACCTTAGATTGTTAATGAGTTAGCATCAGGCTTAGGTTATAAATCTCCATTGTGCGGTCTGAGGTTTTTATTTTGAGTTGTTGGAAAGAAACCGCCCGTGAAGCGCATTGGGCAGCTGGTGTTGTTGTCAATGTGAATTAATGACCTTTTTTATAGACACAACATTTTTTACCAAAAAATGACAGTACAGTGAAATAAAAAATAAAAGTATTTGATTACTTCTCTTCCACTCTCTCTAAGTTCCTACTGACTTTTCATTTACGATAATGGTCTTTAGCCGCTCTCGCTCTCTGTGAAATGCAGGCAGCGGTGCAGATCTGGCAGCTCTGTGAGCAAACGACACTGCTTTGTAACGCTGTCATCCATCACCACACTCGCACCATTAGCCCACATCCGTTATTGTCTTTGGCTTTGCTTGGGATCTGGCAACTTTGTCCTGACAACAAAAAAGTGCAGGGTGATGCAAATGAGGCTAATAGCTCATAACAGCTGAGGTATGAATAGAATAAACATACGAGTCAGTGAACAGACCAGTGTTGGCAGCAGAACATTTGGAATTAATTGAAATATTGATCATTAAAATTATAAAATTGTTTGTATAAATAAACATCAAAGCAATATTTGCATGCCAGACTAAGTGATTCACGCAGTTGGACTTTAAAGCAGCTCTGTTCGTGTACAAGTCTCTCCATGGCCTCACACCAAAGTGCCAACTCTGACTCTGAGGAGCACAGGGACTGGCCTCCTGCTGGTGCTTAGAGTCAGAACTAAACATGGGGAGGCTGCATTTCAGATTATTGCAGCAAAAATCTAGTAAAGTCTTCCTGAAAATGTTAAACAGGCTTCTTCTCAAATCCAGGTTAACCCTTTAATGTTCACTGTTTTTTGTTTTTTTGAACCCCCTATCTTTTTTTTTGTTATATGCCCCTAATTGTTGAGATGCAGTTTGATGTAAAAAGTGCCTAAAACCAAGTGATAGGGATGCCCCAAGGAGGTAGATTGCAGTTCCAAGCTTCAAATAGATAGAGACGCAAAAAGTGATCCACCAACTGGTTGAGGAAACAAAAACAAAAAGATTGTATCTACACTTTTTTCAACGTTTTGTGGTTATTTGAATGCCTTGTGTGACTGTTTCTATCATGTTTTGTTCAGCACGTTGAGTCTTGCCTTGTGTATGAACTGTGCTATACAAATAAACTTGCCTTGGCTTACGTACTTTCACATCCATCTAAAGAGCTCGCGCTGAAAGTAAATCGACAAAAGACCATTACCATACTGTAAGTTTCTTTTTGTTTTACTTAGTATTCATCTAAGCCACTTTCCTTCTTTGTGACTGGTTCTTCGCCAGGTAGTGTGTTGCCTTGTGTTGTCATGTGATTGGCCACAGGTGGTTCTGACCCACACAGATCAAATCAATTTGTTTTGGTAGCGCCTAAAACCTCAGCCGCAGTAGTCTCAATGGGCGTCACAGAATTGTCGATTTCTTTATTTTTTATATTTGATTGCGGTGCCTGTTGATGAAGAGATGGTTGAAAATATCCCAAAATAATCTAATTTCCTTGGCTGTAAATGTTGATTGTACACACTTCTCCCTATCAAATGAAACAATACAAAAAGGATTAAATCAAAAATCAAATCCTTCAATCAAACACATAAATAATAAATTAAATGAGTAAACACAATAGAACAGTTATTAGTGCATGAAAACAAATAGATTACTCAATGTTCACAAGAATCAGAGTCAATGGTTGAAATAATCTCTGGTGATGACACATGACGTGGGCGGGGATGGGTGGTAAGTGAAACCCATTATCTGAGCACTGAAGCCTTGAATGAAGGACAATATATTCAAGAATTATTTAGAGAAAGAAAACGACAAAGGGACGCCGGTTAAGCTCAAAATGAGGCGTCTCCTTGAATTTTAAATTACAATTAGTTTACACCATTTAATCACAAACTTCAACTTCACCCGCTTTCAAAAATAATGTGTTTACAAGTGTTAAAAGTCCAACTGAAAATGAATGCTGCTCCTACTTTTTTTTTATATACTGGAATAAACTATATTTCTTATGTATTTTGTGAGAACTTAGTCAGCTCACCGCAGCAGATTATGCATTTAAGACGTTCGAAAGCCGCCGCAGGTGTCACATTGCTTTAAAATACGAGGCGGTTGTGGAATTTGCAGGTTAATTAGGCCGTAAGCGTCGCACTTTCCCGACGCCGACAGCTGGATAACGGCTCGCCACATCATCTGTTTATCCCCATTCAGCGCCCAGTGTTGGCAACGCGAGCATCGCAAAGCAACAACAGTTAAAAGGACACCCATTTATGACAGCGGGAAGTGCAGAAAAGTGTGTCTAGCAAATGAGGGCAGTTATGTAAAAGAGACAAGGGAACATAGGCATATTATCTTTTTTGTTATGGTTTTTCATATTCCATAATTGCCGAACTATAAGCCACTACTTTTTCCAATTTCTTTAGTGGCATTGTTATATAAGCTGCAGGGTTCAATGTATGTTGTGTTGTTGTGCCAGAGATGGGCATTGTTTGCTGACTTAATGGCCATACTTGCATGTCAAATCCAGATCCCGTTAGACCTCTGAGGCTAAGCAGGGTAGGGCTTGGTTAGTACTGTGATGGGAGAGCTCTGGGAACACCAGGTGCCACAGTGGGGCGGCTGTAATGTGCAATATTGTGGTTGTGCGCTTAGGCAAGACACTTCACCCACGTTGCCTAGAATGAGTCTGGTGCACCACCGGGCCGCCCAAAATGGATAACTGCGGTAAATGAGTCAATTTTATCATTTTATTTACCAAGCTTTGGCCATAAGTAAGTAAGCAGTAAGTAATATTTATTTTTATATCACCTTTCACAGACCAGAGTCACAAAGCGCTTTACAATTGTTGTGGCCATTTGTCTCTCACTCTACATAGAGATGGGAGCGGGGTCACCGTACAGGAGGCGCATGCCAGAACTATTGTACATGTTTTTTAGTGGTAGTGGAAACTGGAGCACTCAGAGGAAACCAACGCACACACGGGGAGAACATGCAAACCCCACATGGGCCATTGCGTCGATGTGCCACCCGACAACACCTTCGCCATTAAATCATATGGTGAAGTCAAAACACTTGTCTATCGGATTTGTTTTGCTACAATAAAAGGTTTGAAAGTTTGATATCCTATCTTGAAATAAATAAAATAAAACAAAAAGTTATACAGTGAGGAGTGGATGGACGGATATGGACGAAAAACCATACACGGAAAAGATGATAAAATATGAAGTAATCAATGCTTGAATCGAGTGCTTTTTATCTGAAATTGAGAACATTCTGACAAGATTTGCCAAAGGGACAAAGCCATTTAAGGGCGACAGTAGCTCAGTTGGTAGAGCATTGGCCTTTGGGCCTGAAGGTCGTGGGTTCAAGTCGTGAGACCTACTTCACGACTCCCACTGATGACTGCTGCCGTTGTGTCCTTGGGCAAGACACTTAACCCCACTTTGCCTGAAGCCCCCACTGAGAGATCTCACCACCTGCAGGAGGATCAGTGAGGGGCTGGTGCTATGTGTACTAGGTGCAGCTCTGACTGCCACCCCCCCGACCCAGAAATGGATTAAGGGGAAGAAAATGGATGGATGGATAAAGCCATTTAGTCTTATTTCAAGAACTGTTGCTTGATTTTCTCATTCCAAGTGAGATCTTTCTTGTATCTTTTTAAAACAAATCTTGTTTTAAGGCAGTCAAAATGTGCTCAAATAAGTATACATTTAGCCAAATTCGAGCAATTTCGGAAATGTTGTTTCACTTTTTGCAGTGATTACAACGCCTACAAAACAGAACAACAATATTCCCTTACAGTGCTGACCCTAAACTCTCTTTAAAACAGTTCAAAGATGATAAAAGCGGTGTTTGATGTCCACTTTCCTCCAGCGTCTCTCTCTGTGTGAACCTCCCTGCCTGCCTTTGTGGTGTGTGGCTGTCTCGCCGTGGGCCGCTGCACATAAGCACATTTCAGAGTAATTATCCTGCATGCGTCCTCCACTGGTGCTTTCTGACCCACGGTTTCCGGCAGCGGCTGTTTCCAGAAGCTGTTTAGACCTGCAGGCTCCACGCACCGCCGAGCGAGCAGAACTGAGGACACGCGAAAGTGGCGAGAACAAGGTCTTTAAGAGAGAGAAGCTGCAGACAAAGCAGAGACTGGAGGTTTCTGTCTGTGTGAGGACCAGGCCTCCTGTACAGCATAGAGGAACCCAGACTGCCTAACACTGAAAAACTTTAGCACTCAGCTTATGTACATACAGTATTTGGTCTTCATAACCTTTTGAAATGTGAGTAGTTCTTTAACTTGAGCGGCGTGGTGACACAGTGAAGTGGCGTAATGGCTAAAATCATGTGAATAAAAAAAAAAAAAATCATTTAGATATTTTTGATCACTTAGTAATTAATATTCTACAGAAACTCACTGTTTGCTAAATGTCAAGTTATATTTGCCAATTATAGAATCCAATACAAAGGTAAACACTAAATAAAGTAATTCACTCTGGGAGTTCTAGTAGTTTCAGAAGGATGGGAGTCCCAGTGTTAAAGATATTTATAGAGATGTTTGCACCAAGTATAAATAATAATTGGTCTTGCTCACTGCCAGTAATTGTGTTCAGAGCAAATCACACCTGCCTGTTCCCTGTTCTTCTGGTTCTCTGGGATTTTGGCGAAAAAGGCAAAGCAGCAAAAGCGGAGGTTGCTGAGAAGAGGCTAAAGACGTTAGTGTTCCTGTGAAAAGCTAATTATTTCTGATAGGCAAACAAAACTGTCTTCAATACTTTAAAAGCTAGTGGGAAACCGTGGCTCAGTTGGTAGAGCATTGGCCTTTGGGCCTGACGGTCAGATTCGATCCCCCCACGAGACCCACTCCAACTGCTCCCATGTCTGCTGTCGTTGTGTAACCCCACAATTCCTGAAGCCCCCGCTGAAACACCAAGGCTGTGCTAACCACCTGCAGGAGGATCAGCGAGGGACTTGTGCTATGAGCATTGGGTCGCAGCTCTGATTGTCATCCGCCGACCCAGGAATGGAATAACAAAGGGGTAAATAATGAATCAATATTACTAGTTTTGTGCTCTAAAAACAGTTTGGTTCTACCACTTGTCTTCACATGTATTTCTGGCCTCTATCACAACTTTAGACCTTTCAAACTGAAACGTGAAAAAGAGAGGACCATCTTTCAGCACAAGACATCAATTAAGGGCACCTTACTAGTATGCAAAATGGTATTTTAATATGTTTATGTCAACAGTATTTCCAGTTTTGAAAAAGTCATATTTTGCGGCTATAAATATGTCTTTTGTTCAGGTGGTTATAAAAGTGAATGAAGTGTGGGTTTAACAGCCTTAAAACATATAACTGCTACTTTGCAGATTTAGCTTATTGCAAATTATTTTTTAGAAAAACGAGTGCCCACTGTATACAGACTTAAAAATAGCCTAATTATTGATAAAATGTGCTATCTTGCATTTTGCTCTCTTTCTGATGATGTCTAACATTCTGGAGATAATTATTTTTTTAACGGTTCAATAAACAGACAACTGAGAAATCCAATAATAATCACAGTTTGGCATTTATGTAAAGAGTGTTGCCAGCGTTAGTCTCTCCTTCAGACTAAACCAAGGTGACCCACACACACGCGTACGCACAGCTGTTTGTGAGGTTAGTGGCAGTGGGACATGGGGGTGCATAGTGATCAGACATCAGACACCCATGGGTGGCCCTCAAAGCCCTCGGGGTCAGCCTCAATACAATCAGAGAGGGTTCAGGGCACGCACACTGTTCCTCTTTCCGCCAGTGACAAACAACAAACATCCCTCCAACATGGTTACGGGAGACAAGGCGGAATATGATCGAATTATGATCTGTTGTTGTGACTTGATTTGAAAATGTGTCCTTGTAAACGCGTGCCATGAATAAAACAGAGCAAAGTCAAAAGCAGTGATAGTGGGAAAAAGATATTACAATGACATTTCAAATAATTGTCGTCTTGTCACGCAAATGAAAACGAGCAGGAAGAAGAAAACTTTGTTTCTTCTTTAATCCTTCGGTTTTCTTTAAATCCGCACTTTAGTGCCACAAACTCTACTCGTCTAACTCCCGCTCGAACTCCCACTCTGATCAGCAGCTCTGATTGGTCAGAGCGCGGCCCCTATGTGCACGTGCATGACAGCCACGCACTCGTATTTGGCGCGAAGCATCATGGGAGCTCGTCCACTGCGCAGAACCGGGAGGACCAGACGATGCCCAAACATAGGCGAGTTCCGCTAATCTCTCAGGCTCCTTTTCATTTAGACTTTAATTGTTACTGTTTGAATAAATAAAAACATCTTAGATCATTGTTGTGTTTTTTTCTGCATCAACAAAAATGCTCCTCGCTTTAGATTAGGGTACTACAAAATGGTGTAATAAGCAGTTTATTAACGCATATTTTTACCTATTAATTACCACTAATAATATTACCACTATTACCTATTACCTATTAATAAGCAGCGTATTAATATCTTTATAGGCATATTGTTAGTGGCCTATTAATATGTATCAATAATAGTTTAATAAGCAGCTTATTCATATATTTATAAACATACTCCTCTTTTAATAAGTATCCTACTAATTACTTATTAAATGCTTAAAAGCTAGAACAACATTATTTAGAGAATAGTGAAATGAGTAGCTTATTAATATGTTATAAGTACATATAAGCAATCTATAAGCATGTTGCTAATGTCTATTAATACCTTATTAATACATCCATCCATCCATCCATCCATTTTCTACCCTTTAATCCATTTCTGGGTCAGGGGGGTGGCAATCAGAGATGCCACCCAAGTCTCATAGCACCAGCCCCTCACTGACCCTCTGCAGGTGGTGAGTCCACAGGAGGACGGCTGCTCTCTGAGTGTGAGCATAGCCTTGATCTTTCAGTGGGGGCTTTTGGGCAAAGTGGGGTTAAGCTGTTCTGAGCAGTCTTTTACCTTCACTCACGCATATAGTAAATATGTATCTTGAATCTGGAACATTCCCAATGGCCCTGAAAACGGCAGTCATCAGACCCCTCCTAAAAAAGAGGAGTCTGGATGCCTTGGCACTTAAAAGTTATCGGCCCATTTCAAATCTGCCTTTCATGGGTAAAATTCTAGAAAAAGTTGTCTATCAACAACTTACAGAATTTTTAATAATCAATCACTCTTTTGATATGTTCCAGTCTGGTTTTAGTACCCCACCACAGCACAGAGACCGCTCTAGTGAAGGTAACAAATGACATCAGACTTAACACTGACGCAGGAAAAGTCTCAGTTCTTATCTCTGTTAGATTTGAGTGCTGCTTTCGACACTGTCGATCATGGTATCCTCATTCAGAGACTTGAGGACAAATTGTCCAGCACAGATCAGAATCAAATAGTTCAAACAAAAGAAATGTAAATGTGCACTTTATTTTTCTGTTGGAAACCCAGCCCAAATGCCATTTGGTTTCAGGAGCAGTGGTCGCCAGATCCTGGAGGCTCAGCTTGGTCAGGACCAGAACTGCAGATTTTAAGTGCATGGTTTTTAGTGTAGGGGAAAAAAGAGCAACCATAGAAACCTACGAAACAGACACGGGAGAAAGGCCGTGTTCCCAACTGGGACTCGAACCAGTTGGAACAGGGCTAACTGGTTCCTGCTTCTTGCAGAGAAAACGGGAATGCTGTCCACCGTGCCTCCATACAATGATAAAAAAAAACACATTGAGCCACACGTCCATACATGTTTATTCTTGACAAGGGAAAAATCTTGTAACGTGGATGAAAAGAGAGAAAACATTGATTTTCACATGGTTTTCAGTTATTTGATTGTATTATTTCACTCACTGGTCATTTCTGTTCACAAAACCAAAAGGCTGTGTCTTGCGTACGCTGCTTGTAACTTGCTTGTTGCTGTCGTCACGGCCAGTTTGCACGACTGGACTGTGTCAATAGCACCAAGGCTAAATCTGTTTGTGATTAGAGCCATAATGAGGCGTGAGGAGTTTTCTCTAAGGCTCTGACACAAGCACAAATGCTACCTCTGCAAGCTCTGATGAGAGACCCGCTTACAAAGACATGCAGTATTCTAATGTTTATAATGACTCGGATGTAGATGCAAATGAGTGGACCTTGGGTTTTTCTGAAAGTCCATGTTCCAATGTCCATGGTCAAATATACAAACAATCGTCCTGAATGTGTCTGATTGTATATTGTAATTTGGTCTGGTTTGGTGCCTGATCAAAAATTGGGTTAAGGCCATGTCTTTACTTTTAACATACATTTTCTAGATCAGGTCATCTATTTCTGCTCACAGGGGAAGAAGAAGAAGGTGTTTTATTCATCCCACAGTGGGGACATTTGAATACACTACAATTGTACACTATATACAGACTATATTTTTAACCTTTAACATGTTTGCACACTTCTGTCTTTTTGCACAATCTGAGTGACTCTTTCTACGCCAAATGTGACATGTAAATTTCTCCAGTGTGAGATCAATAAAGTCCATCTTATCTTATCTTATCGTATACATATAATCATAGACACATCAGGCATGCAGCGGACATTGCTTCCGCGCTCCTCATAGGCAAAGTGGGTTAAGTGTCTTGTCCAAGGACACAACGACAGCAGACATCAGTGGGAGTCGGTGGAGAAGGTCTCGCGGTGGACTCCAACCCACGACTTTCAGGCTCATTATTAGAAATATTTGGCTCTTGGTTCATTGAATATCCCAAGTCTTGATTTGTTTCTAACAAAGAAAAAGATTTCATTTATTTGGTCAAATGCGGGTATGAATTACATATGAAGAAATCCTTGTTTCAAACCAGAAACATATATTAATGTAGCAATCAAACTCAATATGCCTTTCAACACTATATGCCTTTAATAACATTGTATTTATTCAACCTTCCCACCTGTGTCTTCATTACATTGTCTCAGCTTTCACAGTCTGCACACGTGTCTCTGCACCTGCCCCAGTGTCTAACTTGACTCGCCCTACTCCGCAGATCTGAAGAAGACTTTTGAACAGGAGCCTCTGGGGAAAGAAGTGTCTTTAGAACAAGAAGTGCTGCTCCAGTGTCGTCCTCCTGAAGGCGTCCCAGCGGCAGAGGTACGTGCCTGCGCTGCTATCCAGGCCAATGTCACCGCATGAGCCATAACCGTGCCAATCAGCTCCACCGTTTGCCTTTTACTTCATTCCAGGGAGGTAAAACTTCATTCATCGAGAGCAGCTTATTAAAGCATAGTCATGCGGGACGCCACTTTCTAGTGTAGATACTGTGAAACTATAAAAAGTACAATTTATCTGAGGTTTTTATGTGCTACCCAGATACCCAACTTATTTTTTATTACATTGTTCATTTTCCCTTCTGAAAGTTTATTGTAAAACCAGAACTTTTGGAAGAATAAAAGGTGTCAGCTACACTTTGTTTTAAAAAGTTCAGCCTAAATGTTATTTCAGACAAATGTAAGATGCAGGATAACCAAATAGCCTTATCAACTAAGAAGAAGAGAAGTCCTTTTTGCATTATTTTAACAAAGAGCTATGGGAGCTACTGTTTGTCTCTTGTGATCATAGTCTGTTTATAAATGAACAAAAAGGAATTGCAAATAGACAAAGTTTTGCTCCAACTCGCTCTGGCTCCTCAATTTATTAAAATGTATAAATGTATTCAAATTATTGATTGAAAAGTAAACCCCTCTAGCTCAGTAACTATCATACTCATCATTATGGGCTTAAAAATAGGTGGATTAGTGCTCCTGGCGTTCTGTTTTTGTAAATTCAGATACAAGCCTAAGGATGGACCAATCAGATACAGCCCAAAGCTCACCCCATCAGCACAAACGCCTATATGAGGACATCTCCATCGATTATGTCAGTCCACTCCTAATAAACAGTCTGTGGTCCTGTATATTAGGAGTGAATACTTACACTTACAAGAAACAAAGACAAAAGTTGAATGGATTTTTAACCATTAGTTCGTTAGCTTGTTTTATTTTATTTTTCAAACCTGCACAAACACATATCCATATCCAATGCATTTAGACACATGTATGATGTAACTATACATATGTATGTAGCATCTACACCTTATTCAACCCAATGATGAGTGAACTATGAGTGTAAATTCCGGTCTAAAATCAATTATAGATGCAATAGGTTAGAAAATGTATCAGCACTTGTGGATATTGGTCAGTGTCTCATTAAAGGCACAAGACTGTAGATGAACTGGTATCCAACTGATAATTTTGGCTTTGGTGTTTTTTGTGTACAATATGATTCCTATAGTCAGTCAGTTTTGAAGAGTGGTGATAGAGAGCTCTAAAATGAATGCTTGGTGCCTTTCCACTTGTTCTGTTCTATTAATCCTGTTTCTTATCCATAGTTTGGTCCTGGTCTCGTCTTGTTCTGATCTGGTTTATCCTAGTTTGCAAGAACGCAGCCCTGTCTATGCTGTTTGTGTCTATGGACCTGTGATGTCGCACATGCTATCCCATAACAGCTTTTGGACATCTTACATAACAGCTCATTCATTCATTTTTAAAATATGTTGTTGTATCACGGCTACAAAGAAAAGCTGCTTCTAACGTCCCCAGAGTTAATGGTAGTTTGAAAGAAGCTTGTGTTCTGGGGGAAATTATCGCATTTTCTCCAAACTATTTCCATAAAAGGCAATTTCCATCTTTTGAACGAGCGACAAAGATTCGGTTAGTACGCCTTTGAATTGTGTCTTTGCTGCAGACTGAATTTATTTCACTTTCACAAACAAATTATGTATCGATTCGTTCGGGAAGATGTTTTGTCTTTTATAAAATTTTCCATTTAGGAAAACGATAAGAAAGGCTTAGATGTTTCTGTTGGCAAAGCAGTAGAGGGCAACACTAAACTTAAAACTATCAGGCCACATCAAGACTTTAGAGTTTGTATTAATTTCGGTCCTTAAACACAATCTTAAACATTCACTCTTGATTTTTTGTTGTTGCATCCTGGTCTGTCTACCACAATGGCAGACAGAGAGCTGTACTCTTTCTTACAGTTGTAATAAAATTGTAGTTTGCTGTAATAACCTCAGAAAATCATGGACAACAATAATATGTACTATAATACTGTATAATCCTACAATAGGCAAGGCAAGTTTATTTATAAAGCACAGTTCATACACAAGGCAATTCAAAGTGTTGAACAAATCAAGATAAAGGCAATCACACAAGGCATTCAAATCATAAATAATCACAGTATATTAAAAAGAGTGAAGATAAAATCCCTCAGTTGTCTGCACAGCATAACAAAACCAGATTTTAACCTGGATTTAAACATTGTTTGGAAGGAAGCCTGTCTCACATCTCTGAAACGCTGCCTCTCTGTGTTTAGTTCTGACTCTGGGCATCAGCAGGAGACCAGTTCATTCTGTTAACATGTAAAGTTGAATTTGATGTGCAATGACTCAAAATTAAATCATTCAGGATCATGTGACAAATTCCTTAATCCTTTGGGGAGCTACCTGAAAGTGGTTGGCGAGCTACCGGTAGAGACCAATGGACTTGGGAATACTGAACCAGCACTTAAAACATGTTTATATTTGCATGTAGTTGTAATAGAATATCTTGAAATCATATACAAATATGTGGATCTGTGCTTTATAGACACAACTTTTTCATGTCAATGCTTGGGCACAAATCAGACTTGAGTCGTTATTGTGAGACTTGAGACAAAGACTTGATCAATTGGAGTAAAGCTGAATGATAAGACTGTGGTGACTGAACTTCTGGGGTGAAAAATGCACTTCTCAGATCCGTCCTCAAATGCACTGGCTCCACATAGATAGAGGTTTTTGACACGGCTTTCTGAAGCATAGTAAGGCTCCAGATTTGACTGCACTTCTTGCTGGTAAAGAGATTTCACTCAGTTCATAGAGTGAATTACACCTGTTGTAAGAAAGTAAGAATTTAGTTCAAACTCAAATGTTGATTCAGCGTAACAGATGCAGAAGTTTGATTTGAAAAATACTAGTGTTGTCCATAGGTTAAAATTTTGAATCATTATTAATCGCATGAATGTCATAGTTAACATGCGTCTCTGGGCACATGAATTAGCAAAACTCAAACCCATTAATTGGCCCGTCACCAGTGGCGCTATAGTTAAAATGGCTGCAGTAGCCCACTACATGTTTGTTTATATATATATATATATACATATATATACCACCATCGCACATTGCACTTTGTTCCAATATCGTGCAGCTCTAGTCTGCTCAAAACTATGTCGATGTCTTGGAATTGAACCAGGGGCATTCTGGGACTGCCTTCCGTCTTGCTGTAGATGTTTACAGACCGCACCTCTTCAAACCTGCTGCTCCCATCTGTTCCTTCTCTCCAGGATGCTAAAAGGCGTTCTAAAGGTCACGCACGTGTTCTCACCGATCACCACTCTCAATTGTCTGACACTATAAATCTCCTCTTGTGCCCGCGGAACATTGTTAGCTCATTTTATTCCCCCCCATCAAAGCTCACGCGTCGTAAACAGCCTCTTTGGGACCACGCCGCACATGTCACTCCCGCTTCCCTCGGGCCTTTAAACCACCTCCAAATAACACATTTACAATTCAAATCCAGGTTTACCTCGCTGCTTCGCGCTCCCCTGAACGGATAAATACACATAATTTCATTTAGTGGCTCACTGGGGAAGTGCGCGCGCCCGGGTTGCCAGATAAGGAGTCAATGAATCAAGTTGCTCAGGGCTGGATGGTGGTTTTTCAATTGGATCTAAGTACGCCGGTCTCTGGAGGCGAGAGGTGCTCGAGTTATTTTATACTGGTCTTATTATCGAGGAGGGATGTAGTAAGTGATGCGTTGGATAAAGCTGCTCCGTCAAGGGAGATATCAATAGTCAGACTGAATTAAAATCGTAATTAGGTAAGTTTGTGCTATATTTCCAGTGGTGAGTGGAAGCCATGACTAAAAAAAAAGCAAGTTATTATGCTAATTAGACTTTCAAGAAATCTTTGCCTTGTTCTAATAGTTCCTCTTCTCGTTTCCCTCTCACATATGTTTCAATGAATATTTAACATATTCAATAAATCATAAGATCATCTAGCTGCAGGGGAATTTTCTGCATTTTTAAACACATGCGTTGTCTCTAATTGTCTTCTTCGGAGTGTGTTGCATTGTGTGTCCATGTGCTCATAAATGGTTTGGATTGGGGTTTTTAAATACAGCCCTCTTTTAAAATAATCAATATGGTTTTTACATGCAATACTGGCTATACCTGCATGCGAAAGCCAGATTTCCCCCCCCCCGACATCTGAAGCTAAGCAGGACAGGGCCTGGTTAGTAGGGTGAAGGGATACCTCTGGGAACACCAGGTGGCACAGTGGGGCGGCTGTCGTTGAGTTCTTAGGCAAGACACTTCACACATTGCCTAGAATGATTCTAGTATGTGTGTGAATGGTTGGTGGTGATTGGAGGGGCCAATGGCACATACTGGTTGCCTCGCATCTGTCAGTGTGCCCCAGGGCAGCTACCGTGTATGGAGTGAATGAATAATGACATGTGAAGCGTCTCTGAGCATCCAAAAAAGCACTATATAAAATCGATGCAATATTATTTTCGTACCATGCTTGAAAAACAAAATGGACGCTAACAATGCTTATTTCTTATGCGATAATGAAGATGTGAAAATGTGCTATACTCATTGCACTTAAAGCTAGGGTACCCAACTTTTTGGTTAGGTCTTGTAACAGTGAACGAATGACAACAGTCTGTGTTAGAAAACATCTTTTGCATATTTGTAAGAAAGTCACTATTTGAGGGCTTTAGCTGAGTGAGGGCGGCCCTCTCCTTTTCATATTCCTTTTGAGAGAGGTCAAAAGTACATGCATGTGAAAACTAGTGATAGAAGAAAACTGTTTTAAGGCCAAGGAACTAGTTTTATAGATTGTTTTACATAGTTCTATTGTTGTAGTTTAAAAGTTGGGTCACAATTTAATGGCTATCTTAACTTTCTCTCTATTTATCTCTGTGTGCTTGAATGACTGATGTTTTTTCACGGCTGAGAAACTGAATTTCCCTTGGGATACATATTTCTATTCTATTCTATATTCTCTTTCTAATATTAACTACAAAGTCATAATGTTCACACACACGCACACACACACACACGCACACACACACACACACACACGCACACACACACACACGGTTTCTTATTACTTTCTTATGTCTCGTGCCAACGTGGAGTCCACTTTCACGCTGATACCCTACCGTTTGCTTTTTAGGTGATTAAATGTGGTTTAAAACATAATCCATCAGAAAAGTAAGCCGTTTTTTGGGTCTGCTGATTCTCTGTGATCTGGTCGCCTTTGGGTGCCTCACTTAAATAGATTGTTTCTGCTCATATCCTCTTATTGCCCCGGTCCCTGCCACAGACTTTGGTCTTAATGGGATCTCTGCACACACGCTTATCTGCTGCACTTTACAATTCACTTTGTTCTTATCGGACACTTTCCTTTAGCCAGGTTTGTCTCCGGTCAAACGGCTTTATATTATTGTGGAATTCTATGCAGAGAGAGTTCAGTCCAGCAGTGGTATGTATGTATTATCCAAAACATTTTACATAATAGATTTTTGTCTAAATTGTATTGGTTTTACATATGTCAGAGGGTAACGTAAACACCAAGGTTTGTTAACAAGTCACCAAGGCTTACAACATTTTAGTTATGCTCAGAAATGGGATAAAGAATACATTATTAAGTCACAGAGGTGATTCGGATCCTCAAAGACTGTTTAAAGAAACTGCACCTCTTTGCAAAGGTCTGCACATGGAGGAAATTTCTTTTAATCTTTTCTGTTTTTCCAAATTTATTGTAAGCTTGAAGTTAATAATAATGTAAAATCTGACCAGAATTTTATAGACGTAGGAGTCGGACTCAAAGAATGTTCAAAGAATCTGTTTTGCTACTGAACATTTTAATATCAAGAACTGAATGTCGTTGTTCTGACCCACATTACCAACTAGTATCAATATCTTAAGCATCAGCATCATTACTATCTCAAGGAGGACTCACTGTTCTTATGCACATTGATACAGACCATATAAAAAAAAGCTTTGTCTTCTGCTTTTCCATCTGGAAAAAATAAACTGAGGGTTACCGGAACGTGAGATTGCTGCCTTTGTACCCCGAATTCTGGATTTTAGTTTACATTTTGGAGGATTTACTCATGTCACGGGGTAATGTACTCACCAGGGTTTGTCAGTGAATCAGCGAGATTTAAAACATCTTAGTAATGCTCAGAAATGGGATAAAGAACAAATAATTAAATTACAGACGACGTGATCCGGATCATCTTAGACATTTTAAAAGAATAGAACTGCACCTCTTGGCACTCAAATGTATTAATCTTTTCTGCTTTAAGTGCTTTCGGACTATTTTCAGAGCATTATTGAATTTAAGCTTCAAGTTTTTCGATTTCTTACAGTGGAAAATGTCTTTTAAAAGATCCTGCCAGAATATCTTCAAACCAGTGAAACAGGGCCACAAAAGCAAATATTGTCAAAAACATCTTGGTCTAGATATTTATTATTAACCCCAATTCTATAATTAGTCATTTAAGCCTGATTAGATGTATTTTTTTCCTATTTCATATTTTTGTTTATTGATTTAGACTGATTTAGATTAAGGACTAATTTGCAGGCACAGGATCCTTAGCTGAGAATAATGAAAGAAAAGTTATACAAATCTATTTCACTCTAGCGTTCGATAAAAACACAAACATAAATATGGGGTGAAAATGCATTCATTGAACTAAAACAAAGTGCCTTTGATATCTCCTTTTCCAAACAGTTGTACGTTTGGCAGCAGATGACTGACAGCTCCGTGCCGCAGGATGAGTCTAAGTTTAGAGTTAGTGGTTGTGTAAAGTTGTCAGGCTGTCGCGAGGGTGTCGGACATGTGATCCTGCTGTCATGACACCCAGCAGGGGGTCACGGCGCTAACATACCACAGCCCCTGAAGCCACCGCCGCCAAGGCCTCCGACACTTTATCATGTGTTCATAGCATTTATCTTATGGCAAAAGATATATGCTGTGAACAATCAGCTACAGTCTGACGGTCAAAACAGGGATTTGACTAAAATATTCTTTATTCGTCCCACAGTGGGGAAATGTCAGTGTTGCATCACCAGTTATGTTGTTCAGATTGTCCCTGTAACGTTTTTATAGTTTTGTCACTCATTCTTTTGTGGCTCATGTGTGTGGGTACAATGCTTTCTGTATAGCTCAAAGTAAAGTATTCATATCAAATCAAGCATCATAAGGAAGATAATCTAAAATCTCCAACTTAAGCATAATGAAGAAGTCAGAATTAAGTATAAAATGTCCGACTTTAGTACAATAAAGAAGCAGGTACCAAATACTGCATATTCTAGTGCCACAAAATATATAGTTGTATGTATAGATCTGTACATGTTAGCAGCAAGAGGGTCTGGGACAAAGTGAGTAAGTAAGGAGACAGTGGACACATGTGGTTCTATAATGCACATTCTGACAATATTAATATGATTATTTCCTGAGCTTAAAATCACGTAGTGAGAAGTGTCATTCCCAACATCCAGAACAGCCTGCTCCCAAAGAAGACGCAAAGGCCAAAAAGTGCAGTCACAAGGGTGTTGATTTATTCTAGTATGACTGCTGTGACTTGTGAGCAGACTTTCTTCACACGGAGATAAGGTTGCAGATCAGATATTGACCAACAAAAGCTCTAACAGCACTGAAAATATAACAGGAAATAAAAACACAGATAACAGCAGTGTAATAATAATAACAATAATAATAATAATGCATCATCATCAACTGCAGATCCGGACCTACGCCTAACGAACTCGGCAGGGAAGAAACTGGAACAATCAGACGTGAATACATTCTTTAACCATATGGACCTTACACACCACTCACAATACCAAATGAGCCGCTTGGTGCGCCTATAAAACAACAAAGAACTACAGACCGCCGTGAAATCAATGCTGTCCTGCTGTTCTATTCCTTAGACTCATTGCAGAAATGAATAAATAAAGAAGCTCCCCAACTGCCCACATGCATAATGCAAAACATAGATATACTTATCCCAATACCCAACAAAGACAACAGCATCAAACTATCAAACCATCCAATCCAATCTGGTCTCATTGCATTCCTGAAAATCATTGAAATATCATAAAACCATAGAATAGATGAAGTCGTCCCCGTCATTCACGCAGTATTCATAACCCTCGCAGAAATATTCAACTCGATGCAATATTCATCAGAGATCCAAACATCCACAAAATAAATTTCAATAATAAGTCTCACTAGATGCAAAAACCTGTTTACTCTCCATAGACCAGCGCTTCTCAAATAGTGGGGCAGGTCTCCCTAGGGGGGGGAGAGGTGTGATGCCAGTGGGGAATATGCCATTTTTGCCACATACGTGAGGGATTCCACATCCTCCGTGTCTGTTCTATCCCGACTCCCGCAGCTGTTGGGTCCATTTTCTATAGTGGTGGTTAGAGCTTGGAGGGTTCGATTCCACATCCAGGGAGCTCTGTGTGGAGTTTGCATGTTCTCCCTGTGTCTGTGTAGTTTTCCCCTACCACTTAAAACATGCACAATAGGTCTGGCATGTGCCTCTTGTATGGCGACCTCACTTCCATCTCTGTGTGGAGTGAGAAACAAGTACCCACAACAATTGTAAAGCGCTTTGTGACTCTGGTCTGTGAAAGGCGCTATATAAATAAAGATTACTTACTACTTACTTACTAGTGAATGTCGCCACTCTAGCAGCAGCCTATGAATGTTCGCACTGGGAATCTTGTCTGCTGGTGTGCGGCAGAAAAAACCCCCCGCAGTTCAGATTTCTCCAAAAAGGAAAGACAAGTGGTTTTTGATTTTTTTTTCAGACAGAATGAAGACAGAGCAAGCAATTTATATGACAATGTGTGTCACAGCAAAAGATGCCAATCCACGGGTGTTGGCTAGTCCAAACAACAGACACATGGCCAGATCTCTTGAACATTATGTCTTGCATTTATCTATCTATATATCCATCTATCGCTAAACCAGGGGAGGACTGCCTATAGGTGCCTCCTGGACAAGCATCCAAAAGGTTTTCTTTATCCTCAAGAGCTTGGGTGTCAAAGTCAAGGCTTGGGGGCCAGATCCAGCCTGCGAATGAATAATTTTGGCCTCCATGATATTTGATCAGTATTAGAACACATCCATAATACATAGCCATAAGAAAATACTGGATTAGTAATTTAATCATTAATAATGGGGCTGGTGCTCGGTGAGCTGGGTGCACCTCTGACTGCCACCCCCCGACCCAGAAATGGATTAAGGGGAAGAAGATGGATTGATGGATGGATAATTTAATCATTGAAAAAAATATGGCTCAATAGGTTACATGCAATCATTTTGATATGTTTTATTAAACACCAGTTCCGGAAAAGTTGTTTTTTTGGCCCTCTGATATATTTTGACTTTGAAATCCCTGCTCAAGAGCCTGGTTGAAAAAAATTGAATAGCTCTGCCATAGAGAAACAAAGCTAGATTTTCCCTCCCCAGTGATTTTAGGTGCACATGTATACATATCGAACCACTCATGAGAGTTTAGAGTGTATACAAATTATTGTTACATATCTTATAACCATATCCCTATAACAGAAACAATTCAGCTCATACAACTTTCCTCAAACATCTCAGTCTCCTCCATCTTGACAAATCAACCATACACCGGCAATATCAAGCTATAATGTGTGTGCGATCGGCGTTTGTGTAAGTTGTGTGCGTATTCTTCACACACACTTTGAGGCTCCTCGGAGTCCGCTGTAAAGCCGGGAAAAGCCGGTGGGATCCTCTCACACAGTTCAATAGTTCATCTTGAGCCGTGCAGACGCTTACAGGGAGTTCAACAGTTTTAACGTGAAGAAAATGGAGCACAATTCACACAGATCAGGACCGAAAGTGTTCAAGCTCTGTTACGGCGGCGTTCAGAAGAGACTTGAGTTTCATTACGTCTGCAGATAATGGGACACTCGCTTTTACTGCCTCAGGGGGCATCACACACAAAATGGACTTTCCACAGCTTTTCGACAATGTTCAGTTGTTTCCCCTTGTCATCGAGACACTTTTTGCATATTTTATTAGCTGATTTTCTCATCTGATTGTGTGATAAGGGATTTATTCTCTGGTCATGCTGAGTCATTTTTGGGAAAAATACTGTACATTGTGCCTTTGATGCGACCACATTTGATGGTTTTTGCATGATGGGGAAGGTGGGACTGAGTGTGAAAGTGCTCAGAGATCATTATTCGCCTGCATTCAAGAACCTTTGCTTGGACTCTACCCATTTTGAAACCCTCTACATGACCACAGTTCTCTATTCACTTCCAAAAAAATATGGAATCTCAATTTTGACCTTACATATATTTGTTGTGCAGATATGGTGGCCGTACAGAATATCACAACTATCAATAGGATTTTGACTGATGTTGTCTGTTTGTTTGATTGTTGTACATCTAAAACTCGTATTGGGAGGCTTTTATGCAAAGAAGGAACCAATCATAACATTTTGGAGATGATCCACATCCCTTTCTGGATTTGTTAAAGCATTTTAGAGAACTGTGCTGCTTGTCTGCGCTCTCATCGTTTTTAGTCTTTTCCAGAAAAATACAAGATTTCAATTATTCTATCTGCTCCTTTCTGATCATCGAAATGTTTGAAGAATTGAAAAAAAAAAAAATGTATGCTACAACTAAGCTTTTTCATGAAAACAATAAAAAGAAGCAAAATCTAAACTTAAACAGTTTAATTAGTGGCTCCTCAAACAGTTACGTCCATGATTTGTTTTTTGGTATTTCTCTGGTGCACAACGGGTACTTTATCACGTCTATTCCATTGGGGATTTATACCAGAAAATGCAAATAAATAGCATTTTCATACATTACAGATTAATTATAAAGCGCTGGTGTCTTTTTGCTGGTAACGTCTGTAAAGTAACATTTGACAATCATCTCATTTTTATGAATCTACAAGTCGCATTTAACTGACAAATTGTTGCCACCGAAACATTATTCAATTATTATAACTCAGCAGTTTTGAGTCTGAAATATCTAAACGAACTGGGCTTTTCCTTTGTCAGGTACACGAAGTGGACAGTGGACTTCACTCGACGTCCTGCTTGTGTGCAGTAAAGTGTTTAAAGTCGATGGCTCATTGACGTCCTGTCTGTCCTCTGCGCCCGCTCTCATTCTGTCCATTGACGACAGCTCAATATTCAGCCGGACTCTGCTTCTTCATCCGCTTTTGGATAAAACAGAATCGTTTACTTTAGAACAAAAGAGGGACTGAGAGGACGGTGTGAGGAGAGAGTTCTGACAGTGTTACAGCATTTACCCCTCAAATCAAATACAAGACAATGTGCACTAGTCATTATTAACGCTCGGCCTCCCTCAATTATGACTAAAATTTGACTAAAACTCGCAGAGCCGACATTTTGACTGCTCTTTCAAACAAATAGAGTTCTGAGAAACTACACAACACCTATTTTATGTCATGGTTTTTTTATGAAATTATCTCACTATATACTATGAAACTGAAGAAAAACAAAACATTTTTGGGGGGAATTTCTCAGAATTTCCTTTGGTTTGAATGGGAGCAGTCAAAATGTCGGCTGTGGGAGTTCCTAACATTGTGACTTTCTATTTTTCTATTAGGGATGTAAAAAACTATGAATTTTCATGACCGATCACCGAGCCTCATAACTAACCGCGTAGTAAAAAATATTCCACGTTCTTTGAAATAACAGCCATTTCGATCCGCGTACTTCTCTTAAGTCCAGCTCTGGGTTCTACTGGATCAGAGCCGAGAAAGCGGCGCCAAAACCCGCAACAGATTCGGCACCTTTGTGCACAGACAACTGCTTTTTTAATATTTCCATACTTCTCTACTGCGGGTTAAAGCTTTTTAGCAGCAAACAACGGCTCGTCCACATGGTCAGAGCAGCGAGTGACGAGCCGCGTCTCGCAGGTCTCCGCTAAAGTTTAAATACAAGTGATGTGTGTGAGCTGATCTAATGACAAGGACCATAAACACAAACATGTTCCATGTGGTTTGACTGGAGCCGCGTATTTGGATACTTTGGGCTGCGTGACACAGAGGAGCGCGACAGACCGGTATGTGTATGTGTGTATGTATGTGTGTATGTGTGTGTGTATGTATATGTATGTGTGTGTAAATGTAAGCTCCAATGTAGTTCTAACCCGCGCTAGTGTGCAACTTTGGCGGTAACAGAGGGGAGAGATGATGCGTGTGAATGTTACGTATCAATGGAGGGGGGAATGTGTGTGTTTGTGTGTGTGTGCGCGCGCGTGTGCATGTGGCGCGTGCGGCATGAGAGTCGGCCCGGTGTTTACTGATACATTGGCCTACACAGCTAGAGACAGACCCGCTCGCCACACCGTGCAAATAGGGCTTAAAATAGCGTTATTAAGAGACCTCCTCCTCCCACTTTTCTTTTTTTTAAACCGACAGCTTTGTCCGGTAAACGCTGTGACGGTCAACCACCGGTTAAACGGTCACCGATTTACATCCCTAGTTTCTATATGTAGTTGGTTTCTGTCATTGTTTGTCCGAAAACATAGAGAGTTCTCCCTTTAGCTCTTTTTATATGGATGTCAGTCCTTTTTGGTCGTACATGTAAGTAATGACGAACGCTGCTTGTATTTGTCATTTTAAAATGTCTCCAAACCTGTGGTCAATTTCCAGTACATTACAATCCACGACTGTTCGCCTTAAAACTAGAGGCGACCGAGATTTCTCTGTCTATCTGCCCCGACCATAAAGAGTACACCATCTCCAACCACTTTCATATCTTTAATAAACACCCACATTTTTGCACTTGCTTTCAACATTTGTTAATTTTTAGAATGTCGTTTCTCTGTGTAAAGCGGCGTTACGTGTTTTTAAAGTGCTTCACAAATATCCTTTACTTTGACCTTTTATGTGGCACATTTTGCAAAAAACTGCTTTCAAAATGGTTCACAGACAAAACAAAGAAATAACATTGATATTATCTGCTCTCTACTGTAAGTGGATGTACAATTATCGATATACATCCTTTACTGATGTGAATTTACATAATGATATGGAACATGAACTAGGTTGTAGCTCTAAAACAAGTCTTCCAATCGGGAGTCAGTGGCAGAGTTAGCCTGCCCCTAGTGGCCAGTACCAGCAGCAGCAGCAGCAGCAGCAGGAGGTCTGGGGATGTAAATATTTGAGCTTGTGTGATTGATCGGGGACAACTGCATTGAAATACAGTCATCACATTTTAGAGACAGGACTCCCCCACACACACCCTGCACACACACACACATATAGAGACACACACACATATAGAGACACACACACACACACAGGAGGAAAAACGACTTGTCACTAAATCGCAGTCTTTGCTCGGGTCAAGCTCCTGTCACATTCTCCACTCGTCACTTGGACAGAATTGGGCGCTGGCCGACGAGCCAATGAACAGACGTGGAAATCCAGAGTGAGCGCGTAGAACTGACAAGGCGACTCCAGCGAATGCACAGAGGGCTTCTTGCAAAACTGATCACGTTGACATTTTTCCACTTGGCAACAACATTGTCAGATCTGCACCTAAAGATTTTTATTTTTTTCTATGATTGAGAATCTTGAGGAAAACATCAGTTCTTAAAAGTCGCAGCTACAAATCAAACTTTTTAGTGAAAGACGTAATGGTTCATGGGATGTGTGTATGTGTATAAGTTGTGTGTGTTTTAGAGATTTTTTAGAGTATATTTAGTATGATTTTTTGTTTATTTTGGGTCGAGTAATAATAATAATAATAAAAGAATCCTTCAAAATGTCAGATTTTGTTTTGCATTATTTTATAACTAACTACTATGACATCTGTTCCTTTTGACCATAAACAGTAACGAATCATATTTGTTTACATAGCACATTTCACAGACCAAGGTCACACCACTTTACAATTTTGGTACCACTCACTTCCATTCACTCTACAAACCAGATTCACACTCTCATTAAATAGACCAAACAATGCATAAAAATCAGTCTTGGTCATGTTACTTCAAAAAAGGTAATTAGTTACAGGTACTGATTTCTTCTCCCCAAAAATAATTGTGTGAGTAACTGCCTTGTTGAGGGGTAATAGTAACTAATTACCAGCCTATTATTTACTGAGAGGGAAAACAATCCAATCCAAGCAGTAAGCACTATTTAGTCTTTTAGTCATTCAAAACAGAGACACACTTTAGACTCTAGCAGAAACACTGTTAGCATTGCGCGCACACACATACACACACACATGCATTCACAAAGACACACATAAAACACAGGCCAAATTGAGGTTATAACTAATCCACTCATATTTGAAGAGAGCAAACTGCCTGACTGTGCTTGTGTGTCAAACCTAGATCCATCCAGACTTCAAATGTCTGTCTGTTATCGTCTGTTTTTACTTCGCTATAACCTGATATATTCCCAAAATATATGTTTCTGGTGTCCGGTTTTATAAATGAACGGAAACTGCGTGTTGCTAAGTACAGTATATATGAAGGTAATCTTTTTTTTTATCTTTCACACTTCACAGACCAAGAAGAAGAAGAAACTTTATTTATATAGCACCTTTCACAGATAAAATCACAAAGTGCTTCACAGGGGCACAACAATAAAAGTTACAGAGCAATCTTAAAACAAATTAATTAAAACAATCACAGCCTTTTCAACTAAAAGCTCGTCCAAACAGCCATGTCTTCAGCTGTTTTTTAAAGGAATCGACAGTGTCGGTCACACGTAGCGACAGAGGAAGGGCATTCCACAGTTTGGGAGCAACAACTTCAAAGGACAGGTCACCTCTGGTTTTAAAGTGGGTCCTTGGGACAGCAAGGAGGTTCTGACCCAAAGACCTAAGCTTGCGACCGGAGGAGTAAGGGCACAGCAGGTCAGACACGTATTTGGGAGCCTGACCATTCAGCGCTCTAAAAGTCAATACTAAAATTTTGAAATCAATTCGAAATTTGATGGGAAGCCAGTGCAGAGAGGATAAAATAGGAGTAATGTGTGACCGTCTGCTAGAGCCTGTTAAAAGCCGCGCAGCAGCATTTTGAACCATTTGAAGACGATTCAAAGCAGATTTGTTAAAACAAGTAAAAAGGGAGTTACAATAATCTAAACGAGACGAGATAAAAGCATGAATCACCAATTCTAGATCAGATTTGGATAAAATTAGCCTCAACTTGGCAATGTTTCTCAAATGGAAAAAACAGTTTTTGGCCAAGTGTCTCGAGTGGCGGTCAAGAGACAGAGACTGGTCAAACCAAACACCAAGATTTCTGACGCTCGACTGAACCGAGGAGCCCAGAGAACCAAGGTGGTTTACAATTGAAGGAATTTTTTTTTTTGCTCCGGAGCAATTATCAAAGTCTCAGTCTTTTTAGAATTCAACTGAAGGCAGTTTTCACGAAGCCACGACTTTACACTTGAAAGACAATCCATTAACTCTGACAGTCTGTGCAACTCTGACTCCTTAAACGAAAAATACAGTTGGATATCATCAGCATAGAGATGGTAAGAAACATTTTTAAAACGGCTAATGGTTTTTCCAAGGGGGCTGATGTACAACAAAAAACAAAATAGGTCCCAAAACAGATCCCTGAGGAACACCGTGTAACAAAGGAGTAGCTTCAGACATAATGTTATTTATACACACAGAGAAAGTTCTGTTGGTCAAGTAGGACGATAACCATTTAAGGACAGTTCCAGAAATGCCAAAGTCAGTATTGAGCCTCTGTAGCAGTAATTTATGATCTACAGTATCAAAAGCTGCAGACAAATCAAGCAGGATCAATACAGAAAACTGACCAGAGTCAGCAGCCATTCGGATGTCGCTGGACACTTTTAGTAAGGCAGTCTCAGTAGAGTGCATCTTACGGAAGCCCGATTGAAATTTATCAAACCTTTCATCTTTTTGGAGAAAAGCAGACAACTGTTCTGCTACCACCTTTTCCACAACTTTGGAGAGAAATGGTAATTTTGATATGGGCCTGTAATTGCCAGGCTCAGCTGGGTCCAAATTGGGCTTTTTTAGGATAGGACTTATCGCTGCCTGTTTAAAAAAGTTTGGAACAGACCCAGACATAAGAGAACCATTTGTCAATTCAACAACATGTGGGGCAACAATGTCAATGACCTTATAAAATAAAGTTGTGGGTATGATATCAAACGGACAAGAGGAAGGTTTCATTTTTTTTCAGTAACATCATAACATCCTCTAATGTCACAGTAGAAAACACAGACCAAGAGCAATCAGTAGAAATAACATTAATGGTGTTTGAGTCAGGCGGTTTCACATTTGCCCTGATCTCATCCACCTTGTTCACAAAGTAATCCAAAAATCTGTTACAGTCATCAATTGAGAAGACAGGCACCGGAGGTCACCCAATGTGTTTTATGATAGCCAATATTTTCCATTCCACACACAAAAGCGAGACGCCCCAAACCGACAAGCGCATCAAAGCCTTTGCCCATCACCATCCATTCACTCACTTATGACTTTAAATGGTAGGGGAAACCGGAGCACCTGAAGGAAACTTACATAGACACATGGGTGAACTTGCAGACATCATGCTGAAAGGCCTGTCTGGAGGTGGAATTGAACCCAGGATCTGCTAAAACAAATGAAATCAGAAAACGTAGTTGGACCACCATCTACTGCCTTGGATTGTTCTTTAACCAACAAGTGAATTTGAAACTCCAATGTATGACTACATGTTATACAGAACATGCAATATATACATTTTTGTTGTTTTAATGTAAATCAATGTGTCTTGGCTTCTCAACACAACATGTAGTTCTAGGTCCATTTCAACTAGTTTATTGAAGAAAACATTATATATCTATCTAGTCTGTCAAAAACCATGTCAGTCACCCTCCTGTCTCATATATTTACAGTACTACTTACTTTGTCCCATTCTCTTTAGCTCTGAACAAACATTAGGATCTTTTGACCACTAAAAATACTGCCTCTGATTGTTTGTTAACCAATGAAAGAAAACTTGCTCCTTTGAATGAGACGTGTGTGTTTGGTCGATCTTAAATTAAGAATTTATCACCAAAGTTGGGGCTTTTTAACATGCTGCCTTCGCCTTTCTAAAGTTGAGTTTTTCAAAATTAATATTTTAAATTGTCTCTTGGCCCCTTGTTATCATCCATGCCAGACCTACATTAGATATGGCCAAAAGGCTCTCCGACATGGGGAGAACATGCAAATTCCACAATGGCCCCGGGGGAACTTCTTCACAATCGAGTCTAAAATGGGTTCATGGCTGGTATCGTTTCTGCTTCACTGCTGAGGCAAATGGGACTTTAAACTCTTCCTCTGGGGCCTTTGAGTAATGGCACTTAATAAGACGCAAGCTTTTCAATCATTTCTGCAAATTAATTGGTTTTCATTCACTTCGCCATCGAGAAAAGTCCCCAGACTCATTTAAGGAGGTCGCCACTCACTCCACTCACACACTCACAGCTGGAGAAATGGTCCAAGTCCAATTCAAACCAGTGAAGTGTCTTACTGTCCAGTAATAGGTACTGGGTTTTAGATTGGCAGATGTGACAAGTTCCTCACTGTGGCGGCTGGCTTGGAGTGAATAACTTGCATATTTCCATTGCTATTATTAGGAACGAAGTGCTGCAGATAGGAGAAATGCACGGGGTGAGTTTGGAACCTCTCACAAGTCTGAAAATCAGGTCAACCGTGGATTTCTGATTTTCGCTCTGGCACATCACCTGCTGTGGCGTGTAGGACCACATCAGATGATTTATCCTCAATGTTCCCGAATACAATAAATGTCCCAATCAACTACATTGGTGTTAGCCTGATCGTACCACACCATAGTACAAATTTCATTTCATACGAAGGTCTGGATTTGCTCCATTGAGCTCCGTGAACAGGTGGGAGGGGTTACCTCCTTTTGCAGATTGAAACGATTGGATCTGAGTTTACCGTGACGTATGTAATGCGCCCGAGTGAGTTGTTAGCATTTAGCCTAGCCATCTCCTTTGCTGCTAACAAAGCCTGTGGGGAGTAGCGCCACAATCTTGACCAGTGATTACATTTGCTCAACATTCCTCTTGCTCCTGCTTCAATTTCTTGATAGAATAGAATAGAATCGCATTCTTCGCCATTGCCAAACTACAACCTGCCCGTTCGGCGCAAACTCTTGACGTCACTGGCACCGACCTACTGGCTCTCTGAGTAGCCGGTTGAAATACGACCGATTGTATTCGCTAACACAGGGACCAGACCCAGACCGTTACATGCAGTGAAATGATGATTGAGCGGAGTGTACGGATGGCTATGGCCAGGCTACATCGGTGTTAAAGTTAAAGTAATAAGCATGTGTTTATTTGTTCCAAGGTAAAGCTGGGGTGTGTCATTTTTTTCCTCCGCAATTATGCATTTTGTTTGTCCCAACACAAAGAGTCAAAAGAATGAGCCCTGTGAGTCACTTTTAGCTGAGAGCGGATTGGCTGAGTGAGGGTGGTCCTCTTCAGCTGATCTGAAGCGGTAAAACAAATATGTGAAAACTGGGTAGAACCAAAGTGCTGAGAGGAGCACTTTGGTATATTACATTGTTTCATTTTTTTGTGGTTCCCTAGCTTAACCCTTTAATGGTTTCCTCAAACATTTGGTAGATCACCTTTTCACTGTGGGGCCTCTCACTTGGTTATAGGCATTTTTATCAACAAACTACATCGCATCTGAACATTTTGGTAAAAGCCTAAGATAAAAAAAGAGGTTAAAAACACATATGGACCTACATGTTACAAAAAACAATATGTATTTTCTTTTGTAGTTTCTTTTATTTGTGTAATTTGTGTAATTCAATCAATGTATAATTAAAATGTAGCGATTATTGGTTGCTTTCTTTCTATACCAGTCAAAGCCCAAGGTTCTGGTCCTGGACTGGCTCTTGTTCAGCTAGGTTTTCCACCAGAGAAGAGCGAGTGCTAGTTACCATAGCAACACACTGTTTAAGGTCATTATTTGGCAGCCATTTAAATATTCATTGTGGCAACTGCTCTTTCTGTATTTCAATTCAATTCAATGTATCCTTGTATTGCCCTAAATCACAACTGTAGTTATCTCAGAGGACTTTACAAAACCGTCGATTCGCCAGCACAGATGAGAGAATCAAACAGTTCAAACACAAGAGGCAGATGACCAATGTCCATAAATGTCTTTGAATGTCGAGTGTCCTTGATCATCACCACTGTCCAGACCTTCCTGCAGTAAGTAATATGAACATTTAATATTTAATTGCAGCAATTAAAAGTGAAGAACGGTAGAAACTATATGAAAAAGTAAATTTTTACAAGTCTGGTGATAAACTCAACATCTTTGGGGCTATTTCTCAGAATTCCATTGGCTTGTATGTTGCCTCTGGGAGTTCTAGTTGTTTCACAATTCTGGGAGTCCTAATGTTAAATCTTCGGCCTTTTAGTAAGCTTGTCATGATTTGTGATCCGTTCTCAGGTGAAGGTTGTTATGGTTACAGCCGGCGTCTCATTGGATATTTGTGCTGAGTGCTGTTCATCAAAATACTGCTTACACTTACTGCAACCAGACATTAGCTTATCAGAGGCGGCCACTGCACTGAGTCCTGCCGCAGTCTGGGTGAAGTGATGTGGTTTCAAATGTGGTTTCACGTGTAAATAATAACAATGCATTCATAAATTATGTTGGTTTTGTCAATTATGGTAACTAATGGGTTTTATGGTAAGGCCTGGGTTTGCTCTGACAAATGGACAGTGATGATCCGGGACATTTAAGATTAAGATACGATTAGGAGATATTTTTTTGGCCCACTGTGGGGAAATTTCAGTGTTGCATCACAAGTTACAGAACAGTAGGAATGAAGAACACACAGCACAAGATAAATTAATGATAACTCTATACTAAAATAAAATAAAATAAAGTCTCAGTATAAGCAGTATAAAATCTCTATCTTTAGTATTATAAGGAAAGAAGTCTAAAATCGAGGTGACAGTGGCTCAGTTGATAGAGCATTGGCCTTTGAGCCTGAAAGTCGAGGGTTCGAGCCCACCTCAAGACCTACTTCACGATTCCCAATGAAGCTGTCGATGTGTCCTTGGGCAAGAGACTTCACCCCACTTTGCCTGAAGCTCCCACTGAAATACAGTATCAAGGCTCCTGTGGACTCACCACCTGCAGGAGGATCAGTGAGGGACTGGTGCTCTGTGCACTGGGTGCAGCTCGGACTGCCACCCCCCGACCCAGAAATGGATTAAGGGGAAGAAAATGGATGGATGGATGGAAGTCTAAAATCTCCAACTTTCACATGATGAAGAAGCAACACAGAAACCCCATAAGAAAGTGATAAAAAAGGACCCCCCTCACAAGCAGCTCTCTGCCCAAAAACCCCAAATAACGACTCACATGGCTCTTTTTTAAGTCTGCAACATATACTGTAAAACAAAAACAGTATGGTGTGGTCTGATTTTATTTTTACAAGACAATTTCAGTTGGGACAAGCAGCAGGCAATATGGATGAAAAAAAGTTGTGTACCCCAGCTTTAAGAGAAGTGGAGAGAATCAATACTACTCAAACACACATGACTCGCATCCTGAGAAATACGTACAAGTGAATTGGTAAATCAGTGAGGATGAAAACCATTAGAACCTTTTAAAAGTCATTTTGCAGAGTGGAGTGGAGCAATGACCTTGTGTCTTTTATGAATGCAGTGTAGGCAAACTAAATGGCATCATGTTGAATAAAAAGTGCTTACGTAACCAACAAATTCTGGATTGGAAATTATTAAAGCTAATGGATCTAAAAAAATATATCTTGACTTACCTTTTATTGAATTGTAAAAGGATTTGTGAGTGATTCTCCTTTTTCCATCTGAAAATATTGTAACTTCAAAATAACACAATTGGAAAGATCTTGTGATGCAGGTCATTATGTTGTTTAAGATTTTATTTTTGAATAGATATCAATAACTTATGTGAGCGAGACTATTTTACTGCTTTGAACACTACTTGACATTTTATTTAGCTTTAATTAAAGCATGGACTACCAAACTTTGAAACCACAAATAGCAATTCCTTTTTTCACATTTAATTTTTGGCATCTGTCACATGTTCAGATCAGCTATTTCAGACAGAAATGTGAAAAAGGGAGGACCACCCTCACTCAGCCAATCAGCTCTCAGTCTGTTAAAGATACAATGTTGAGGTTTGATTTTTTTTTTATAAACTGTTTCTTAAAAATACCTCTTTCTTTAAGAACAGACAAAACATCATCCATCCATTTTCTTCCCCTTAATCCATTTCTGGGTTGGGGGGGTGGCAGTCCGAGCTGCACCCAGTTCACAGAGCACCAGCCCCTCACTGATCCTCCTGCAGGTGGTGAGTCCACAGGAGCTGAGATCTTTCAGCGGGGGCTTCAGACAAAGTGGGGTTTAAGTGTCTTGCCCAAGGACACGACGACAGCAGTTATCAGGGGGAGTCGTGAAGTAGGTCTCGTGGTGGACTCGACCCCTCGACCTTCAGGCTCTAAGGCCAATGCTCAACCAACTGAGCCAATGTCACCCCTACTGAACAAAACACATTCATGGAAAAAAAAAAGTAGGTACTCCAGCTTAAAGACACTATCTTTACCAATCAATCAAAATGTTTGAGTTGCACGTTACACGAGTACAAAAATGCAACTCGAAGTATACTTCACAATAACAACATTTAAAAGCAGCAATCAGCAATCTTACCCTGTAGCATCCTTGCTTACAAATATGCAACATACAGTTCAAAGGTTATGGCAAAAGAAGTTTTACTTTTGGGTTTAAGATTAAGAGATCTTTTATTTTTTCCCACAGTGGCAACATGTCAGTGTTTCATCAGTTACAGAACAGCAGGAATCAAGAGCACACAGCACAACATAAATAAACAATAACTATACTAAATGAAATCTGTTACTTTCGCATGAAAAAGAAGCAGTGTCAAATCTTTAGCTTAAGCGTAATTAGAGGTAAGTTTACAATCTCTAATGTGGGCATAATAAAGAAACAAGTATAAATACTGTATATTTCAGTGCAAGTATATATTTGTATGTATACATCTACATCTGACATTAGTGGGCGGCACGGTGGCTGAGTGGAGAGCACTCTTGTTTCTCGGCAGGAAGGTCTTTCTGAAGGGAGTTTGCATGTTCTCCCCGTGTCCGCTCCAGTTTCCCCTACCACTAAAAACATGTACAGGTAAAATCCTCCAGCTCTGGTCCTGACCAGGCCGAGTATCAACATCTGGAGATGGGTTCCCGGTCGCTGTACTTTCACGACCACTGCTCCTGATAGACGCCCCAGTGGCATCAGGATGGGTCCAATGTAGAGGAGGAATTTCCTTACCGGAATAAAAATTTCCTTGACCCAGAAATGGATTAAGGGGAAGAAAATGGATGGATGGATGTTCACAAAAAAACAAAGAAGCAAATATGCTATTTGCCAAATTTGGTCTTTGAAAGCTGCTTTCCAAAAATAGCACAAATATTTTATTTATTTTATGTCCAGGTTCTATAGGGTTAGAACACACTGTAAAACAGACAAAAGGCAATTTAAAAACAACAGTTTATAACATAACCAAACCCCTTTCCCCAATCCCAACTCCCACGCTACCCCCACCCCGTTAAGTTCAGGAATGATCAGTCATTGGTATGGTTAAAGTTAAAAATAACTGTTTTCAGCCTAGACTTATTACTGTATATAATCAATAAGATATATTCTACAAAAAAAGTTATTGCGTTCTGTGTGCAGTATCCAAAAACCAAACCTGTTATTTTAGAGCATAGCAGGGAATTAGTTGAAAAAAAGCAGGAAAGATCCCAAGTGACCTGCTCTGAGCCCTCATCCCAGCCCTCCACCGTAATGAGCAGACCCTCGACATGTCCTCACCCTCCCCTCATCCATCTCACCCACCTGTGTCGACACCACCACGCAGCCATAATACATCACTGAAGAGCCTGCACCTGGACCTGTGTGTGTGTGTGTGTGTGTGTGTGTGTATGTGTGCGGTTGGGTGTGTGTTTGTCTGTGTGTGTGTGTGTGTGTGTGTGTGTGTGTGCGCGTGTGTGCGTGTGTTTGTCTGTGTGTGTGTGTGTTTAGAGGGACTTTTGACCCTTCACTCCACCTGCTGCTGCCTCATGATCGCACATTGTTACTGTTTGTGCAAAGAATGTTCAGAGCAGACTTGGCAGAACGTTTTGAGGTGTGCTGAAAGTAGAATATTGGATGAAAAATGATTTAATATGTTTAGTTTTTCTTTAATGCTATTCAGTTTATTTGCCATTTGCAGTAAAACCACAGTGGATTATGTATCCCAGTGTGCACCAGACAAATACAGTATATAAGATTATTATAAATAATAAAACATATTTACAAACATGAAGAGAACATAGGAATGAGTTAGAGAAATTGAAGGAGGGAGGGGACATATCTTTTAAACTAAAACAAATATATAGATAAGTTTAAAAGTAGCTAACATTAGTATTAAAATGCAACATCACTTCAGGTCACAGCAGCAGAGGTGGAGCAGCTGCTTGGTTTGGACCATTTTCTCTACTCTGGTCCAAATAAAATGCTGAATTCTCTGTTAGCTTTTTTTTTTAATTAGCATTCCTCCAGTTGCTTGGTCTGCTTGGTTCAGGCCGTGAATCCTCTCTGCTCTGGTCTGTCCAGTCCAAAACCATGACCATTGTACTGCAGTAACATTTACAGGTGTTCTGTAAAGGTCTATCTTACTAACTCTTAGATGGATAAATGTATAGACAGATAGTTAGATAGATAGATACATAGTTGGATAGATAGTTAAATAGATAGATGAGATACATAGATATAGAGAATGACAATGTCCAACTTTTGGGGAAACATTGCAATGCAGCGACCAATCAGTGAGCAGCACCACTGACCCACTGGTGCTGTGGTCACAGGCAGGTCAGAGGACAGGAGGAAGTAACTCAAAACAGCAAAAACATGAGTTTAAATTGGACTAAATCATGGCCGACAATGAGGTCTCCTAAACTCACTCCCGGGGCTGATTTTTCTCACGGAGGCGTCTGGAGAGGCCTTTCCCAGAAACCAACTTTACAAATGTTCTTGTCCAGACTGCAGCTGAGGAGGATAATGGAACAGGCCTACAATACACTGCAGTAGAATGTGTATAATGTGTATAATGCAGCCATACAGAACCAGGAGCTGCATTTGCATGTTCTTCTAACCACCATTACTGTAAAAGTTCAATTGCTCCTTCACTGTAGCTTACGCTGCAAAAAGCAATCTTTTACTCTGCCCTTCTTGATTTGGGAGTTCTTTAAAAATGCCATATCTGTGTTTTTTTGAAAGTGCATTGCTGATCGCTGCAAAAAACTGAACCAAAGTCATAAGAAAAGTGCTTCATGGATCACGCGTGTGGTGTCAGGGTGTGTTGTGCATATGCGCTGTGAGTTCTAAATGAAAGGGGAGAAAAGCATTTGAAATACAGACATTACACTGCAAAATATGGTTAAACATGAGGTACTAATTGCTTGAATTAAGTGTTTATCTTAATCTGAGTACATTCTGACTGCCTTTAAATAAGATGCGTTAATGGGACAAAACCATTTAATCTTTTTTCATTTATTTTTTTTAAAACCAAAAAGATTTAGCTTTTTTGACTTATTTTTCATCACTTTTATCTTATTTTACTGTTCATACAAAATGTATTTAATTGAATTGTGAATCTGTTTGGTTGCCTTTCCCCATGTTAAGGCTTGGCTCATTCATCCCCACAGTCTTGGTTTAGAACTAATAAGAAAAATGGCAGTATATTTACATGATTTTTTTGTTTTTCCATATAAGTTTACATACTTATACATTTATACAACCCCTTTTTTCTATCTAAAGTTGTCTTATTGTATGTTCATTCAAAAATAATCGTAAAATGAAAAAAACAAAATACAAAACAGAACATAATAGAATAATACTTTGGCTACATCAGATATTTGGTTCAAATCTCATGGAGGATGTGAGCTTCTCTGTTCTATAAAAAGTATGAATGACATTGAACCAATCGTTTAGTGAAGGGACAATATCCCTGAGCCATGATGGACGTTTTAAAGTTAATTTTCTTCAGGGAAACAGGAATACATTTATGTCTCTTCTAATCATTATAAAATCATTCACACACAAAAATCACTCTGGAGAGGTATTTAATGGTCTCCAAATGTAGTTCAGTTACATTGTATCATACAGGAGAAATGTGTTGGAACAACTCGAAAACAAGATTAATTGAAAGCAGTAATTCCTCTTCAATGATAATTTCAAATCAATTCTATTCCATTTATTCTTGTATAGCCCTAAATCACAACAATACTTGTCTCAGAGGACTTAACAAGACCATTAATAGGAGAATCAAACAGTTAAAACACCATCCATCCATCCATCTTCTTCCCCTTAATCCATTTCTGGGTTGGGGGGGTGGCAGTCAGAGCTGCACCCAGTACACAGAGCACCAGCCCCTCACTGATCCTCCTGCAGGTGGTGCACAGAAGCTGAGATCTTTCAGCGGGGGCTTCAGGCAAAGTGGAGTTAAGTGTCTTACCCAAGGACACAATGACAGCAGACATCGGTGGGAGTTAAAACACAAGAAATGCAATGATAAAAAACCCATAGAACCATTGGTCCATGAGAGGCAGATGACCAATGTCCATAAATGTCCATAAATGTCCATTAATATCCACTAATGTTGAAAGACCTTATTTCCCGGAGTGTAGAGGTCAGTAACATTGCCTTTACGGTCAAGGGGGCAGGAGGGTACAAGTATATTTATTCCTGCCTTCTCCTTTTAAGCTCTAGCACTTAAAAATAGCACTTATTCTGTTGTCGTATCAACTATATGTATTGCTCTGAGCTGAAATAGTCAGATTTATCAATTTATTTGTTATACCACTGGGCATAAAATCACAAAATATCAAACAGTATCATAATCGATATAGTATGAAGTGGAGCCCATACAAACAGATGCGATAAGATAAGATAGACTTTATTGATTTCACATATTTGTCATAGATAGGATCAGGGTGTGCAAAAGACAGTGAAAGTGAAAAGTTAGTCTCTTTTGTGCAAGATATATATATATGAACACAATACAACAATACAATCCCAAACACACACTAAAGTCCATACCACCAACAGTTACAGAGTTCAGCGGTCTAACAGCGGTTTGGACAAAAGAGTTGGAAGATAAACAACTTGAACTGAACTGAAAAACAAAACATAGAGAACCCTGATGATTCTCAGCTCTCGGTGTCCCCCCGGCTGACAACTGACTGTCAGTTGTTGATCATCAGAAGCTGATACCACAATCATTGATAATAAAAAAAAAAATCATCTTACAGAGCAGACACTCGGAATGTTGTTCAGTGAAGCAAAGAAAACAATCTCCTGCTGAGCACATCTAACACATGTGAACGAGGTTTTGATTTCAGGCGAAGCAACTCTCACATGCCTGTTGTCGTTGATATTGCCAATGTAGAAAGAGAAGTGCAAGATTCTTTGTGTAACGCTGTGAAATGATTAAGTGAAAGAAGGAAAGTATTTCTCTGGTTATTCCTTTGCATAGTGATTCTATTCATTATATTGGACTCCCTTGAAAAAGAGATTCTTAATCTCACTGGGACTTTGCTTGTTAAAGTGATTGTCTGGAGTTTGTCAGAAAGAGAGACAGAGAGGTACTTGATTTGAAAAATACGACGCAAGCTCCCTCCCCTTTCCTTTCTGATTGGTCTACACCAACGTTTCCGTAACACTTTGAAATGTTAATCAAAGAACACATTATAAATATACATTATTAATACACATGTGCGATGTAAAGAAACATTACTCACTTACTGTCTTACAATCATGTTAATGTGCACGTTATTTATTTAGCACACACAACAACAACCCCAGCTGCTTCACAATTCACCAACTCACTCACATTCACGGTAAAAATATAAAAAAGCAGAACATATATAAAACGCAAGCTGTACTATAGCATAGTACAGCTGCGAGCATCAGCGCCGATGATTGACAGCCCTTGGCATGACTCGATTGGTTAACCTCGACGGCACCGTGGATTCTGAACTATAGCTAAGAGAAGGGAAGGCGGGACTTGCCCGTAATATTAGAATTAATAAAATGACTTATATTATATCAACATTTAAGGCCAGGAGGTCAATTTAACACATTTCCTAAAATGTGTAATTCATTTAGAGTTACAGACTATCACTTTAAATTAAGGTAAAAAAAAAAAAATAAAAAAGTAAATATGTATTTCTTGTTTAACAAGAAAACAGGTTTGCACAATAAAACCGCAACATACGCAAACTTGAGGAAGGCTTTGTGTTTCTGCCTTCTCCTTTTGAGCTTTGTTTCTTAATATTATATGTAAGTGTAAAAACCTATTTAAAACTGCTCAAATAAACTTCTACTGCTGCTGCGTCTGACATGGAACACTACTACTACTACTACTACTACTACTACTGCATACCTGACATGTGCCTCCTGCATGGTGAACCCGCACGTGAGAGGACTATTGCCCAAAACAATTATTAAGTGCTTTGTGGTCTGTGAAAGGCGCTATTTAAATGAAGATTACTTACTTACCTTCAAACACAGCAAAAACTCTAACCATATAAACTGTCTATTTTTGCATCTATGACTTATTTTTAATGTAATTGTATATCTGTTGTGTTTATGTGTAACTTTGCTGCCTCTTGGCCACGAGGCAGCAAATAAGGCCATTCTTAATCTCAATGGGATTTTTCCTGGTTAAATAAAGGTTAAATAAAAAATAAAAATAAATGGTTAAGATAATATTAGATGAACCTTTATCCGTCCTACAAGAATTTTCAATGTCATCGTTTGCACACATCAAACATGATCTATATTATTCAAGATAATAGATAGTAAGATAAAATAAGATAATAAGATCAAACTCTGGAGCAATAATTACACTTGGTTCAAGGATAAGTACAGTGGATTATAGAGTGTAGTTATTAGCAGAGCTCTAAACTCTGTGGTTCCGTTCGGCATAAACTGCAAGCTGCTAGTTCTGGAATCTCGTTATAAATAGACTTATGAATACGTCGAGCTCTTCCCTATTCTTAACGACTCCTCTGTCCAACCTGGAAAGACCAGAGGAGCTCACTTATTTCCTGTGGGGGAAAAGATATCGTCCCATTACGCGCCCACTGGCTCCGACTTGTGTGTGTGGGTAACGATAAGCTCTGGTCCCACTGACCTCGGAGCTCTGAGAGAAGCCTCCGCAGCGGTCTGTTCGGTCTGCTCGGTCTGCTCAGTCTGCCGGTCATTAAACAGGTGTTCTGGCGCTGACCTCCGTGAACCCCCTCGGTCTTGGGGCAAGTCCGCAGCTGGACAAAGTCAGGGGAACATACACTGACTGCCTCTAATGGGCTGATATCTGACCAAAGCACCAATCTTGCTCTTCATTGTTTTAAGTGTATTTTCATTTTAGCCCCTTCTTTCTCAGTGTCATGTACTTTATAGCCTGTTGCGTTTTATATATGTTCTGCTTTTTTATATTTTTACCGTGAATGTGAGTGAGTTGGTGAATTGTGAAGCAGCTGGGGTTGTTGTTGTGTGTGCTATATAAATAACGTGCACATTAACATGATTGTAAGACAGTAAGTGAGTAATGTTTCTTTACATCGCACATTTTACAGACCTGTCACACACAAAATGCTTTACAATTTTCAGAGTCCAGATATTTTTACATTCTCTTCACACACGGTCAAGACGGCAAACACACTGGTGCATCATAGTGTTTAGATGTTTGTTGGGATTTTTACAAGCTGTGAACCAATTATCAACCTTCTAAATTATAAAGGCTCAAAGTATCTCCCTTTATAAACAATGAGCCATGTACTAGTTTCACATTGTATAAGTTGAATTGCAGACGTAAACAGATTTCTGAATGGTCTACCTAAAGCTTTTTTTCAGACAGAAAAGACACAATGTTACCTTCATTTGTTCTAAGCCCAAAGAGATTCCTCACAATTTTACACAAAGTTGAGAACCCTATTATATTCTATTACAAGTCCAAAACATTATTATAAACATTAATCAATCAGTTCCAATAGAAAAACTTAGGGCTGGGACTCGATTAAAACAATTAATCAAATTATTTAGAGGCGCTGTGATTAATTAATCACAATTAGTCGCATTATAATCGCATATAAATATTTGACCTGAGAACAGTGAGAAGTAATTCACATAGATTTTTAGTTTACCATTGAATAATGACTGAAAACATTAAGTTTAAGCAACACATGTTAGTTGTGGATGATAACGGGATATTACGGATTACTTTCCCATGAAATAACGTATCTGTCATCGCCTCCACACACTCTGACCACAACAACCGCTTTTTATGCCCAACATCCACTGCACTCACAGTGAGCACTAAAGCTGGGCATGCGCTGTTTGCTAAAGCTTTTATAATAAGTTTTTGATATGTACATTCGGACTAAACATCAGCAATAGCAGCTCACACGCCTGTATCTCGCTCCTCCTCCTCTCTAACTCACTCAGACTTAGACACCGCTAAAGTTGGTCTATGCTTGTAATAATGTACTTTTGAACAAAAAAAGTCACAGTGCTCCAGTTGGTGCTCCAGTATAATCTGTCCGTCTGAAACTCATCCGGTGAGGAACATTCCGCGGTGCAAAAATACATACAAATAAAATGTGTCCGTTTTTTCAATGCGCCAATTTTTGTGTGATTAATTAATCTTTATCAACGCGTTTAAGTCCCGGTCCTAGAAAAAATAATATTTGACCGGATTACAATTTGCCCTTTACCAAGTAGCATTTTGTATTATCTGTTTTTTCCAATGGACTTTTCATATGATCATCAGCCTGGACAGAATACAACATTACAGTGGTGGGGCACCTCTTAAACAGCCTGGAGTTTTCTAACACCAGTGTGGGCAATTTATGTGTGGGTTTGATGTCTGAAGCTTGTCCCACTTCTGTCAGTACGGTTAATTAGGAGTGTGTGTCGCATTTAATGAAGCTGTCACACACGCACACATCCAAATACACATACACATACACAAACACACTTCCACAGAAGCATGTACACACACACTTACACAGAAGCATGTACACACACACAGAGAGACACACACACACGCTCACACACTCATTCTCTCTCATAGACACATTCGCACGCAGTTCTGTTAGTCGTCTTGTCCTGCTTCCTCTGACCCTACACCCTCACCGCTCCTGTCCCTATGTGGTGACCGGCCACACGCAGCATCTGGCCAAAGAGAGCTGGCACAGAGAGGACTGACCCACTTTCCCTCTCACACATGTGGAGCCACGAGGACGACAGCTTCATTAACCATTCAGATTTACAGTTGATTTTTCACGATGGTTTTGTAATGTTTGTCTGTATACAGAACAGCATTTCTCACTTTCCTCTTTTGGGTTATAAAACACCAGAACTCCAACTTTTTTGTTTGTTTACGACTTAATTCTCAATTGTTTTGTTGAATAGAAACCTAAATCAATATAAACCGGCCTTTGTTAAGAATAACAAGGTGAAGAAGCTTGGATTGAAGTAAAGTTGTAGCAACTGTTTTGTTAGCGTTGCTATGGTGAATATGTCAAAGTTAGCAACAACTCTTGAAAAGGGAGGACAGAAAAGTTGTGAGAAAAAAATATTGAAAACGATGGCTACAATGTATTCCAGAAGTTTTTCTTCAGATGTTTTATAAAGAAGCATGGGATAAACTCTCAGAATCAGAATATTTTTTATTGCCTTTTACTGTAAGTAACAGACTTGGAAATTGCTTTTGCTTGGTTCAACAGTCAAAGAAGAGAGGTAAAGAACAGAAGAAGGCATAATTAAAATCAGCATACACTTCTAAGGTATAAAGATTAAAATCAAATTATTACAATTACAATTACTATGCACATTCATATGCCAAAAGAAAAGGAGGATCCACAAAGTGTTAATATGAACGCCCAATGAACGGACAACAAGTGTAGCCCTTCCCATAGCGGTCTAATACAATCCTCATATATACAGTATGGTTGTAACGGTATTAATACTTTTGCAAGGCACTATTTATTCTCATTAAATAACAAACTAGAATCAGTTCATTGAATCAGACATGAGGAGCAAGATGTAGGACTGCAACTAAGTATTAGATTAAGATTAGATTAAGAGATCCTTTATTCGTCTCACAGTGCCAAAATGTCAGTGTTGCATCATAAGTTATAGAACAGTAGGAATGAGGAGCTGTTAACGCTGGTTCAGCCACGGTTTCTCCTTCGATGAAAAATGTACACTACAAATTCTGCTTAGATATATAAAAAAGGTTTAATATATAAAAAGACAGAATACAGGTTACAGGATACAGACAAATGTAGCAGACTGGTTCTCCAATCTGGGCCCTCTCCCTGGCAAGCCAAAGCAAAAGACACTGCTTCAGGAACAGGCTATCGATGATAAGCACACAGTCACATGACATGATAATTGAAGACATGTGTCTCAACATCCTTAGGTGAAGACAATACTTCTCTGTTCCAGGACACACAAATAGCCCCTGTGTGAGTAGGCCTGAGGCTTACTCAAAACAGATGTTCTCTGCGCTCTTCTTAATTTAACTTCCTGTGCTTAATGACTGGGGGATGGCTTCACACATTCTTCACTCACCAGACTAGCTACTACTAGTCCCTTACTAGACTAACCGTTACATTTATTAATATGATAATAACACAATAACATACTCCATTGACATAATTCCCCCCTATTCATAATATATAAATGTAAAGTTTCAACATCCAGCATTACATCTCTTCTCAGTTTTCTGCAATACCTTCATAATAAACTTACATAGATATATCAAAATCATCATTTACATTTGTGTGAGCTAACAACGCTTGACATTGATCCGAAAACAATGTGTCTGCAACTGCAGTGTTTATCATTCTGTTGGTTAAAGACTTAGCACATGGCAACAAACAAGTGACAAATATGCAAAATAAAACCAAAATCATTATTGCAGGTGTCGCTATTTTCAATATCAGTTGCCACCATGCTCCAGTAGAAAACCATGACAATAAGTCCCAATTCATGTTGTCATTGTCTCGCTCACTTAGCATCTCAGTTTTAAGACTTTTTAGTCGATCCAAAATTAGTGAATAATTTGAGTTGGATGATGGAATGAACGTACAACAATGATCCTTAATTAACTGACACACACCCCCAGTTTCAGATAAAACAAAATCTAATGCTACTCGATTCTGCATGATCATTTGACGCATAGCCTCCTTCTCTGGATCTCCCCTGATTTGTTCAGTGAGGTCCATGACAATATTAGTCAAATTCTCCAAATTCCATGCAATATCATTCATCCTATGACTTAAATAAGCAACTCCATACATGGGAAATGCCGTCATGAACACTCCTCTTACATTTGAGATTAAAGGTGGGCTTCTGGCCGCTGTGGCAGCAGCCCTTTTCTGCCTCTGGCCCAAGTGCTGTGTCAAGTTATCACTTGAAATGATATAGGAGGCCGGACCTAGGGTGGCCAGATGACAAGTTCCACACCATCTCTCTGGAAGCCACAGATACACTTTATCTCCACAAACCCACACCTGGTTTGACGGGCATGGATAGCCCCAAAAACCCGGGACCTCAACCAAAAAAGCTGGGTATGAGTGCCAGTTGGCCACTCCACTGACCTCACCCACTTTAGTGAAATTAATCACTGGGAACTCCCGTGCGGTCGGAGTAGTAGTGAAGTATAACCTGTGGTGTACCTCAGAGGTTTGTTGGTTATATGTGGCAATAGGCAGAACATCATCACAGGTGGATGTTCCTACATATTGGTTAGCATCCTCCCAGGGCCCCGGCACATTGCATTTCCTACTCAGACACAGAGGAGAATTGGCTGGAAATCGAGCCACAGTTACACCCTTCTCATTAGTCATATTTGTACTTAAAGAGAAGTTCAATGGAACTCTCCAATCTGCTACCTTTTGAATTGGAAGAGTAGTGCAATTTGGCAGCCATTCCACATATTTAGAGTAGTTCATGCCAATTGAATGTAAGGTATAAAAAGCCATAGTGCATATAGTTGTTAAAGCTGAGACTGGATGTGGTGTTATATAAGGATTTGAATTTGAATGATGAGGAACAAATGCACAAACATAACAATCTGACATATTGTTTGCCTGAGCTGTTATTTCAGCCATGCGATACCAGTAGTTGTCTTTATAGTGATCTACATCTATTTCTGCTCTAGCTGTACGCTTGACATTGTTATATTGTTGACTCCCCCACCAGAGCAGTGATGGAACCACAATAACTATCAATGTAATCAGCATTATTAGACCACTACTGCATCGAAGTCCATGTCGAGTGGAGAATACTTTGAAGACCATCTTGTAAACAGTCCTTTTTGAAACAGTCCAATTCACCAATATCACAAGATGAGAGGTTACTAGCACATCATCAAGTTGTACAAACTGTGTTTCTTGTGCATTAAACCACTGGAGGATCTCCCTGCTTCACTGACTGTTGAGACGAGCAGTCTGCCCCCCTTTGTAGGTCAGCCTTCCCCTCCGCTGTGGTTGACACAAAATCTCTCAGATCTCTCTTTTTGCAGTGTGAGAGGTGAATCCACGTGGGCCTTTCTGCTATCTTCACAGCAGTGGGTGTCGTCAGAAGCACTTGATGCGGACCTTCCCACCGTGGACTGGACCAGGACTTTCGTTTGATGACTTTCACAAACACCCAGTCTCCAACTCGAACAGGCAGCTCCTGTGCACAAAATGGTTGACTCGGAACATTATTTGTTTCTTGACACGCTCTAGTCAATAATGTTTTTCTCATATAGTCAGCCAACGTAGGATTATCATCAGGAGAGAACTGCTTATTTGGCTGTAAATCTGGAAGTGTGTATGACCTACCATATAATATTTCAAATGGTGTCAATGCACTACCCTGAGTAGGTGTTATATGCATGCTTAACTGTACCAAGTCTATGCATTCAGGCCATTGTCTGTTTGTTTCCTCCATGCATTTCCTCAATTTAGCTTTAATAGTGCCGTTATTTCTTTCAACTAAACCTGCACTTTGTGGATGGTAGCTACAATGTCTTTTTAGATTTATGTTGAGATTTTTTCCCACCTTATCAATCACATCATTTACAAAATGTGTTCCATTGTCACTCCTGATAACTCTGGGAATCGAAAATGTTGGCACAATTCTTTTACATATTGCTTTAGCCACTGTTAGAGCGTCCGGAGAGTGACAAGGAAACAATTCTACCCATTTGGAAAATGCATCAATAATCACGAGGCAATATTCCAAATTGTTCACTTTATTTAACTGGATAAAGTCCATGTGGATTTCTTCAAAAGGATGTGTGGGTTTAGGAAATACCCCCCTTTTTGGTCTCATATTTCCTTGTGAATTGTGTTTTATACAGATTACACACTGATTACAAAAATGTTTTGAGTATAAATTGTACCCATATGTTGTGTAATATTTGTTCACCAATCCACACATACTTGCAGAAGAAACATGGGTTACTCCGTGGCTCACTAAAGCTGCCCATTTAAACATTGATTTAGGTAGAACTGGCTTATCGTTTGGACCCATGTACAAACTCCCATTGAATATAGCTCCCTCTTTAAGCCATTTCTCTTTTTCTGCTTTTGGCGCTTGTTGCTGCATTTCTTTTAAAAGATCATCAGAATCTTGTGTTTCTTCACTAAGCAGTAATCCTGTTACTTCTTTTGCAGCTTTATCAGCTGTGTCATTTCCTGTTGACACTTTGTCTGTCCCTCTCGTGTGAGCTTCACATTTGCATACAGCAAGCTGCTGTGGCAACATTATCGCTTTGAGTAAATTCTTTAATAATGTTGCATGTTTTACATCTTTTCCCGCAGAAGTTTTATAACCACGATGTTTCCACTGTTGACAAAACAAATGAACTGTAGCGTATGCATATTGGCTATCAGTATACACCGTTAATTTCTTATCTTTATGCAATTCACAAGCTCTTGTTAAAGCTACTAATTCTGCTGCTTGTGCAGATAAGTTACTTGGAAGTACTTTTGCTTCAATTGTTTTATCCACAGTGGTAACCGAGTATCCTACATGATTTTTCCCAAACTCATCTTTCCCTGCTGAGCCATCAACAAACACTGTAATTCCCCCAGAGAGTGGCATGTCCTTTATATCAGGTCTTGGATGGAAGTCTTTATATGCTTCTTGAACACAATCATGTGCAGTGCCATCTCCTTCTGTTGGAATTAGAGTAGATGGATTTACTGTATGACATCTTTCTACGGTCACATGTGATTGTGACAGTAGAAGTGTCATGCAGGAAAGGTGACGGGCTGGTGATAGGAATGTCATGCTTGTTTGCAAAAGTAGCATTGACACAGCATGTGGTACTTTCAAGGTCAATGGGTGAAACAGAACAACTTCAGCAGATGCCTGGACAGCTAATGCTGCAGCCAAAACCGCTTGGACACACACTGGAGTCGCTCTGGCCACCGGGTCAAGCTTCGAAGAGTAATAAGCAATTGGTCTTTGTTTCGACCCCCATTTTTGAGTCAACACTGATGTCATGAATCCATTTTTACAGTCAACTGTCTGTTCAAATGGCTTAGAGTAGTCCGGCAAAGCTAAAACTGTTGAGCTAGCTATAATTCCTTTAATTTTGCTAAAGGCTTTGACTGCTTCATCAGTCCAATGAATGTTTTCTTTAGGTGTCATTGGCTTTTCAAAAATTAAATTTTGTAATGGTCTTACTAATTCTGCATAATTAGCTACCCATTGCCGGCAATAATTACATAACCCCAAAAATGACATCATCTGTTTTTTAGTTTCGGGTCTAGGTGCAGCTAAAATAGAAGCTTTTCTTTCCCCATGGATTAACCTTCCATCTTTGGTTAATGTATGACCTAGGTATTTAACTTCTGTCTTCCATAACTGTATTTTATTTTTGCTGACCTTATTGCCAGTTTTAGCCAAGTGTTTCAGTAAAGCTATAGTATCTTTTTTACAGCTCTCAATTGTCTTAGACGCCACCAAAATGTCATCCACATAGCTCAAAATCTGGCTTCCCTCCGGTGGATTAAAATCAGCAAGACAATTTTTTATTGCATCAGAGAAAATAGTTGGGGATTCAGCGAACCCCTGGCTTAATCTTGTGAAAACATATCTTTCCCCTTCAAAGGTAAATGCAAACCAATATTGACTGTCTTTATGCACTGGAATGGACCAAAATGCATTGCTGAGATCAATCACAGAGAAGATTTTAGCCTCTGGTCATAATTGATTAAGCAGTGTATGTGGATCTGGTACATTAGGTGCTCTTTGAATAACTGCTTCATTCACAGCTCGCAGATCTTGAACCATTCTCCAGGCTGTGGATGGAGGTGCCTTTTTAACTGGGAATATTGGTGTGTTACAAGGGGAATCTGAGCATTTTTGAATTATTCCTTTTTTAATTAAATCCTGTATTACAGGTTTTATTCCTTCTACTGCATCAGGTTTTAAAGGATATTGTTTTATCCTGGGCCTGTACTCAGTTTTTGCTCTGATCTCCACTGGTAACATTCCCTTAATTAACCCAACATCTGTGAGTCCTTTTGACCACACCTCATCTGGAACTTGCTCAAGCTCCTCCTCCTCTTCCTGTGTTAGAGTCATTAGTCATGCAAGCTCCTGGTCAGTCAGATGTACAGCTGGCGTACATACTACTGTCCAGTTTATCTTTTGTTTTCTCCAGCCAGTTGTTTTACTCAAGTATACTCCTACTTTTTTATCTTGCTCCCAATCTCTAATTGATTCCACTTGACCAACAAAGGCATTGTTATCACTCCACTCTGCCTCTGGGTCTTTGGATATAGAGATATGTGGATTCTGCAAATCTCCCATGAGTTGTTTTACTGCATCTGCCACTCCTACAGTGCAGAAACTTGTTTTGTCTCTCCAGTAAATGTCTCTAATTTGAACTCTCTGCGGACCCAATTTTTTTACAACCTTATCGTAAACTGGATCACCTCCTGGAGTTGTTTTAAATCTCAGAGTGACATGTAACTCATCATGTTGTTTGACAATGGCACTTGGATTTAATGCCTGTTTTGCCCTTTTTACAATTTCTTTCCCTGATTCTCCAGGGTCACTTGTCGGCATGTCCAAAGTCCAACAATACAATACTGATCCCTCCCCTTGTAGGACATGGATATCAGTGTTGCTACAGCGCCTAGCTTCCATATTTCCATTTTTGTTTGGAAATATTCCCATTTTTAATGCAACCATAGCATCACGTCCCAGTAGATTGTACGGGCACAGCGATGAAAGAACCACTTTCAGCATGGCTTCATCGCCTGTTTCTGGATTGGTTATGGTAATCAACTGACTCAAATTTTGTTTTTGCACTAACCCATTAGCTGATCTCACTGTGATTGAGTTTTTTGAAATGGGTATATTGCTCACATCCCTAATCACTGTTTTATCCGCTCCAGAATCACAAAGGAACACATAGGGCCTTTCTTCAATGTAAAGTGTTATTTCTGGTTTAGACACATGAAAAATATCTAATTGAGTAAAATCTATAACCTCATCACATTGCTTTGCCAAATCAGAATCATATCCATTTTCAATTATGGAAGTCATTTTTAAATTTGGAATTTTCACTGTTTCATCATGACTTTTTGTCAGAACTTTAGTTTTGTTTTGACTCCCTAGTCATGCATTGTGATGTTTTTGATTTCTCCCTTTTTTTTCTACATATTCTTCTCTTTTGTCCTCATCTGAACTTGCTCCACATTCTCTGGCCCACGCTTCACATTCTCTCGCCCAATGTCCTTTCTTTTTGCATATGTAACAATAATCATTGCTTTTGTCCAACTTTCTCTCTCTCCTAGTCTTCATCTGCCCCTTCCCTCTGCTTTGACCTCTGCCTCCATTCCGCTCCCTCCTTGCTGATTGGCCCTGTGCTCTCTGGAAACACAAGTCTCCCAAATCTTGCAAGAAAGAATCCACTGATCTGGCTTGCTCTTCTCTCTTTATTTCTCTTTTTATTTCTAGCAACCACTTCAGCATGAATAGCATGTGTTATGAAATCAGGCAGCGTCGCAGTAGGCAATCCAACAAAATTTCTCTTTATCCATTCAGAGACTTCTGGTCTTAAATTAGCCAACATCCCTTGTTTAAACTGTTGATCCCAAATTACACGTTCCGCTGCATTATTGTCTCTCAACCCACTGTGTTTTCTAAAGGCTGTTTCAAACCGCACTCTAAAATCTACTACTGTCTCATCCTCCATTTGTCTTACCTGAGCTAACTTCCCATAGTCAGGTAAAGTTTTGAACATTTCTCTGATTTGATTATGTAGAGTATTTAATCTATCATTAATGAGTGGGTCTGCTGCAGGAAGAAGCACAGGTGGGTTTGCATTATCATTTGGGTTATAGTGCTCTCTGCATCTTGTCCAATCAACTCCCATTTTCGTCATGTAAATGTCCCTAATTTCAATTCCGTTAAGCCTATACATGTCCACCAGTTGTCTCATACCATCGCAAAATCCATCTGGGTCTTCTCTATGGCTTGGGACACTTTCTGTGGCTTTAATTATGTCTGCTTTCGTCCAAGTACGAAAGACATACATAGTAGGCAAACTTCCAACCACTTGTGGATCATGAGTGGGATTTGGGACTTCTATCATTGGGAATGCATCTGCACCTCTCTCTGAGAAGTCAACCCTTGGACTGAAAAGGTTCCCAAAACTTTTGCTCCACGACACGTTCATTGGATGCCGTAATCTAGTAGCAACAGGTGTTTGTACATCACAGACTTGTGGCTGTGCTGCTGCTTCTAGCTCTGCATGTGGATACAAACTATCCTGCAGTTTTACAGAATTATCTGGGAATAGATTTGTTGTCTGTTGCAGTGGAGTATATTGAGGTGGTGCCGCTGTGTATTTATGAGCCTGTACTACAGCCTGCTGCTGCTGCTGCTGTTGCTGCTGCTGCTGCTGCTGCTGCTGCACATGGCGCCTCCCTGCCTGGACCAAATTGTCTTCTTCTGTTGTAAAGGCAACTAGGCTCGTTTCACTCTTCTTCTCTTTAATTTGCTTATCCCTACACTTTGCTGCAACTAACCACAGCTCTGCCATTTTCTGCTCATGCAATTGTTTTTCTGATGGCAACTTTTTGGATTTAAGTCCTAAACTAACTTTCATCACCAGTGTTTCACACTCTTTTAGTGTTAGTTTACCTTCAAACCCATACTTCTTCCAGTTTTTTAAATACTTAACTGATTCAGAATTTTTTCTCTGCATAAACTTAGGATCTCCTTTTAGATCCCCCGTTTTAGTACAAGATGAACCCATATTTACTGTTTAGTAAATTACTTAAATATCTTCAACTTCTATTTAATAACAATTGCTTATACAACAGTGGATATTAATTACACATTTGTAAACGATCTTAGTGGAATGCCTCACGGGCCAAATCACTTCCTTGAGAAACAAGCTTCTAGATAAAACTTAATGTTTCATCCGGTTTCTCTCTGGGTGTTTAATCACAAGGAATGTAATTGTTTTAGACCACTTTCACGATTACTTAAAACATAATGAGATGCAATCCTTTCTCTACTTCACCAAGCCGACAACTTTTCGTTATCACCGCAAGGTTTCTGGTTGTCCGGTGCTTCAAGTGTAGATTGATCTCCTTTCACACACACATTCACACAGACGTCTTTAATTCAAAATGAACCCCGTTCACTTTTAACTGCAGTAAAAAGTAGTCCCCGACTCACTCTCAATAATAACCCCGTTATTATTACAGTCTATGATAGTTCCAGACTATCTAAAAGAATAACCTGTTGTTATTCCGGGCCCCCCCTTGACTGTCTTTAATAGCTCCTCGACTATTAGAAGGATAAACCCCGTTATCCTAGGCCTAAGAAATAGCCCTCGACTATAAAAAGGATAAGCCTCGTTATCCCCGGCCTCTTTTTTGAGTCTCCGACTTCAAAAGTAAATTCACACTTGCCTGTTATCGCGATGTCCGTGGCTTTTGTGTCTTCAATCCGATGTTCGAAGCTGATCAAACCCCACAAAGAGACTGTTGCTGCAGTTGTTTTTCGACCTGCAACCTCCAAGCCACGCTGCTGTTTCAGATCTCCAGTAGGAATGATGGTCAGCTCCAAAAAAATGATGTTTTGACATCCGGCTCAAGAAGGACCAAAATATGTTAACGCTGGTTCAGCCACGGTTTCTCCTTCGATGAAAAATGTACACTACAAATTCTGCTTAGATATATAAAAAAGGTTTAATATATAAAAAGACAGAATACAGGTTACAGGATACAGACAAATGTAGCAGACTGGTTCTCCAATCTGGGCCCTCTCCCTGGCAAGCCAAAGCAAAAGACACTGCTTCAGGAACAGGCTATCGATGATAAGCACACAGTCACATGACATGATAATTGAAGACATGTGTCTCAACATCCTTAGGTGAAGACAATACTTCTCTGTTCCAGGACACACAAATAGCCCCTGTGTGAGTAGCTGGAGGCTACTCTAAACAGATGTTCTCTGCGCTCTTCTTAATTTAACTTCCTGTGTTTAATGGCTGGGGGATGGCTTCACACATTCTTCACTCACCAGACTAGCTACTACTAGTCCCTTACTAGACTAACCTAACGTTACATTTATTAATATGATAATAACACAATAACATACTCCATTGACAGGAGCACACAGCATAAGATAAGTGAACAATAGCTAAACTAATTAAAATTAAACAAAATCTTTGACTCAAGTATCAAGTATAAAATCATAATAATGATAATGATAAAAATAAAGACCTGTCTTAAATAAAGAACTGTCTAAAATAAGAGGCAGTTTCTTACCCAGTGGTCTCAAAATAATTTGCAAGACTCAATCTTCAAAGATATTTGAAATTGGAAAAAGATTAAGGTAAGTCCAGACCTCTTGACCTCACTCTGGTTTAGATTTCCAGGTTAAGTTTAGATGGGGATGCTCAACACTTGAATCATGTAGTACAGGGCCCAGGGACCTTTGTCCAGATGTTGATGCTCGGCTGGGTCAGGACAACTGGTGCAGGAGGTTTACCTATTGTCAAGTCCTTTAAAGTTTTTATGTCTGAATGCAGGTTCGACTTGAAAAACCAATGAACACAAGGACGCAGGTTCAACTCAGCTTTAACTTTTTATTGTCATTTGTTGCATCAGCAGTAGCAACAGCAGCAGGTCGAAAACCTTTGGAGAAAATATACATTTTTGATAAAGATTTTATCGAATTACTTTTTAAAGAATGAATTAATACTTTTAAACTAAATTTGTACTATTTTTACCATGTTTTTAACTTGAATTTTATTGTAATTGTTATTGTAATAAAACATTAAAATTATGATAACTACGGTCCAAATACTTTTAGAATTTAACTTAATTACTTTTAGTTTTTACAAATTTTATCACAATATTTTAACATTGTATTTGATCATAACACTAACTTTTTAGATTGAAGATTATTTAAACAAATAAATAAATTACAAATATTGTAGACTGTACTGTTAACTCAACTTACAGAGCCAATCAATTAAATGATACAGAGCCAATCAATTAAACTGATTGTGAGACGTTAAATATTTACAAGAAATTATCTTTATTACAATAAACTGAAAGTTACCCACAATGGATATTAGCCAAATAGAGTTGAGGTGCACCAAACTGAGAAATAAGTTAAATAATATTACCCCTCACTTGGGTGACTCAAAGTGGTTGAATTAGCCAAAATATGTTACATTCCTGATAGCAAACGAACCAAAACGAGGCCTTTGTCTATTTCAAGCTTTTAAACAGAAATCTTCACTCACCAGTAGCATCTGTGTTCACCTTCATGCATTCAGTTTGTGTGTGTGCAGGTTACACACCTGCACAAACTTGGCTAATTATTTGCCAGACTACTGGTCCCATTCTAACTATGCCTCCATCTACAGGCTAAACTTAAAATAACAAAAGAGATAGGAAGATAGACAGAGCAATAAGAGTAGATTAGAAAGATGTTTTAGATTTAAGCCGAGATTGACTTAACACCTATTGTACCTCGTCTTGGTGGTAGGGAAGAATGGAGCGCCTGGAGGAAAACTAAGCAGACACAGGGAGAACATGCAAACTCCACTCAGAAAGTTAGGACTCTAGCTTGATTCTACCTTCAGACAGTCCCCCCCTTTTATTGTTTGTTTCCATGGTAATGTATGTTCTTTTGGAGATACATTCAAGACCAGTGGATTTGAAAACACATTTTCTGTCTGCAGGCATGGTACCTTTTATAGCTACGCCAATGTTTATTTCATTTTTTGGCTGCTTCAAAAGGTCTTAGTGCCCTCAGGCCACGTTGTAGTCTGGAGATCACACCAGCCTCATAACAAAGAGAGAAAAACTCACCGTGGCTTTGCATTGCTTAAAAACAGCCCACTCAGTAAAGACACAATGTTTAGACAGTTATTTAGTATAGAGGTGAGTATAGAGCAGGGGCGTTAAACACATTGTGGTCGGGGGCCAAACTTTAAAAACATAAGAGCTGGTTGGGGCAGAACTATAAAAGTTGTATAAACGCTGTTTTCTAGTAGGTTTGGATTCAACCACAACTGGGCCGAATATCAGAGGTATTGGAAAATTGATTGTTAGATATAAAATAATTAATAGATAGATAGATAGATAAATGCTTTATTGTCAGATACAAGGATCCGAAATTTGTTTTGCAGTTCAGCAGCTCCGTAAAAATACAAACAAGACATACAGGTATAAGACAATTCACAAAGACATTATAAACAATTGTCCGCTCGCCATAACACACTTTGATTTTATGACTTAAGATCCTCGTTTAGCTTCAGGATGGACTGATGGACAAAGGAGTTCCTCAACCTGACTTTATTAAAATGTGGCACACGGTACCGCCGCCCTGATGGTAACAGCGCATATTCGAGGTTCAGAACATGGCCGGGGTCTGAAGTGATGTTCTTAGCCAGTCGCAGTGTGTTGCTATGGTATGCAGCCTCGTACAGTCCATCCAGGGGCTGTCCTACAATCTTTGAGCAGATTTTAATCAAGTGTCTCAGTCCAGATTTAGCAGTGACAGAGATAGACAGAACATATTATTAAGTAACTATAACTTCTGATTCCATTTTAGTTAACATTTTAGAGCATAATCAATTATATGGTGGTTTTCCTGAGATAAAATAAAGTATAACATGCCATAGTTGCCCATTACCGTCAATGTTACAAGTTACAGTGATAATGATAATTGAAAATCATTCCAGGGGCCACTAATAATGGTGTCACAGGCCAGATTTAGCCCACGGGCCTGAGTTTGACATGTCTGCCCTCTTAACCTTTAACGGCATGACGTGATTGGTGCATCCAGAATAATGCTCTAGAGTGTTCCAAGTCCATCCTCTGTAAAGTCATGGGCGAAACAAGTTTGAACAAAGAGAAGAAAAAAAAGTAATTTTACTAGTTTTAAAGTTTGAGCTTCAGAGTTCATTCAGGTTAAACATTTCTTGGGTTGTTTTCCACTGGAACGTTTTCTTCGCTGCAGCTGATTTTCTGCACCTTTTTTAAGCTAACACTGCTAATGAGACAACAGAGAATAGAACTGGTGATAGAAAAGTCACACTCGACAGAGAAGGGAGGTATGTTTATACAGAGCACAATTCCATACAATATAGATAAACCGCTCTAAAAGATACCCAACAAATAAAGACACATCTGAAAGAAGTGTCAATTATAGTCATTAGGCAGAGGGTTCCATTTACAAGGAGCATAATTTCCCAATGTTAGAATTTTTTATTGGAAGTGGTTCTTTGCCGATGCATTCCTGGACATTAATGAACATTCCAATGGCTTCTTTGTGTTACTATTGCATTATATTTAAACTGTTTGATTCTCCGATCTCGATGACTGTGTAAAGTCCTTTCGAGACGACTGCTGTTGCGATTTAGGGCAATAGACAAACATCTGAAAAGAATTAAAACATTTTACACCAGCATATGAGCCCAGAACCACATATTTTTCACTGAACATGTTTTTACTGAAGTAACTTAACCCTTTAAGTGCCAGAGGTTTTTTACTAAAACGCTCGATTGTGTCATCTTAATTTCATAAACTTAAAATTGATAAGAGATAAAGGCTTTCTGTAAATTAGGAAAATATTAAGGATGGTCCAAATTTTATGTAGAGAATAAATCCACCCATCTAATTTGCATATTATGACGTCATATGGAGTTAGAAATCGTGAATTTTAAAATTTTCATAAAATATTTTTGTTTTTCTAACTGACAGACATATATTGATCACTAGGACATGAACACACACAGAACACACACTGTAACATTGTAAATGTTCAGGTAATTAGTAAAAAATCCAAAACATGGTGCTGCTGTGAGCAGCCTGCCCAGACGTGCGCCTCCAGGTGAAGCGCGTCACCGCGACCCTCCTGCTGCTGTGTCTCCCCTGCTCTCTCTCTCATCTAACACACACAAGACAAGGCTTCTCCAACACGTTACTCTCCCCGTGATTACGGGAGGCATGAATATACGTCTGTGGGAAGCACCATAGCGGAGATTTTAGTGGAGACTTCAGCAGAGACTGGAGGTCGCGGCGCAGCGCCCCGATGCGAGTTCCAGGCTTGTTTTACTAAAATCTAACCTGGCTCCAAACCTCCCAAAGACTGCACTGACATTGTTCCCACTGACTTTATGCAAAGTGTCTAAAGTTAGTGTTTGGTGCGGTATAACACTATCACGCTGCCTCCCAGCTGCATCGCTTCACTATGTTTTCCGCTCTGATTTTTGTATATGAGCATGTCGTTTTTTGGGGCCAGGGAAGTAGTCTGACACGTATGCCAACTAGTGGCAGGGAGTATGAATGAATTGTGACACTCAGTTGGACACACTCGGCCGTTTTAAATAGTACCGCAGCTTGTCGACTTAAGTCGACCGTGGCACCTAGAGGGTTAAAATGCTGTTTCCTCAAACTGTTGAGCTGCACGTGATTTCAGGAAGACGTTCTTATAAATAAACAAAGATACATGGACACCCAAGTCCTGGTGATCCAAGATGGAGCCCTATTCAAATGAATGGCTTGTGCTCAGTAGCACACGGGACATTCACGGGGACTCAGAGATGATCAGAACTCGCCCATATTTGGGCATCGTCTGGTCCTCCCGCTTCTGCGCAGTGGACGAGCTCCCATGATGTTTTTTATCAAATACGTGTGTGTGGCTCTCATGCACGTGCACAGAGGGGCTCGGCCGCGCTCTGACCAATCAGAGCTGCTGATCAGAGCAGCGGTAGGGCGGAGTCAGAGCGGGAAGGAAAGGAGCAGAATTTGTGGCAGTAAAGTGTGGATTTAAAGAAAATCAAAAGATTAAAGAAGAAAAAATGTTCAGGATGACAAGGGACACTTAAATCCCCACAAAATGCGATCTTTATGAAAGCTGTAGGTTCTCTGTCAGCTGAGGTTGAGCTGTTTTAGTTTACATTGAGTTCTATGGGACTTTTTTCTGGGTAGCCCGCGTGAATTTATTCTGCAGTACCACGGTCGCCCCCTGTGCTCCTTGATGGGACAACTATAAGCTAGTAATACCCATCCAGTTCTTATTATAGATCCATGATGAACACCTCACTTTGATTAAGGTTTTTCGTCTTTGTATCAATTTTCATTTAGAACTAGTATAGAAATAATCTAAGCCATTTTTTAGCCGCACCAACATCATTCCCTCACACACCAAACTCATTCTAGGCAATATGGGTGAAGTGTCTTGCCAAATGACACAATGGCACTTTTCCGCCGCAGCTGCCCCACTAACTAACCACGCCCTGCCCTGCTTAACATCAGAGGATCTGACTTTGACCTGCATGTGATGGTACCGAGGAGGCATTTAGCTTCATTTAGCTGTTTTTTATTGTGCAGCCCTATTGTATGGAGCGAGTTTCTAGTGAGATTGTCTTTTTCTTTTCCCTTAATGGCCGTGTTGTGTGAGTTCATTCATTCACATGAGTCGACATCAGTCTCAGATCAAACTGTCATTTCCTCCATTGTTTTCTCATTGTTAATCGCCTCAAACATCAAATTGTCTCTGTGCGTCCAATTATAACACATTAATTCTCTCGCTCTCTCTCACACACACACACTCACATGTACTGTACACACATACGCACCCACACACACACACACACACACACACCTAGCTCCGGTGCACGCCTCTATGCTCACGTGCACGCCCCTCACCGTATTCCTGGATTAAATTTCTATTATCTCTCGTCGATTGAGTCTGGAGATTGCTGATTAGCCGCTAATGGCCTTTGTTACCGCGTTAATGAATAGCTTGATTACAGTGCGGCTTGGAGTCACATCAGGAGGCTAATGTGTGTGTGTGCGTGCATGCATCCGTGTGTGTGCGTGCGTCTGAAGAGAATGCACAAGAGCCAAAAAGCATGGTTGCACACGTATAAAATGCCAGATTGAAATCAAGATTGTAGTCATAATTGTGGTACGTTCTCATCTTTGCAGGATACGGTGCAATTGTCAGGTCTTTCCTCTTTGTCTTTGCTCTGGTTGCGGGTGTGATTCCCCTGAGCTGCTTTTGTTCAGTCTTCAGCTGCTGTTTTTCTGCTGACGGTGTGAATGGGGGTTCCAGACTCCAGGGGGCTGCGTCTGCATGTTGGACTGTGTTACTCTGTGTGTGCGTGTGTGTGTGCGTCTACTCCAGCCGTCCTCCCCTACAGCCATCATAACCCGCAGTATGAAGTCACTGATTACAAATACGCACATTAGTGTAATTGACTAGATTGTGATTGACTTCAACTCTATTTCCTTTCCGGACGTATTTACAAAGTGTGATGCTAGATATTAGAAACGTTACCTCATGTGCCCTATATTACCTGGAATTGACTACCCAGAATGGATAGTCGACTTCCTGACCAAAGAGTGAGTTTGAGACCACAAGAAAACTCTGTTCACTGACCTACGTATAAAGTTGGGTCAAAAAGGCAAAATTAATTTCTACTTTGGAATGTTTTTTTTTAACCCACTATACTTTAAACATCTATGGAATAATAAAATAATAATGATAATGTCAGAATCTACAATATAGAACCATGTGTGTTACTGTCACTCTACTGAGTCCCTTTGACCCATACACTCATTTTACTAACATATATGTTTACCCATGTATACACACAGCTGTATACTATTTGCACTAGAATGTTCAAAATTTTAAACTTGCTCCGTATTATGCTAAAGTCAGGGGTTTTTGTACTTAAGGTATAGGAGGATTTTCCCAATTTTTAGGAAAAAACCGCCCTCTCCACTTTTTGAAAAAAACTCTCTGATCTTATTTGAGGAGCATGCATTACCAGAATGATTGACAATTGTCTTGATGATCCACCCGAGAGTAGAAAATCCCCCTATATACCTTTTAAGTCTTGCTTCTTTATCATGCTAAAGCTGGAAATGTTAAGACTTCTTTCCTTATTATGCTAAAGACAGAGATTTTATAATGCATCTATTTATGCTAGAGTTAGAGATTTTATTTTATTTTATCTCAGTGTCTTGTGCTGTGTGGGACGAATAAAGGATCTCTTAATCTTAAATCATGTACATTTAAACCAATCATTGAGAAAATCCTCAGCCCCTCTGTGCCTGCTCTCTGCACCTGGACTCAAATCATCTGTCACTTATTGATAACTATTTTTCTCCATATTGTATTTCCCTTTGAGTGTCTTTGGTGCAGACACGAGCGTATGATTGGCAGTTACATGTCCATCTGCCAGCTCTGCTCTCATTAACACAATCTCTCAGAACAACCGTTTGCTCACACTAAACAAATATTTGGCAGCGCCGCCTCGCACTCTGCTCCCCACAGATTTGGAACAAGCTGCTGAATGAAATCTCATCTCATCAAGCGCAAGGTCCTCCATGAAATTAGTTTTATTATGTTGCAATATGAAGTGTTAAATCTCATAAGTAATTTTTATGAGATGTAAGCAAATATAAACTGTATTTCTAATCTTGTGCCTTTTAGACATAGCTGCATGGGGCTAATTGGGACTGGGGAAGTGATGCCAGATGTTATTTACGGATTGATACAGAGGCTGGAAACAATTATATCAATATGAAATCTGTAATAGTATTTCAATATATAACGTTATAACAACTATTTTCAGTAACTCTGTCAGTATTAGCCTAGCTTTAGCCATCCGTAAACTCCAGTCAGTTATCATTTCCTACATGTACGTGTGGGTCTGATCCATGGATCTATTATAATAACTGGATAGGGTATTACTAGCTTGTAGCTGAATAACTCATGTGCTCGGGGGATTCTCGCGGTACTGCAGACTAGACCAGACTAAATTCACGTGGGCTACCCAGAAATTTTCCCCATAGAACTCAATGCATATTAAAACAGCTCGACCTCAGCTGACAGAGAACCTACAGCTTTCATAAAGGTCGGATTTTGTGGGGATTTTAGTGTCCCATGCCACCCTGACCTTTTCTTCTTCTTAAATCCTTCGGTTTTCTTTAAATCCACACTTTAGTGCCACAAACTCTGCTCGTCTGGCTCTCGCTCTAACTCCCGCTCTGATGAACTGCTCTGATTGGGCACGTGTGTGAGACCCGGTGTAAGACCCACACACGCGTGTTTGGCGCAACGCATTATGGGAGATCATCCACTGCGCAGAACCGGGAGGACCAGACGATGCCCAAATACAGGCGAGTTTCCCATAGATCTTTGCGAGTTCCAGGCGACTTCCGCTAATCTTTCAGCCCCCATGCCATCACAAAGCGCCACTGAGCACAACCATTCATTTGAATAGGGCGCCATCTTGGATCGCCGGGGCTTGGTCTGATCCCTGTGGCAGCAGTTACCTCGGGTGTATCCCCTCCGACCATTCAGAGAGCAGGAGAGAAGGGTGTTGTAGGTAGGTGTCGGTGACGTCAAGAGTTTGCGCAGAATTAGCTGATTGTAGTTTGGCCATGGCGGCGAATGTGATAGTAAAGTAATCCGTTCTGGTCCAGCTCCAAATATCAAGAAATTGGAGCCGAAGCAAGATGTTGTGGCTCTACTCCCCACGGGCTCCGTTAGTGGCAAAGGAGATGGCTAAAGCAAGGCTAAATACTACTGCCTCACTTACTCGGGCTAATTACATATGTCACAGTAAACAGGAAACTCTTAAAAATCTTAAAGTGAACAATGCTAGTATACAAATTTTGTTCAGAACATTCTAAATATGTTGGTTTCCTCCAGGTGCTCCGGTATCCCATTCAACTAAAAACACCACCGCGACCACTGCTAAAGACAGAGGCCCTAGTGGCGTATGAGAATGGCTCAAGCGCAGAGGATAAATTTCCCTACGGGGATTGATGAAGAATTACATTACGTTTACTTTTCCATTTTAAAAGCCACTGCTGAGATAGCTACATTTAACAGCCTGAAGAAGGCCTGGTGCCAAAGCGCGTAGGCTCTGTCCATGTTTAAATGAAGGACTTTGGTTCCCTCATACCTATTTTTGTTCTCACTGTTCCATTGTGTTTCCTTAACATGAAGTCAGTTTTATCTCTTTCTTTGTCATACATTCTCTCTACCTCTTGCTAATACTATCTTGATAATGGTGAAATGGATTCAAGTTTGACTTTGACGTCATATTATGGTTTTTCACAGACAGATTGACAGAACGTTGTTTGAATATTATTAATTCCTTCGAAATAGACTGGGGGTTTGTGGGAATACTTTTATAGACACTGCCCTGGGACAGACCGACAGAAGCAGGTCTGCCAATCTCCCCTCATTAGTCTTGGTCCAGTTCGAACCAACACTCAATTCATTGTGACATAATTATTCATAATTATTCACAAATGTATTTATACATGAAGTTTGTAAACAAAAGTAGAAAAACGTTTTTACATTTTGTATTAGCTGTTTTCTTCAACTTCTTCATGACTGATGTAGGGTTTAGGATTAAATATAAGCCAGGCAAGTTCATTTTACAGCCCATTCATTCACAAGGCCACTCAAAGGAAACATTGGTTACCATCTGCTACATACCACCATTCATGGAATAAACAATAAAACTTAAGTTAGTTAATTTATAGCTATATGTAAAAAGGAGACGTGTTTTTTGGGAAATGGGTCTGAAACTGTGATTAATCCTGCGCATGTTTTACAGTGTGACTCAGAAAAGCATAAATATCAAAGTGAAGAGTGAATCAGTCTAATATGTGAGTGGGCGGGGCCTGAGGGAGCGCCATCCTCCCATTGGCTTATTATGGTTTATTAATAACCAAACGCCAACGCTTTGGTGCCGTGACAGAACTACACTGAACCTCATGAGGAAGAGGATTTAAGCCAAAAGAACATGATAAAGTTTATAATCTCTTGTCACATGTGCCCAACTACACAATCACATGTTTGTTATAAGCTCATGAAAGCGCTCTGTATATTTTTGAGTGGAATGATTGCAATTTCCGTATACTTCACAGGCACAAAAACAGAAAAACACCAACTCTGGTTTCTCCAGGTCAAAATCAGACACTGTTTTGCTGGGTCCAAAAATCAAACTCCAGTCGACAAATTCCAATGTTAAAAAGAGTTTTATTTTAGTGGCAGACCAAAATCCCCCGAATCAACAAAATCAACAGAGCCAGAGCTGGTTTTGGCAAAAATAAGAGCCACCAGACACCAGTGTGGGCAGCACGGTGGCGCAGTTGTTAGAGCTTATACCTCACAGCAAGAAGGTCCTGGTTTGATTCCACCTCTAGACTTTTATGTGTGGAGTTCTACCCGTGTCTGCATAGGTTTCGTCTGGGTGCTCAGGTTACCCCTACCACTTAAAACATGTACAATAGGTCTGGCATGTGTCTCATATATGGCAACCCCGCTCCCATATCTGTGTGGAGTGAGGGACAAATGCCCACAACAATTGTAATGAGCTTTGTGTCTGATTATTTACTTGCTTACTTTTCAACCTTCTTTATACAATCATCAGAATCAGAATCCTTTCATTGCCATGTGAGTAACAAGAAGTCACAATGGTTTGACGACATTCATGACGTCCTTCTCACAGGCATTGTTGTTTTGATAATCCTTTCTGCACCATCTATCCAAGGTTCTAACCCTGACGTCATAGCATCTCCAACCTTTTCACGTTGAAACCTTCTGTTTACTTACGTCTTGTGCTTGTTTGTTGTGCTTGCCTAAGGCCCCGTTTAGATGGAGACAATGTGACTATAAAACATTGGAGTTGGGTATCGGTTTGACACAGAGCAGATTTCTACTCCTTTGCGGTCTCCCAAGTTTCAGTTTCCATTTTCGCAACTGCTGTTAAATGCAGAAGGATGTTGGTCACGTCTTTGAGGTGGCCTGAGGAGGATGTTGTTGAGGAAGTGCACAAGGGTCTGGTATCGAGCGCATAGAAGACTCCATCAGCAGATCAGAAAATAATTGACCAATCAGGATCTCCGGTGTTAGGTCGGGTTTGCACAGCCTTCTCAAAGCGTGTCTCACGCGGCAGCGAAAGCAATCCAAGATGGCGGACATGAAGTTCGTGATTTAAAAAAAAAAGTTTAAATACGAAGGAATTAAGACACGGATGTCACTTTTAATGCAATATGAGGCAAGATGTTGATGGTTCCATGTCGTTATATGTGTGTTTTAAGAGTCAAATGTTCCTGTAAAGGTTGGTTTAAGCACAAGTTTAAGTGTTCCTGTTTACAACACTACGCAGCAGGGTTGCCAGGTTGGGTGGTTTCCCGCATACTTTTTTCCAAGAGACTTGTAGGTAAGGCAAGGCAAGGCAAGGCAAGTTTATTTATATAGCACAATTCATACACAAGGCAATTCAAAGTGCTGAACAAAACAAGAAAGCATTAAAATCATAAATTATCACAGAACATTAAAAAGAAAGATAAAAATATAAAATCCCTCAGTTGTATGCACAGTTAAACAGAACCGTCTTTAACCTGGTTTTAAACATTGTCAGAGAGGAGGCCTGTCTCACATCTTCAGGAAGACTGTTCCAGATTTTAGCAGCATTAATCTGAAAAGCAGCCTCCCCATGTTTAGTTCTGACTCTGGGCACTAACAGGAGTCCAGTCCCTGTGCTCCTCAGAGTCCGGGCTGGTTCATATGGGACTAACATGTTACTAATATATTTTGGTGCGAGGCTATGGAGAGACTTGTACACAAGCAGAGCTGTTTTAAAGTCTATTCTCTGAGCCACAGGAAGCCAGTGCAGAGACCTGAGGACTGGACTAATGTGGTCGTACTTCCTGGTTCTTGTCAGGACTCGAGCTGCTGCATTTTGAATGTACTGCAGCTGTTTTACAGCCTGTTTGGACAGACCTGTGAGCAGGCCATTGCAGTAGTCTAACCTACTGGAGACAAATGCATGGATAAGAATCTCCAAGTCTGCTTTAGACACTATGTTTTTGATCCTGGCAATGTTTTTTAGATGGTAAAAAGCTGCTGATGTTACTGATTTGATGTGGCTATTAAAATTTAAGTCTGAGTCCAGTATTACCCCTAGATTTCTGACCTTGTTTGAAGGTTTTAGGGAGAGAGACTGTAGGTGACAGATGACGCTCTCTCTTTGTTTCTGGGGACCAAAGACAATCATTTCAGTTTTGTCTGCGTTTAGCTGAAGGAAGTTGTTTTGCATCCACTCACTGATCTGTTGGATACAGTGAAGGAGTGAGTCCACCGGTCCATGTTCTCCTGCAGTCAGTGAGACATAGATCTGAGTGTCGTCTGCATAGTTATGATAGGAAACTTTGTTTCTGCGTATTAACTGACCTAACGGCAGCATGTAGAGATTGAACAGAAGAGGTCCCAGGATCGACCCCTGTGGGACTCCACAGGTCAGGGCCATATGATCTGAGACACAGTTTCCAATCTCCACAAAGTACTTCCTGTCTTCAAGGTAAGACCTAAACCAACTTAGGGCGGTGCCAGTGACGCCAACCCAGTCCTCTAGTCTCTGTAAGAGGATCTCATGGTCGACGGTGTCAAAGGCAGCACTTAGATCTAACAAGATTAAGATTGAGACTTTGCCTGCGTCAGTGTTCAGCCGGATATCGTTTGTAACCTTAACGAGAGCAGTCTCAGTGCTGTGGTGGGGTCTAAAGCCGGACTGAAACATATCAAATGAGTTGTTGATTATAAGAAATCTAGTAAGCTGTAGGTAGACAACTTTCTCAAGGACTTTCCCCATAAATGGCAGATTTGAGATGGGACGATAGTTGTTAAGTACAGTGGCATCCAGACTGCTCTTTTTTAGCAGGGGCCTGATGACTGCAGTTTTCAGGGCCTTTGGGAATATTCCAGAATGAAGGGACATGTTTACTATCTGTGTGAGTGAAGGTAACAGACTGCTCAGAACAGACTTCAGAAATCTAGTGGGTAGTACATCCAGGCTGCATGTGGAGGAGCTCAAACTGGAGATTATCTCTTGGACAGTTTGATCATTTACAGGTGCAAAGTGAGTTAGCTCAGAGAGCCTTTCTGGCTGTTGGATGGTTATCTGTGGATTGGAGACAATGGCGCTTTTGATGCCTTGAACCTTGTCATTGAAAAAATTAGCAAACTCATTGCATTTACGTTTGGAAGTAAGCTCTAATGGCATTTGAACAGGGGGGTTTTGTTAATCTATTAACTGTTGAGAACAGAACACGCAGATTGTTGCTGCAGCCTTCAATCATTTCAGAAAAATACCTTTCTCTCGTACTACGTAGCACCCGGTTAAACTCGCACAACTTATCTTTGAAGATCTCGTAATCTACCTGGAGGTTGGACTTGCGCCACTTCCGCTCGGCCCTCCGGCACTTTCTCTTTTGTGCCCTGACCGAGTCTGCTTTAGCCCACGGCGCCTTCTGCTTATTTTTCACTATTTTAACCTTCACAGGGGCAACGGTATCCAGAACATTCAAAACACTAGAGGTGACAGAGTTAAACAGTTCATCTACAGTAGAATACGATGCATTCTCAAAGTTTATCATTTCCATAAATAGTTCACTCGTATTTTCATTTATGCGCCTTCTTCGAACAGTTGCAGAGTCCACTGGTGGTTTGTTAGTGAAACACATGTCAAAAAAAACACAGAAATGATCCGAAAGAGCAACATCGACCACGTTTACATTTGAAATAATCACCCCCTTTGTAACTAACAGATCTAGAGTGTGCCCTCTGCTGTGGGTGGGGCCACTTACGTGCTGAGTGAGATCAAAGGATTCAAGTACAGAACTCAGCTCATTTGCATTTCTGTCATCAACATTATCCACATGAATATTAAAATCACCTGTAATAACCAAACTATCAAAATCTGTGCATACAACTGAAAGCAACTCGGTAAAATGATCAATAAAACTGTGACATGACTGCGGTGGCTTGTATAGGACAACGAAGAGTATTGGAGGAGATTGTTTTTGTTGTATTTTAAAAGACACATATTCAAATGACGAAAACTTCCCAAGGGACATTCTATGGGAGACAAAGTGGTCTCTAAAAATGGCAGCTAAGCCTCCTCCTTTTTTGTTTTCCCGTATTTCAGATTCAAACTTGAAATTTGGTGGTGATGCTTCTATTAAAACTGCATTTTCTGAATTTTGGTCAAGCCAAGTTTCAGCCATGAACATAAGATCAAGATTATGAGAAGAAATACAATTATTGATTAAAAAAGACTTGTTACAAAGAGATCTGACATTAAGCGTAGCAAGTTTCAAAGTTTCAGTATCAGCGGTTGCGGTCGGCTGATTCTTACACGGAACAAGAATTAGATTTTCCAGATTAGACTGATTAACTCCAGATGTTTTTCTGTAATGTATTCTTTGTGTTATCACTAAGGGAATGGCACAGGTGGCTTCATGACAGGGCCCCAGCCGGGTCTCTCCTCTAACTAGACTGCCAGTGGCTGCGAAGCAGAGACCCTGTGCATCCTAGTGTTTAGAGAAAAGAGGGGTAGGGGAAGGCGGGGGAGGAGGATGGAGAGGTGGGTGGCTTTTGGGTGTTGAACGAGGGGGGCAGGGAGGTGGATGGGTTTTTGGTGATGGGTTAGGGGAGGGGCAGGCTGAGTTGGGTGGTGGACGAGGGGGGAGTGGAGGTGGAGGGTTTCTTGGTGCTGAGTTAGGGGGGGGGAGGTGGGCTAAATGAGCAGGAGGGGGGGGTGGAATACTTATGGGGTTAGAGGAGGGACGGGTGGATTTTGTGGGAGAATTTGAGTTGGACGCCCTAGGTGGCTTTGGAGGTACGTATGGGGAGTAGTTTTGAATGTTAGATAGGACTCTTGATCTGGCTACAGTGGGTGTGAGAGGAATAGTCTTCATCGCCGATCTTATCATGCCTGCAGAGTGTTCCGGTAAATCCAGTAGTGAAGGCGGGGATAGAAAACAAAGGGAAAGGTCGTCCTCATTTTCCCTAGATGGAGTGGATGTAGCGGGGGGGACCCAAGCCGGGTCCATGGAAGGTGATGAGGGAGTCTTTGGTGGAGACAGAGGTGGTTGAGGAACCCCCAGTACAGGCCTGACTGTAGCCTGGAGTAATGGGGGAAGCTTCACGGGAGCTGTAGGTGGGGAAGGTGCTGCTGAAGATGACGGAGCAGCCACTGCTGCTGCTGAAGATGATGGAGCAGCCACTGCTGCTGCTGTATCCACTGCTGCTGCTGAAGATGATGGAGCAGCCACTGCTGCGGCTGTATCCACTGCTGCTGGTGGTGCTGTATATGCTGATGGCGCTGATGAAGATGTGGCAGCTGCTGATGATGCTGGGGGTGGAGGCGTTGAGCTCTTTCGAAGCCGTGGAGGTGTTGAGTTCTTTTGGAACCTTGGAGGTGTTGAGTTCTTCTTGAATCGTGGAGGTGTGGAGTTCTTTTGAGGCGGTGGGGGTGCAGAGACCTCGGGAGTCGGTGGAGATGGTCGTGATGTCTGTGCCCTTTGCTTCTTCTTTCTCCCTTTCAACGGCTGCACGCGCTGCGCAGGCTGAGGTCTTAGGGCAGATGCAAAGTTATCCATCAGCACTTTTAATCCGTAGTTGTTCAGATGTGGGCCTTTTTCTTCAAAAAGCTCGTGCCTATTCCAGAACAGATTAAAGTTTTCAATGAAGCCAAGTCCTCTGCGTGAACACTCATTGAGTAGGAATGTGTTTAGCTGATACAGACGGCTAAACTTCTCCATTTTTCCATCTATATTTGGCAGTGGGCCACTGAGAAAAATTGTTATGTCCATTTTCTTGAGGTCATCCAGTAACAGCGTTAAATCCATTCGTAACTTCTCGCTTGCCTTCTCATAGATATCTACCGCCCCCGTGTGGATCAATAATGTACGCACACCACTGTTTTCAGATAACACTTTAGGCAGGAGAGTTCTTATCTCAGCAACTTTAGCAGAGTGAACTGAGACAGTGAGCATGGACTCCATGTTTACATTTTTCACCGAGCCATCTCCGATAAGGACACAGTTTGTCCTTGGTGGAGGCGCTGCAGTTTTTAGCAGCTTTGTTGTAGAGACTACTGCTGATTCATCTTCCAAAAGTGGTGAAAAGTGGTTTCTTGTAATTAAAGATTTTTGCTGTGGCATTATGACACTCTTGTTATCATTAGCTTTGCCTTGTTTGGGCTTGGCACCATATGTGTTCCAACAATTGTCTCTGTTGATTTTGGGAAATGAAATAGCGTCATCATAACTTACGTTCTGTCCATGTGGTCCATTTCCTTTCACTGGTATTGTTGTGTTCAGCCCCAATTCTGATTCAAGCACAAACATTCGGTCTTGAAGAAGTTTTAGCTCCTGTTTGAGTGAAAAACAGCCGTCGCAAAGTTTTGTTCTTTCCCGTCCTCCCGACATGCTGTAAGTTAGGTAAATTCCACAAGTCTTGTGTTGAAGTTTGTAAAAAGGAGTAATCCGTGTTTTGTTGAATAAAAATGTAAGCAAAAATGATTAAAGGAGATAAAAAAGCAGCAAGCGAGGAGCAGCACGAGAATGCGACTGCTCTGCCCAGAAGCAGGAAGACAAGAGGTAATAAAATAAACAGAAAGTCAATAAACTGAACAATGATAGCCCAAGTTGATTACAATAGGTTTTTAGCCCAAAAAATATTTTTTTTCTGGGCATTCTCGCGAGCAACCCATGGGAGTTGTGTGCTTCGATGTGAGTGGTTGAAGGAACACATCATTCAAGATAACTGACAAGTGGTTTATTCAATCACATACAAGGATTTTCTTACAAGGCCCCGCCTTCTGAAAATTATCCGCTATGAGGGAGTTCCAGACCCATGTGAGAAGCGCAGCGATCTACAAGGGTCTTGCGAGAGTCAGGCAACCTTTTTGGCTCTACACCCATGAACTGCTCCATAAAGTTCCTTCGCTCTAAAGCAGCTCTATGACCGTTGTCCGACCTCACCTTGTCTTCTCTTTCCTCCATGAGGATCTCGTCTTAGTTTAAGATGGCTCTTGCTTTTGTTGCTGTATTGAAAGTAAAAAATAGTATTAATATTATGATATGGTATGATTTTTATGTTTACAGGAACAGTGTAAATTAAACAGTAGCCAAAAGGGGAGATGCATTGTACCAAGTTGTAGCAGCAGTGCTAATTCACACTTGTAGTCTGAATTGAATACATGAAAGATAAGTGTACGTATGCCTGACAGAACATTCACTAGACATTTCTCACATTTCTACAAATATTTCACTGAATTCAACTCTGGGGCACTTCAATACAAAAGCAGGCCCTTTGCAGCTTTTCCAGTGTAAATTTAATGTCCCCTCAAAATAACTCAATACACAGCCATTAATGTCTAAACGGCTGGCAACAAAAGTGAGTACACCACTAAGAAAAATGTCCAAATTGTGCCCGAGGTGTCATTGTTTTGTGTGGCCAGTGTTTTTTTCTGCGTTGCGTTGAATCCAATCCCTGTCGATGTATCATGAATCACATGTTGCCAATAAAGTCGTGTGTACTTTCTGTGATTCAGGTTTACAGCTGATGACTGAACAGGTAGAGAATTGTGTTGGACTATTGTTTACTATAATATTTTAAATATTTAACTGTAAATAAAAGCTCTGCAGATTGAGAAATAAGTTTACCGTTTGCGACTTGCATGTTACCCATAATGCTTTGCATCTTGTATGTTTATGTATTGGGTTTGGTTGTGTAGTAATAACCACCAAGTTGTTCGGAACATAATTCAATTCAATTTCAAATCTTTTTTTTTTTGTCAAAGCTCTAAATCACAACAGTAGTTATCTTGGAGGACTTTACAAAACCGTTGAATTCGCTAACACAGATCAGAGAATAAAACAGTTTCAACACAAGAAATGCAATGATAGAAAACACATATAGCCTTTGGTCCATATGGGGCATCTGACCAAGGTCCATAAATGTGTCCAGGATCATCACCACTGTCCTTAGACCCTTCTGCGTAGACAAGGGAAAAAAAACCCGCTAGGAGTAAAGTAAGACACCTCAGGAAGGCCCACATTGAGGGATGGATGTGCAGAAACACATAATTCCCATTATAATTCAATCAATTCAATTCAAGTCTTTCATTAACTAACAAAATAAAAAAGCAATTATGTGCATAGGTAAAAGTTATTTTCATTCCCATTCTTTAGCAGTAGCTCTACTCCCAATCTAAATTCTGACTGACGCCGATGAATATGTAACCTTCTGCTCGCTTCCTGCAGCTTCCTCCCGACATGCAAAGAATTATGGTGTTGTGAAAGTAGTCAACAGCCGCATTTCAGTAGATGACAGGAAATTCATACCCACAAGTCCCTATCAGGAGGCAATCTCAAGATGATGCTCTGCTCATTGTAGGGGAAATCGGAGCACTTGGAGGAAACCGGAGCAGACACAGCGAAAACATGAACACCCACTCAGAAAAGACGTAATAGAAATCACTAATATGAAGTCGCCCAGCAGCCAAACAAATATGTAAACAACATTCTAAAAACACAACAGACAGATGAATGTAGTGCAGACAAAGTAAAGTCAGAGAGGTGATGAAAGCGGGTGATCAGAAAAAGCTTTTATCCTCAGACAGATCCCTGTGTCTTTGCCCCGAAGATGCACTGTGTTTGAACCAAATCCTGTCAGAGGTGAAGACGAGGTCGGCCACGTTGGTGTGAACTAATGCCTTTGCTGGAGCTTGAATGTGCTGCTTTATAGAAGGTGATGGGGATAAAGGCTGTCTCGTGGACACTCATTCCGGCAAATACACGTGCGTAGGCAGTGTGTCAGTTCACACTCGTTGGTTGACTTTGACTAGTGACAAAAGTCCACTTCCAGGCAGAATCTGCAACACAGTCTCAGGATGTTCTGACCCGATCCAAGCGCAGACCAACTATGTCACAAGTTTCAACTAAACTTATTCAGGGAGAAGCATCAAATAAAACACACAGAATCCCCACAACACGATCGCCAGAATAATGTATCAGCAGCGAGAGTGAATGTACAGATAGGGCGCTGTGGCTAACGCTAATGCTAACATGAGCTTTGCCATGTCCTGCTGCTGCTGTGTATATCTCCTGCTTCTTTGATCACCACAGTTTTAACCTTACACAGACTTTATTTCTCCATGTGTCTCTTCTCTTCACACCGCGTTTGTAAAACTATATATTATAATAGATCCATGGTAAAACTCAGTAGAGCCTCTGTGTAGGGTGCTGCTGTCTGAACGCGGTCTTGTTCACATGTTGGCTCCACGCGTCTGTCAAGTGCACGAGACATTTGGAGAGATCCGGTCATTTATCAAACTAAAGTATTCTTTCCTTGGCAGTCTGGTGAAAGACTGAGAGTTGAGGAGCACTGTCAAACAGTATAGGCAAAAGTCTCCTTAACTCTACAGGCACCCGTACTCAAATCTCAATATATGAGACTGCAATATAAGATCTCAACGCTAGAGGCACTAGAAATTACACAGTGTACCTTTAAATCAGGAAGCGGGACGCGCAGACCATGAACAGAGACATCAGGGATTTCACCTTGGCTCACATGAGACAAGAGTGCTGCAGCAGGCGTGGTCATCTGATGGAATTGCCCGATCTGTCAGACTGACTGTATCCGGTAATAACTGCTGATGAGAGACACATCGCCTTTGTCTTGTTCAATGAACCGTCTAGACAAGACATAATTCACTTTTTATTTAATTTGAACCAGAAAAGTGTGAATGTGGATTAAATGTCAGCAGTAGATGTTCTTTAGTCTCTGAGCCACAAGAAAAGCACAAGCAAAGCAATACCTGCATTTCATTATTATCTGTTGATTGATTCTGAAGGCTCTCTGCCTGTTGCCTGTTTTAATGCAGACGCATTGTTGTGTGAAGGAAGTCTCCTTCTGCAGAGTTATTCGACACCTCTTTCTCATTTGCTTTGGTGTTCGCTCCTGTTTCCACACTGCATTGATGCTGTCAGTTATTTCTTACATAATGTCTTTGGGGCAGTTTGCAAATGACATCAACATCCAAACAAACAGAAGCTGATGGAGATGTATAAAAATGAGTATACAGTAAGCAATATGAATGTAAACAGCCAGAATAACTACAAAGTTGTCTCATTCTTTCGATGAATAACACATTCTATCTTCACATTCTATAACTTCACTCTTCAGTCGCTCAGAAGAGCTGCTAACACTGTTTGGCGTCTCTCACTCGAGGTGGATTAAATTATTTTCCTAGTTTGCCTTTATTGTATAGACATTCCTGCAGTCTGTCGTCAGCTGAAGTAATGTGTCTAGCAACACTAGTTAGTTCTGCTTTGTAATTCCCTATAACATAGCACTCTGACGGCCTCCAACAGTCGTCTGGAAATGTTCAATAGCTGTATTGTAAATAATAACGCTCTTTAAACCACATTTGAACGCAATGTCACCGGCCTTCGTGAGAGGAATGTGTCGTTCCATCAACGCGTTTTCTCACAGCAGCCAGTTCAGAGTCCGGATCAGAACCTCCTTATTTGGGCATTCCACTATCGTCCCATTGTCAGTTTTTTTGATTAAGCTCTTTGTTCTTCATATGTCTTTACAGCCTCTATGATGACAGATTGGATTTGAATAAATTATAACATACAGATAGCACATGGGCAAGAAGGGAATGAAGAACAAAACCAAACAAAAAAGGTAAAAGGAGGATCTGTATAATAACATAATAACATAATAACATAATAACAACTGTACAAGTAATGATTCTTAAAAGGGTTTGGCTCAAATGTAGGCCTGTCGGAAAATCTGCGTACATGCCCTGAAGTAGACCTTACATGGTCAAAACGCCTGCTTGGTCCCATTTAATTAATCTTTTAATTTCCATAACGGATTTTTATTTACTGCCAAGAGTACATATGTTGCAATTATTTTTTCACTGCTAATCCTGTTGAGCACCTGATGAACATTGACCAACTGAAGCACTCATCTTTCTTAAACCAATGCAGGCCTGTCGTTGCCATGTTGTGTGTCTATCAGACCTTAATGGTATATTAGGAGCAACATTACAACCCCAGTTATAATAGTTATAATAAAGCTAAAAATAATGGGATTTTTTGTTTTTGTTTTTTGTCATGGGAAATTATTAACACGTTCCAATGAATTCTTCTTTTTTCAAACATAAGAACTATGTGATCTTTGGGCCTAGAAATCTTCAAAGCAATAACCCACAGTGATTCATTTAAGAGTAGTGGTCACATTTGTCCCTGACCGTGTCTTTTATGCTCCTTTCTCCTCATGACCTTTTCCGGTGTGATAGAAAGAGAAAGGTCAGTCTGTGTCTACGGCAGCAGCCACACATGAGACACGGTGCAAACGTGTGACCGGGAAATCACTCAGGAATAACATGAGCCAAATCCCGCACGAACAAGGCACAATATTACTCTGACTTAAAGGACACATATATCGTGCCGGCGTCTGCTTTGATCTATGACTCTTGTGGATCTGTTGTGTACATTGAACTTTTGAAAGCTCAATATTGATATTAGAAAAGGAATGAATCTGCAGACTTTTGGATTAGGGAATTTTGTATTTATTTTCACTATCTCTGCAGTTCCCTATATGAGCGTGGGTACATGTGTTTCTGGTTCACTGAGGGGGGAAAATTGTGAATGTGAAGCCACCACACCTCTATTCGTCCCACAGTGAATAAATCTCAGTGTTGCATCTCAAGTTACAGAACAGTGGGAATGAGGAGCACACAACACAAGTATCGCACAACTCTATACTTTAAAAAACAAATAAAATCAATGCAAATCTGTCTCTGTCTGTATCCGTAACTATCTTTATAAGGTCAACAACCATTGACCTGCTGTGAGAAACATTTTAAAAGCAAAAGTATTCACTGCGGTAGATTCTCACCCTCAAAGTCTAAAGCTTAAGATGAATCATGAAATATTTATGTTTTTTGTGGTTCAGAGCAGACCAGTATTTCATTAAAAGCTCATATTTTTCTTGAGGATTTTGACAACAGTTCTGCTGTTATTTAACAAAACAAATCAGTTATGTTTGGATTTAACCAAAACAATTGACAATAGATTGCAAGCACTATTATTATTATTCACATTTTTTTATTTATTTAAGCAGAATCACCTAGCTTCTTTTGTTTCATAAATACATGCTTTTGTAAAGAGTCTTGTAAAATAAATATATTGAGAGTTCATTGGTTGACTGAGGACATGTACTCTGTAAAATCTGATCTAAAGCTCTGACACACGCCAACTGAATGTGAGAACTAGTGATAGAACTGTTTTAGAGCTATCTAGTTACATACATTTGTATTTGTCAATTTGGAAAAACATTAAACATGAGTATTTTTGTATTGTATTTGTTGTTTTTAGTCATATTTTTTCATGTTTTTATAGATTTTAACTTTCATGATTTATGTCTTATATGATATGGGTTTTGAGGCGCTTTGTGTTGCCTTGTGTAGGAAAGGCGCTCTATAAAAGTTTGATTGATTGATTTGTGGTTTCAAAGTTAGAGACCCCAGCTGTAACTTTTCCTGATGTGTTTGGGGTTCAGTGATTAGATAAGAGATCCTTTGTTCGTGCCACAGTGGGTAAATGTTCATAATACATGAAACGACATGGCTTATTTCGCGAGAAAAGTTTTAAAATGATATATACATGCCATCGTAGTCCATAATAAATGCGTTACTATCAATATCTTGCACGCTAATGATGATGATAATAATTTGAAAATCATTTGACGGCACTAAAACAGCCCCATATGCTCTGCGCTCTGCTCGATACCCCGGCTCCAGACAGAGAAAGGTTTGGCAGAATATGTGCCCTTTTAAATTCGCTTTCCAAAATGAAACAAGATGAATTACACATTTACAGCGTGTCGTTAAAACCCGTCAGATTTATGCAGCCGTAAACAGGGCGCTCAGAAATGTGATTAGCCTCGTAAAAGAAACTCTCTCCGCTGTCCCTCGCTCTCCCAAGCACACGCCGCAACCTCTGACAGTGCCACCCATGGGTTACATACAAAGCACCCATAGCCACCTCTGACCAGGATCCGCGCTCATAAGTCTCGCATATCGCCACGTTTATCTCTGGCCTCCTCTGGAACGCCTTTATCCGCTCCTGAATGGTCTCTGTTACGAGGCGCTGTGACATATTTGGGTTAGAAATATGGGCAGTTACAGTAATGACTGGACTTAATATGATTCTGAAGGTTTTTCAGCCGAGCTCGATGGTAAAATCAATCCATGTTTATGTTTGTATTGTGGCACAAATTACACACTCCATTTCTTTTTACTCTTTTTGCGTCGACTGGACTCTTTTGTTTGGGTTTTTAGTATGAAAGCAAGCGACACATGGCTTATTTTTTTCCATAAATAATACATTGTGTTCGTCCCAACAAAATATGTAAAGTGTAAACATATCAGTACACGAGATTCTGTTTTGAGAGTGAGAAACTAGAGCTAGATGGATTTTATTGCATAGATAAGTTTTGTTTTTGGTTCGAAAGGTGGGTTGTCCCGCTTTAAAGAACAAATAATACAGGAAGAAATAGTCAATATACTTACTATATGAAGATAATGTGTGACAGACTCATCATCCGTGAGAAACATCAAACCTTTTCTTTGTTATAATTTTGATATTTGGCTCATAGCTTCTAAAAAAAAAGAATTTTTTTTAGAAAATTTAAATATTTTGAAAATGGTCTGTAAGCCTTAATCATCAACCATCTATTTGCATGTAGTCTATATCATATATTGGTTTCACATTTTAAGTTAAAATAAATAAAAAAAAATAAGTTTGAACAAGTTTCACCTGTATGCTAGACGTATATTTCTGTGATTGAGACACTGTATTATGGATGTATTTATTTAAAACAATCCCTCCCCTTTGCAAATATGACTGGAAAGTTTTACTGGAGGAGGATAGGAAACCCAATGAAAGATCCCTCACCTCTTGGATTTGAATTACTTTCGACCAATCAGGTGGCTGTGGGGCGTGAGCGAGGGCGGGTCTAACCAGTGCTTGTCTTCAAAAAGTTTCATTCTTTTCCCAGTTTGAAAAGTAACTGAGATTCACTTTAACAAAGGCATACAGTGAAAGAATGCCATGGCAACTCATTTAGGTAGATGGAAATGTATTATTTTAGTGGCAGCTTTTACATGGACCTACGTTATACATGTGTTATAATTTGGCCCTAAAACTTGACTGTGATATTCTCTGTGTCTTCAGGTGGAGTGGTGGAAGGACAGTGAGATGATCGACCCTGCGGAGGACAGGAACTTCTACATCACGGTGGACCATAACCTGATCATCAAGCAGGCGCGCCTCTCCGACACCGCCAACTACACCTGCGTGGCCAAGAACATGGTGGCCAAGAGACGCAGCTCCACCGCCACCGTCATCGTCTACGGTGAGGCGTGTGCTCTCACTGGTGTAGGGATGGTATAAGCATCAATACACATTTTGGCAAATTTTGTTACAGTAATATTGATCCTACAGTAGCTTTTGTCTCAACATTCTTGTTGCAATATATATTGAAGCGAGAAGAGAGCATGCTCAAAAAACAAATCTCAAATAAGTCTTGATTTCAGGCTGAACTTACAATATTTCGTGGTTTCAATCTCCCATGAATCATTTCAATATCACCAACTCCAACTTAAGTTTTTGTCAGAATCAGAATTATTTTAGTTTCATTGTAAGTAACAGGAAGGTAACTAGGATATTGCTTTTAGTCTCAAAAGTCAAAGTGCTATCAAGTTGTAAGAGTAGAGATAATCCTTTATTCGTCCCTCAGTGGGAAAATTTCAGTTTCGATGAATACACATACACACATCAAGGCATTCAGCGTACAATTACTTCCGCGCTCCTTCTGGGCAAAGTGGGGTTACGTGTCTTGCCCAAGGACACAACGACAGCAGGCATCAGTGGTAGTTGGTGGAGAGCAGCAGGGTCAGTGATTGGCTGGTGCTCTGAGAAGTAGGTGGCAGCTTTGATTGCCACCTTCCCCAGAAATTGACTAATAAAGGGGTTGCTTTATCGCTCTCCACCTGAGTTTGTGTGTTTCCTTCACTCCTTCAGGGCAACTGTGGGAGAAGAAGACAGACCGATGAGCCTGGATATCGAAGGCGATGTCTTGATAAGGTCTCAGTCGAATAACGTATTACGCGGTAGTACTAGCACTCTCACTTCTCAGTAAGAAGGTTCTGGATTCAAATCTCGGTCAGAACAGGGCCTTTCTGAGTTTGCATGTTCTCCCCATGTCTGTGTAAATTTCCTTTGGGTGCTCTGGTTTCCCCTACCACCAAAAACATGAACAATAGTGCACATTTACCTTTATCCTTTCTTTTATGGTTAAAATCGGCTTTTCTTCTCTTCTGGAAATACACCATAGTCACAGGAGGCGTAGGATAATAGTTAATGACCATCAACAGTTGAATGGGATGTATTGTTAGTTTGAGATGAGTCCAGGCGCCACACTGGTCCCATCTGTGTCTGAAATGAGCTGCGTCTGCCAATTCATCCAGGACTCCCCCACCTCACCTCTGACCACAGCCAATTACAATCCACCAATCACAGCGCGGCCTTTAATCAGGACACTTCTGTTTCCCAAATCTCCATGAGCCAAAGCAGCTGCAAAGGGACTAATGATATTATTTCTGGCATTTTCGTGGCAGATAATGGTTTGAGATAGAGTTTGTATTCTGAATAGTGTTATTTTTACTTGAATTGTTCTTAAAGTCACAACATTTTAAATCATGAAGACGTCCGGGTGTTACTTCGATAATTGGGAAAAAAGTGTGTACATTATTTTTGCACATTTTTTTACATTGAAAATGATCTGTTTTATGTAAAATATGGTCTAAGTTTCAGAAACACAACCACTTCAATGTCTCTCCCTCCCTTCTCTCCCCGTCCCCTTCTTATCTCTCTCCTCTCTCGTCTCTCCTCCCCCTCCCCTTTCATCCCACCTCCATAGTCCATACGCCAACCTGTCTCCCCCTCCTCTCTCCTTCCTCGTCCCCCTCCCTCCTCCTATCTCCTCTATTCTCCCTCTCACTTCCCACCTCCACAGTCCATCCTTTCTCCCTCATCTCTCCTCCGTCCCACCTCCTCCCTTCATGTTCCTTCTGTAGTCCTTCCTCTCTCCTGCCTATTTTCTCCTCCATAGTCCCTCGTTTTTTCCCCCGCCTCCTCTCTCCTCCCTTGTTAATCATCCTTATTTTCTTCCTCCTCCTCTCTCCTCCCACCTCCATAGCCCCTATTCCTTCCTCTCTCCCTCATAGTCGATCCTTTCTCTTTCTTTTTTCCTCCTCTCTCCTCCATAGTCTCTCGTCTCTCCTCCTCTCTCTGCTTCAACCTTCCCAATCCCTCCACCTTCCTTTCTCCTCCTCCTTTCTTCCCTGTCTCTCCTCATAGCTCTCTCCTCCCTCCCCTTTCCACCCCCCCTCCTCTCACCTCCTGCCTCCATAGTCCCTCCTCTTTCCTTCCTCCTCCTCAGTAATCCTGGAGCTCGCGTGGCATGCTGTTTCACGACATTCAAGTAGAGTTTTTTTTTTAAATCCCAACTTTGACAGACACTACGTCAGAACACAGTTTCCATGCGTATAAGCTCTTACTCATACTAACAAATACCGATGCAGGTCTTTTTTGGATGAAAGAACGGTATAAAGCCCAAATAAAAGAACCAAAAAAATACATAGAATTTGATATTTTTCATATTTGCCCTGTGACCTGAAACTGGATGTTCTTCGTTTCACACAAAGAGGAAAGAAAAAAAGAGAAAAATCGATCTGATATTTAGCCTTTGTGCTCTGCTCCTCATCTCGTCTTTAAATGTCTGTGTACGCTGCAGGAGATTGGTCGCAACAAAACCATCACAAGTCCAATTTAAAGGTAAAAGAGCGGGTAGCGATGGGCAGATGCCGACGCGGGTTGTGATTTCCCATGGCGCACCTCTTCCTCCGCCTCAGGGACATTTCCGTTCAGACGTTTTTATTAACGGAAACGTCAAAATCAGGGCTGAGACCAGAGACTAATGTGTGACTCGGGAAAAAACATATGTACAACAGAAGCTGCTCTATACTCGCATTTAAAGACATATTATCTTTTTTTTCTCTTTTTTTTTTTGAGAATTTAACCATATTACAACAATGTTTCCTTCACAAATAATCTGTTTTTTATGAAGGATTTTAAATTTGTTGTAATAATTATCTGTAGTTTCATAATTTCAAGGTCTGCCAACCCATGACAGATGGCAATGATAATTCAAAAACAAAAATTATGCTCCAACTACAACCAAAAAAAATCCTCTGTTTTCCAACAAAAAGCATGAAAAATGTATTTTTATGAAGGAAATTCTAACACAAACACATGCCCCCGCCCCTTCTGCCTAAATGCTGCTGTCTCAAACCTGGTACCTGAACCCTATGCTATTACATCGTGTTCAGGGTCGTTTTCCTTCTTTTAAAACAAAAGTATTGTCTCTAAATTGGGTTTGGCAAGAAGATTTGAAGTGACTGTTTGTAATGTTTGATATTGAGAGAAAAAACAAACATGTTGACATCTCCCTCTGGTGTTGGAAGTGTTATCTTGTTATGTGTTTTCTACATGAATCACTGGAGAAACTTTTTAAATATTTGTGTTTGTTCCAAAAGTAGAAGTCTAAAACCATGACCTGCTGTCTTCCTCTTACTAGAAAACATATTATAATTTGCATAGTTGTAAGAAAGAGCCCAGCGAGTCACTATTTGACTTTTTAGGCTGAGAGGTGATTGGCCGAGTGAGGGTGGTCCACTCTTCTTCCACTTTTCTCTATGGAAAAGCTCATCTAAAGAAGTGACAGAGGCCAATAACCAGTGGGGACGGGTCCCGGCTCAAAAGTGGCCAAAATGACGTGCGCTGACATGCTTGCAATACCACCCTGGGCCGATGGGGGTGGACCCAGTAAAAGTATTATTCAATGCTAACATATAGCATTTTCTTACCTCTCGAAAACTTACATCTTTACAGAAGCTCCGTTCCACATATGTGTCAATGCTGAGGGAGTGAATTTTTTTGGACCACTCCAGTTTAGTCACTGTGAATTTTTGAAAGCACTCATTTAAATGAATGGAGCTCGTGCCGGCTGACGCATGCGCAGATGCGTTTTTTCAAATTTTCCAGCCCTCGCGGCCATTTGCCGCGAGGGCAACTGAAATATTGCAAAATATTATAACACTTCAACCAGTTCGATGTTGGAAGTTCCAAGTAACCAAGTAAGTAATCTTTACTTATATAAAAGCGCCTTTCACAGACCAGAGTCACAAAACGCTTCAGAATTGTTGTGGGAAACTCTCGCCCCACTCGGTAATGGGAGCGGTGTCGTCTGTACACAGGACGCACATGCCAGACATATTTTACATGTTTTGAACCAGAGAACCCTCAGACACAGGGAGAACATGCAAACTTGACACAGATAGGCCCTGCGTAGACCCTGGCAGAAGCCCTGGTGGTCCTGATATGAGATTATATGATTGGAGGAGCTTCCCCCGGGGCCGTGACTCTGGTGGTGGGAGCCTAAAGCGCTGGAACCGGCGGAGAAGAGAGGTGAAGCCGCAGAGGGAGGTGAAAGCGAATGAGCTGATGTGAAATGTGCGTTAAGTAGTGGCGACCTGAGGGAGGATTGGTGTGCAGCAGGTGCCGTGATGGTGGTTATTTTGAAAGACAAGTTAGATGTATTACCTTGTTTTGAATCATGAATGGGATCCGGTGTAGAACCTAGGATCTGTCCGTATCCCGGCGATGTGGCTTCTCTCCCGTCTTCCCGCCGGAATTTTACCTATAGCTTCATTACAACAGGCTATATTCGAGTTTGTACCTCAAGTAAAACAATCCAAGACTTTGAAAACAATATTGAGACTTCATACGAACTCTGCTCTTGCACATTTGAGAATAAGAAAATGCAGGCGTAGCAGACACACACATATACACAGTCACACACGCACACACACGCTGAGATGGAGTGCTCTGACACTGATGTATCTTCGCTGAAATAGATTGTTCAATCTACAGTTCAATCAGCTCCAGTCTGCGGCAGCCTCACACCGGAGCCAGAGCCAGAGAGGTGTGGACAAATACAAAGTCGCAAAACACAGAGGAGGGGGACCGGAGAGTTAATCTGACTGTAAAGAACTATGGCACTTTTTATATTTAGTTCTCAACACTTCTGTACATGGCTCATTATGACATGTATTTTAAATAAATGTACTTTTTACTTGCGACTTTGAGTATCCAGAAAGGGGCCATCCATCCATCCATCCATTTTCTTCCCCTTAATCCATTTCTGGGTTGGGGGGGTGGCAGTCAGAGCTGCACCCAGTTCACAGAGCACCAGCCCCTCACTGATCCTCCTGCAAGTGGTGAGTCCACAGGAGCTGAGATCTTTCAGTGGGGGCTTCAGGCAAAGTAGGGTTAAGTGTCTTGCCCAAGGACACAACGACAGCAGTCATCAGTGGGAGTTGTGAAGTAGGTCTTACGGTGAGCTCGAACTCACAACCTTCAGGCTCAAAGGCCAATGCTCTACCAACTGAGCCACTGTCGCGAAAGGGGCCTAATAAATAAAATGTATTATTATGATTATTATTATTGACATATGCTGCAGTCTTTTATAACTGGGGTCCTTATCTTTATTTTGTCCCGACTGAAAGCATTTTGTAAAAGTTCAAGAACAAAACAGTGGCAATATTTGACACTTTTTATTTGTATTTATTCATTTCACATCACCACAGATATCAAATACATTATATTTTTTGTGCATTTCTTAAAATGGACTCTCCAAAACCTCTGCAAAGCTTATAAATGGGATACAACTTTGCATGAACAAAAATACTTGGATGGCTGGAACAGAGGAAGTTTAGATTCCACGTAATAGTAAAACATAGAGAATAAATACAGCACATGGTAGAGCGGAGTTTGCATGTTCTTCCCTTGTCTGCGTAAGCTTCCTCTCAATCAGGGGTGTCAAAGCGGTTTTCAAAGGGTCGGTGCGGTTCCAGGATTTCATTCCAACCAAGCAGCAAGGATCACACCAGACCCCACACTGCAAAAAGTGATGAACAAAAATGATGAGCATTTTTTTTACTTATTTTTCACCACTTTTGGCAGAATGTGTTATTTGTCTTTACTTTAACATGCCAGGCTTTAGAAACGATCCTTGTGGGTACAACATACACACAGGAGCTTTGTGAGGCATATTTTATTTATTATTCATCTTTTGTAAGCTTGTTTACTGATCACATTTTAATACAAAAGCTGTAACAAGGCCAATCTTATGTCTGAATCCATTCAACCAAAAACACAATGGTTTTGTTGGTTTCTGCAGCGTTTTTCTTCCTTTGCTGTGGAAAAATGTGTTTGTTCGGAGCGAAACTCGACACCCCGGCCCCTTGGTATTTGTAAAACACTTACTGAATCTATCAAAACAAACAGTTCAATTAAACGGAACAGCGTATTAAAATCAGCAGAGTGTCCTGAGAGAAACGGCTCCACGCTCCGCCGCCTCAGCTCCTGTTTACACATTTGTAATCGTTCAGACAGACTTGTTACTTTTTTTTACGTTTAACGCTTATGATGAGACTCTATACTGTGAGATGTTATGTGTTTTTGTTTGAGGGTATCGTAGGGTTTTGATTCTTTTTTTTGTAGTATGTTTTTGTAGTACTTTGTTTTATTTTTTGATTGTATGAATTTTTTTATGGATTTTACTGTAAAGCACTTTGGTCGCTGTGAGTGTTGTAAATACAAATTGATTGAATGACAAGTAGGGTATTGGATTAAAATTTGATTTTTGCTTTGAACAATCCCATTTTAGACCATGCACAGGTTTTCTTGATTACTCTTAATATAGTTTTTTTTTTTTTTTATGGGAATACTTGTTTGTATATCTTGTGCATGTTTGAAATATTTAAACAAATGAAAAATTAAAGATGAGGGACTGGAAAATAAATAAAATGATATTCTCAGGGATAATAAGTGACACAAAGTACACTGCAAAAAAAAATATAAAATATGAGATAATAATCAATTAAGTGGTTTTTATCTTATTTTGAGTACATTCTAACAATATTTGCTAAAGGTACAAAGTAATTTTGTCTTGCTTCAAGGTAGACATTACTTGTATATCTTTAAAACAAGATAAATGTTCTTGTCCCATTGGCGGCCATCTTTACAAATGCCGCGTTGTCGCCTTGACAACAGAACCCAGGCTCCGTGTGGTGCTCGCTCTGACAGCTGCTGTTGTTGTGTCCTCAGTGAACGGCGGCTGGTCCACCTGGACAGAGTGGTCGGCGTGCAGCAGTCGATGTGGGCGGGGCTACCAGAAGCGAACACGGAGTTGTACAAACCCCGCCCCCCTGAACGGAGGTCTACCGTGTGGAGGACAGGCCATCCAGAAGCTGGACTGCACCTCCATCTGCACAGGTGAACACACACACAGCACGTTCGGTCCAACATACGAGTGAATGCAATAATCTTTCATTTTAGACGAAAAAAAAAATGACACTCATTGAAAATACATGTTTTTGTTTCTAAAGTTTGGGTACTTCACTTGTATTTCATAGATAATACATTATGTTTGCTCAAACCATATTACGTTGTCTTTATCTCCTCGGAAAACTATTGCAACAACACATCATTAGTAGAGTAAAACCACACTGCCTATCCAACGCATGGTGAATTCTGCTTTACAATGATAGGAAAAGCCAACATCGAAAGATCAAAAAGCGAAGAATATTAGTGATAGAATTATACTGTTTGAGAGCATGAAACTAGTTAAGACGGATTGTGTTGAGCTCTGTAGTCCCTTCTCTCCCGGTCCAGATGCTGGGCTCTGGGCTCTGGGCTCTGGGCTCTGGGCTCTGGGCTCTGGGCTCTGGGCTCTGGGCTCTGGAGGCAAACACTGTTTTTTTATGAAACCGTGAACTTGAGACAATAAAAAAGACAAGGCAAAGGTACAAGGCTGTGTACATCTTACTTCCGGATAAGACAATATCTGTATCCCATGAACCACACGTCCTTGAGTTTTTCACAGGCTAAATTAGGTTATTTTTTAAATGATATTTTTAAGTGTCTGAAAGCAATCTCTTGGTTTGTCATCCACACAATCATTACATTTGCTGTTTAAATACATGCCAATTGCTGTACTTGGGGAAAAGTTAAGCTCAACTGATCGAAAACCTCATAGCGTGATCACGAGATTACTAAGTATTCTTTGTATTTTAGTTCTAGGACAAAGATCTCAGAGTTTAACCTTATTTTTCACAAATAATATTGATCACCTACATACATTTGAGATCCCTTCAATAATAATAAAGGGCCTTTGGGCTGGAAGGTCATGGGTTCAAGCCCATCATAGGACCTACCCCAACTGCACCCACTAATGTCTGCTGTTGTTGTGTCCTTGGGCAAGACACTTTGTCCCACATTGCCTGAAGCTCCCGCTGAAACACCAAGGCTGTGGCACCACTGATGTAGCAGCCATCTTCCTGCAGAGGATCAGCGAGGGATCGGGGCTTTGAGCATTGGGTGGCAGCTCTCATTGCCACTGACCCAGAAATGGACAAATAAAGGGGTTGAAAAAAATGAATGAATGAATGGTTTTGTATAGAGATTTTCTCAACACTTTAAGACGCTGCACATAGCATTATTAATTCACACCATGCACAGTGGTGATAAACTACTACTCAGATTCAGATTCAGATTCATTTATTTGCCATTTGCAGTAAAACCACATAGAAAAAACTGTGCAAGACTACCCCGGTGTGCACCAGAACACTGTATGCACTGTAGCCACAGCTGCCCTGGGGCACAGGGCATCACAGTACTAACCAGGCCCACTATACGCCCACTTCCAAGCTCAATTACAAGCTGCATTTTTGTGCTTTGAAAGTCACCTATCCCAGCTCTAATTTTGACTTTTTACATATACATGTTATGTTGACATAGAGCGTTTGTCTCACTCACGCTGTCCAGTGAAACAGTTTTGGTGCGATCTGTAGCTCTTTTGTTCTCAAGTTGATGTCAGAAACTTGATAAACAGCCATGTCTCTGCCGCCCTCTAGTGGACGGCGACTGGAGCGACTGGAGCAAGTGGTCGGCCTGCTCCACAGACTGCACCCACTGGAGGAAGAGGGAGTGCACTAACCCTGTCCCCAAGAACGGTGGCCAAGACTGCGAAGGCTCCGCGCTGCAGTCCCAGAACTGTACGGATGCACTGTGTATGCAAAGTGAGTTCAGAGCATCCTCCAATCACACGGACACCGTCACCGCAACCGCCAACAGTACGGACACTGTCACCGCAACACACAATCACACACACACATTATCTGCAAAGGCCAAACCAGAACCATCCGATAACAGCTCTCTCTGTCGCTCCGTCTTACAACTTTTTGCCTCCATCTTAAACGTCACATTGACTTAAAAGAAACATGTTATGCAAATTTGAAACAGTGTCTCAACATTGTTCCTCATCCAAAAAACTGATCTGAAGCTGTTTTTATATCCATACACGCTGATACCAGGACCTTCTGGTAACAGACAAGTAGCTCCAGGCTCTGTAGTGTAATAGAATGATGTAGTTTTACTCAATTCAATTTCAATTGAGTTTATTTTTGTGCCGCCAACAACAGATCAGAGAATCAACCCATCTTCTACTATGACATCATGCCCAGAGCAGTTTTATACCTTTAAAACAAAAGTATTGTGTGAAATTATAATTATTATTATTTTTTTTACAATCACCGGTCTTTAGCCGGAAATTTTTGAATCTGGGAAATTAGCAAAACAAATGTAACTCCTCCCTCTGGTGGTAGCACAGGGAGTTACAGCCGCACAGCATTTATCATCCTTCACACTTGTTTCACCAAATTATTTCTATTTAAGATACTATTTTGCATAAAAAAATAATGCATAATATGTCTTCTCTAAAAAATCACCACTGCACAACAACTAAACACAAGAAACTAAAAAGGGCACATTTGGTTCTGTATACACACTTTTATCACATGTTGTTGGTCAAAAGTCACAAGAGGATTATTATGTTATATTTTACGTTGAAAAAATATTAATTCCATTCATTCTGTCAGAGATAGTGCACTGTTCCCAGAGCTTGTTTGGGAATTTACAGCAATAGAATAATATGATATATTATATTATATGATATGACTATTCTGTGAAAGTAAAAATACTGCGTCCACTGTAGAGTTCATGTAAAGAATCTTCTCCTGAGACAAAACTGTCCTTCGACGGCAGCTGATTGTCACATATTTGATGGACTTTAAATGTTCGTGCTACTGCTCAATTATGCCCTAATGTCTCTTAGCATCCCGGTTGCATTGACTTTTTATTACAAAAGAAAATGAGAAAAGCCTATTATAAAGGCATAATAGGCACTACAATTTATATTCTAATACAATTAAGTGTTGGATTTATACAGCACTTTTTTGGACAATCTAAGAGACTGCTATAAATCCATTGCATACACTAACTACTGCAGTAGCCACAGCTGCCCTATAATTAACAAAAGCTAGGCTGCCATTCCGAGTCATTGTTGGCTCCACTGATTGTTTAGACTTCGACATTTAGAAGTGTCGTTCATAAGGTCATAACAGTTTAGCACTTTACAACCGCACTGTGGCACCTACTGTAATGTTCCTAGAGCAGAGGTCCCCCATCACAGTACAAGCCAGGCCCTGCCCAGTCTGACAGAAATGTGGCTTTCATTTACCATAGAAATGTAAAAAAAAAATTAGCACTTATTCAGCCAGCTCTCTCCTCTATCAAACTACTGCCATGGATTCATTTACACATTTATGTAAACAAAATAAGATGATTGCTCAACGCTTTCACAGTGAGATTAATGGAGGCATCATCGACTGAATAATTGATTCCAAGACCAACGTGGTGCCGACCTCTGACTAGTGTGTTGCTTTGGATGAACTGGAAAACTGGCTGCAAATCCCCACCAGACATACACACAGTCTTATCAGTCATAGATTGAGAGATCCTCTATCCGTCCCACAGTGCGGAAATGTCAGTGTTGCATCAGTTACAGAACAGTAGAAATGAGGAGCACACAACACAAGATAAATGAGCAATAACAATAGAATACAATGAAATCTCTAGCTTAACATAATAGACTAGCAAGAATTTATTTCAAATGTTATGCAAAATAATTCAATGCAAACAATAAACAAGATACAAAATAAAATAAAAAACACGAGACAAAATAAACTCTTTGAAAAAGAGGCTGGACGAAGCAGACGCATATTTGGCTCCAACCCCTCTCATTCATTCAACACAACCCACACAATCACACACACACACAACACAACACACACACACGTGACACCAGCACATGACAAGACACCGGCCCGAACACACTGTCCACACTCATAAGGAAGCAGAATATAATCTCCAAATTGAAAAATAAGAAATTAATTAGAACAATCACATTGATAAAAAATATATACATATTAGTTGATTAGAAGAACCCTAAATGTTATGTATGTATGTACGTGTATTTATGTTATCTTATCTTTTATCTCATTTTATGAATATTGGTATATTAAGGTGCATCTCATGTCCTTACACTGTTGAAATGTACTTGTTTTCCATTACCCCACTTTTTTTTTACTAAAAAAGTGTAAAATCTTATAATTATCATTATAAAGAAGCAAGTATAAGAACAGTATAATCTACTCTAGTGCATGAAATCAGAGTGACAGAGGACACATGTGGTTTAATATTGCACATTCTGATATTATTCAAATTACTATTTCCCCAAATGAGTAAGAAGTGTGAGGAGTATCTTGCCTAAGGACTCTCAAACCGCCTGAATGTACCCACTAGCTAATGCTTTATTACCTGGCTAACGGCTTTTACAAATCCCACCTCCTTCCTCTGCTTTACCTTACAATTTCCTCACCTGTAATTTCGCCTTGTTTCCTCCCATCTGTTTACCATGTTTTAGCCATAAGTGCGTCACATTTCCACGCGGCTCGTATCCATAGCATGACCTGTAATTTACACATGTTCTCGCAGGTTTCACTTTTGTCCTCTCCTTGGAGGCAAATATCCGGTTTGGTATACAGTCACCCCACCGGTAATTTGCCTCACCTCTTGGGAAATATTGGCCGCATCACATCTGGGGACAAATATAGCAGCGCACACACACTTTCTCTCTGAGGTGCAGGCAATTATATTTGTTGACTGTGTGTGTGTGAGGACAGAATGTGTGAAACGGTAGGAACGTTGCGTGGAAAGAAGGCAGTCAGCAATGGCACAGAAATCTGTCACAATTTTGGGGTGTGATTTCAGATTTGAGTGAGTGCAGCTATACACAGCAAAAAAGGGATGCAAAACACCTAACCAGCTAAAAACAGTCTTTTACTAGAATAAGTGGAAACTATGTCTGCCCAGAACACAGTATTGACTAAAGGGAAAAATTGGGTAATCTTACGGCATCTCAGTGTGATGCAGTGAACTTGGCCTGGATAATTCGATTCAATTCAAATAATTTTATTCTTGTATAGCCCTAAACCACAACAGAAGATACTATCTCAGGGTACTTCACCGGCACAGATCAGAGAATCAAATAGTTCAACACAAGTGTCCTGGATCATCGCCTCTGTCCTTCTAGTTAGACCATCGTCAAATAGACTCCCATATAGATTAAGCAAAGAGCATCAGGCTCAATTAACGGGACGGACATTTGTGTGGACAATGGGGAACATGGATTGTTTTGTTGTTTTATTGCTATTTTTTCATATATTGTATATGTATGCTTTGGGAGAGTTCTTTGTACACTGGTTGGCTGCAGCATGGGTGAATAGGCCAGGACAATTGTCTCATGTCTGGGACAACACAGTTTAAATTGAATCTTGAATCTCCTGCATGATAAGAAAAGATAAGAGAAAAGAAACTTTATTCGTCCCACAGTGGGGAAATTTCAATGTTGCAGCTCACATACAGGGCAAGTATAACAGCACACAGAATATACAATACAAGTGGCAGCAATGCTTCTTAACTGGCTGCAAATGCTTCATAAAATTAGTAATTAAACATCAATGTGTAACTATCTATATGGTTCAATTGATAGACATATATGGCAGGATAATAAGTGACATTCAGTGGACATTCTGAAATTGCCTAAAGCATGGAGAATATGTCTTGGCTCATTAAAAAAACATAATTGAAAGTGAAATTGAAAAGCTTCGGTCTCCGTTTGAGCAAATTCAAAAACCGATTTCTCACTGGCGCTATGATTACCCCCTTTTACGACGCAGCGAACGCCTCCTGTTTGTAGCTGACTCTCTTTCTCCCCAATGTCCAGACTCGCTGAAAAAAATCCTTCTCTGCTGATACTGGTCTACGCGTTTATAGATTTGCTCTCATTTCCTCTCATCGATCAGCTGTCAGGGGCCACGCAGCGCTAATGTTGCTGCTGCATCCTGTAGCATTAAATAAATCCATGAGGTGGGCGTGTTGCGGAGGAGCGCTTCGGCGAGGACGGAATGTAAACGTGAAGTCAAGAGGGCACGGAAAGTCTTCATTTCAAAACTATCTGTTCGCCGTAGTTTTACAATTTGTGTTATTGCTGAAGGCCCGCAGCAGCGTCCACCTTGTCCCAGGGTGAGAATCGTGTAATAAAGCTTGTTGACAGCTCATATCTGTGTGTGTTTATATAGCTGGACGGAAAAAATGCTACACTGCAAAAAATAATGAATGCTAAGTCAAAAATAGCTTAAATTTGGCAACATGTATCTAAATTGGTGAACATTGTGACTGCCTTAAAACAAGATTTGCCAATGGGACAAGAAAAATTATTTTGCTTTAAAAAGATACAAGAAATGTCTCTCTTGGAATGAAAAAAAAAATGCTTCTTGAAATGAGACTAATGCAGCCAGCGTAAGTTCAATTTGGTAGACGTCAGCCAAAGGTAACCCCTCCAGGCCGGTTCTCATCCCCAGCCTATCGCACGGCAAACGCCCCCTTCCAATCACCGGTCCAGCCAGGCAAGCTGCTTAAAAGCGGAGGAACTCCCATTCTCGGCCTCTTGAAGCTGCAGCAAAGAGCGAAGCCTTGCAAAGAGTCGTTCTGGAGGAATCGCTTTGTTCTACTCTCACTTACTTCGTGCGTGTCCCTGCTGTCCTCTGTCCTGCTGCGTGTCGTCTGCTCCTCCTCCACGTCGCTGCACCTGCTGCGGGTCTCGTGCTGTGGTCCGTGGGTCTTTGCCGCTCTCCTCCTTTGCGGGCTCTTTCTGCGGGTTCGCCGCTGCTCGTCTCGTCGCGGCCTGCTGCTGCATACGGCCGGTCTGGACCGGTGCGGTGGGAGCTGTGCGCATCCCTGCCTCCTCGTGCCATACGGTGTGGTCCCGTCGTGTTGTCCCTTATCTTCTGGCGTTGCGGGTAAGTATGAGATCTGCGGACGGTTTATTCCCCTCGCATTGTCCTACAGGCTCAGTTGGCCCCGCGCTTGTAATGCAGGCTCAGTTGGCCCCGTGCATTGGTGGGCAAGCATCAGTTTAAAGCCCTCACATTGGTCTGCAGGCTCTCTTTAACCAAGCTCCGTTTAAATCCTTCACTCTGACTGCAAGCTCCGTTTAATCCCTCAAATTGGACTGCGAGCTCTCAGTTTAATCCCTCACGGAACTGCTTATATCTGGAACTGCTTACGTATTATGGAACTGCTTACGTATCGTGGAACTGCTTACGTATCGTGGAACTGCTTACGTATTATGGAACTGCTTATGTATTGGAACTGCTTATGTATTACGGAACTGCTTATGTATTATGGAACTGCTTTTATGGAACTGCTCATATTGGGACTGCGCATACCTGGAACTGATTATATGGTACTGCTTATACCTGGAACCGCTTATACAGTGCATGGAACTGCATATATTGGTTCTGCTTATATCTGGACCTGCTTATATATGGATCTGCTTATATCTGGACCTGCTTATACATGGATCTGCTAATATATGGAACTGCCAATATATGGAACTGCCAATATATGGAACTGCTAATATATGGAACTGCTAATATATGGATCTGCTAATATATGGAACTGCTAATATATGGAACTGCTAATATATGGAACTGCTAATATATGGAACTGCTAATATATGGAACTGCTAATATATGGAACTGCTAATATATGGAACTGCTAATATATGGAACTGCTAATATATGGAACTGCTAATATATGGAACTGCTAATATATGGAACTGCTAATATATGGAACTGCTCATATATGGAACTGCTCATATTGGAACTGCTCATATTGGAACTGCTCATGCAATATATGGAACTGCATATATTGGTACTGCTTATATATCTGGAACTGCTTATATATATGGAACTGCTTATGTATATGGAACTGCATATATTGGTACTGCTTATATATCTGGAACTGCTTATATATATGGAACTGCTTATGTATATGGAACTGCTTATGTATATGGAACTGCTTGTATCTGGCTCCGTCTCCTCCCTCAACGACGCTGTCTGCCCGGACGCGGGGTGCCGCTCCGACCGGGCATTCGGGTCCCGTCTGCAGAGCCGCTGGGACGGTGTATCTTTTTTTTACAGTGACGTCATCCCGTCCTCAGATGCCCTGCGGTTCTTCACGGACGCAGCCCCGTCCGAGGGTTTTGGGGGTCTCTTCCAGGTCCAGTGGTTCGCCGGGCCCTGGCCCGACGCCTTCCCTCAAAGCATCTCCTCCGCGCTCCCGATAAACCTTCCAATGTCATCCGTCTGTTTCAGAGCCCAACTCAAGTCCGTACTGCTGCTTGTAACCTGTCTCCCCATCTCTACACAGCCCACTCCTTCGGATAGGCGCCGCCACGCGCGCCGCGTCCCTTGGGCTCCCCTATTCCGCCCTCCAGCAGCTGGGCCGCTGGTCATCATCGGCCCTCTCCTCATACATCAGGCCTGACACTTCGACCATCCTGGCAGCCCAGCGCCTCTTTGCATCTCCATAAAACACTTGCAAACTTCCTGGTGGCGGCAGCAGCTGAGTATCCGCAAGCATGGTCGCAGCAGCTGAGTATCCGCAAGCAATGGTCGCAGCAGCTGAGTATCCGCAAGCAATGGTCGCAGCAGCTGAGTATCCGCAAGCAATGGTCGCCCGCAGAGACTGTTCGGCAGAGACTGTTCGGCAGAGACTGTTCGGCAGAGACTGTTCGGCAGAGACTGTTCGGCAGAGACTGTTCGGCAGAGACTGTTCGGCAGAGACTGTTCGGCAGAGACTGTTCGGCAGAGACTGTTCGGCAGAGACTGCTCGGCAGAGACTGCTCGGCAGAGACTGCTCGGCAGAGACTGCTCGGATGAGGATCCGCAAGTTTGGTCACAATAGATAGCGGTCACAGCATATAGTGATAGCGGTCACAGTATATAGCAAAAAATGGTTAGCGGTCACAGCATATAGTGATAGCGGTCACAGTATATAGCAAAAAATGGTTAGCGGTCACAGTATATAGCGATAGCGGTCACAGCATATAGCGATAGCGGTCACAGTATATAGCGATAGCGGTCACAGCATAGAGTAGTCTCGACGTCTGTCCCCTTCAAACCAGGCTGCAAAACTCCATCAACTCACAACCTTTTTGGGGATTGGCATGCTCCATCGCAGAGCCCCTCCGATCTGAAGGCCGCACCGGGGCCTAGGGCGCCAAACCTCCTCCCAATAAATACTCAAAAGCTTCTTGTTTCACGTCTCTCCAAATTGAAATGCAGCCAGCGTAAGTTCAATTTGGTAGACGTCAGCCAAAGGTAACCCCTCCAGGCCGGTTCTCATCCCCAGCCTATCGCACGGCAAACGCCCCCTTCCAATCACCGGTCCAGCCAGGCAAGCTGCTTAAAAGCGGAGGAACTCCCATTCTCGGCCTCTTGAAGCTGCAGCCACCGCCTCCCCTCCTCCTCCTCTTCACCCTGCTTCATTCTGCCTTCAATCTGCTTCCCGCTGCCAAATGCCGCCACCAGTGCCTAGGTCCCGGGGGATTGGCATGCTCCATCGCAGAGCCCCTCCGATCTGAAGGCCGCACCGGGGCCTAGGGCGCCAAACCTCCTCCCAATAAATACTCAAAAGCTTCTTGTTTCACGTCTCTCCAAATTGAAATCAGATTTGACGTTGTTGCAAACCCACACCTCCTGCATGTGTGAGTGCGTTCATCTGGTGAGAAATTACAAAATCATTGACTTGTCCCTTTGGAAAATCTTGTTTTAAAACAGTCAGAATGTCTGATTTAAGAAAAAATAAAAACACTTAATTTAAGCTATTATTACCTCATATATAGTTTTTGCAGAGTGTAAAATTAAACTAGTGAAATGTGACAGAAATTAAGAATGGAATCTAAAATCTGCTTAACTTTTTTAACCCTTTAGGCGCCGGACATGTTCTGAGCCCATTCATTTCATCTCTCTGTTTCTAAACGATAAATTCTGGAGCCTCATTTCCACTGAGAGAAATGGTATTCCCACCATTTCTTTGAAAGGGAAATATTTAAGCTAAACACATACATTTCTCCCATAGAGTTTCTTGTTGAAGTAAAATCTGATTGGTAAAAACTAATCAAACCACACGCTGTCCTTATCACATTTGAAAACATCTTCTGCATATTGTTAGGACTGAGAGTCACTTATTTGACTGATTGGCTGAGTGAGGGCGCTCTTTTCTTTTCCACTTCTCTGTCTGAAAAAGCTTATTTAAACATGTGACAGAGGCCAAAAACAAGAGGGTTTGGCTTTAAATAAGCGTTTCATTCAGCCAAAACCCTTTCAGTCAGAGAATATTGTCAAGGCTTTTTGTGTTGAAATGTATTCTGTAACTGACAATTTGACTGACTGAAATAAACGGCTACTAAACTACTAAAACTATAGTCATATAACGGAACTGTTTTAGAGCCAAAAACTAAGGATTTTAAAACAGTGTAGTATGGCTTCATGTTTTTTGTATACATGATTCAATTCAATGTGTTCTTGTATGTCCCTAAATCACAACAGTACACATCAAAAATGATCAAATATGGGGTAATAATTGTTAAAATCAAGTGGATTTAATCTGTGGGAGACATTTGTGGTTTCTTTTTAAAACAATATAATTTAGCTTGTCTCATTGGCAAATTTTGTATTAAGGCAATCAACATGTGCCAAATTTGAGCAATTTTGGACTTATTTTTCATCATTTTTTGCAGTACGGTTATCTCGGAGGACTTTAGAAAACCGAATCAAACAGTCCAAACACAAGAAATGCAATGATAAAAAACCAATGGAGCCAAGTCGTTGAATGTGAAGTGGCCTGGATCATCGCCACCATGACTATTAGGTTCCTCGGTTTAAAGTCGAGCCCACACATCCTGCATGTGTGAATGAGTTCATCTGGTGAAAAATAACAAAATCATTGACTTAATCAGCTTGAAAGTGCTCGGCCGAGACCACAGACTGTTTTGTTTTTTTTCCTGTAATCATCTGATCCTCCAGTGTTTTGGTGAATGAAGCACAATGGCTGAGGTCAAGTGTTGCTGCTGTTAAATACTCATTGACTTTGCGCTCAAAAGCCTCTCGACTCCTCTTCATCCGCCCTCTCTGTCTCTCTCGGTCTCTCTCTGTCTCTCTCTGTCTGTCTCTGGTCTCTCTCGGTCTCTCTCGGTCTCTCTCTGTCTCTCTCTGTCTCTCTCGGTCTCTCTCTGTCTCTCTCTGTCTCTCTCTGTCTCTCTCTGTCTCTCTCGGTCTCTCTCTGTCTCTCTCTGTCTGTCTCTGGTCTCTCTCGGTCTCTCTCGGTCTCTCTCGGTCTCTCTCGGTCTCTCTCGGTCTCTCTCTGTCTCTCTCGGTCTCTCTCGGTCTCTCTCGGTCTCTCTCTGTCTCTCTCTGTCTCTCTCTCTCTCTCTGTCTCTCTCTGTCTGTCTCTCGGTCTCTCTCGGTCTCTCTCGGTCTCTCTCGGTCTCTCTCTGTCTCTCTCTGTCTCTCTCTGTCTGTCTCTGGTCTCTCTCGGTCTCTCTCGGTCTCTCTCTGTCTCTCTCTGTCTCTCTCGGTCTCTCTCTGTCTGTCTCTGGTCTCTCTCTCTTTCTCTCTCTCCCTTTCCCTCTGTCTCTCGCTTTGTCTCTCTATGTCTCTCTCTCTCTCTATCTCTGTCTCTCTCTCTTTGTCTCTCTTTCTCTCTCTCCCTTTCCCTCTGACTCTTGCTTTGTATCTCTCTCTCTCTCTCTCTCTGTCTCTTGGTCTCTCTCTCTCTCTCTCTGTCTCCCTGTCTCTCTCTCTGTCTTCTCTCTCTTTCTCTCTCTCACTGACTCTGTTTCTCTCTGTCTCTCGGTTTGTCTCTCTCTCGGTCTCTCTCTGGTCTCTCTCTGGTCTCTCTCTGTCTCTCTCTGTCTCTCTCTCTCTGTCTCTGTGTCTCTCTGTCTTACTGTCTCTCTCTGTCACTTGGTCTCTCTCTCTCTCTCTCTGTCTCTCTGTGTCTCTCTGTGTCTCTCTCTGTCTCTCTCTCTCTCTGTCTCTGTGTCTCTCTGTCTTACTGTCTCTCTCTGTCTCCCTCCCTCTCTCTCTCTGCCCACTCACTTTGCTCTGACCTTGTGTGTGGAAAGCCTGCCACGTGCCATATTATGCAAAATCCTCTCTTTTGAGCTATTGCCGTGTTACAACATAGAAAAAAACACACCCAGATTTGTTTATAGTTTCATCCACAGACTTAACAAATCGAAACAAACACATCCGCCCGCCCAAAAGTATTGCCTCCAGAGCACTTTTCCAATTTGTTTGCTATTTGAAATATAAAATCCAAAGTTAATTCTCAAGATCATGTTTAAGAGCCGTAAAAAACCCAATGAATGCATATTTGTTGTTTGTTTAAAGAGTGGACATAGGACGAGCATCAGGGCCCTCTTTTATTTATTTATTTTTGGCCACAATATTGTACCATTCTCTGCTATTTGATTTTGAATGAAAGAATGATATTAGTCCCAGTGGGGAAAGTTTTATGACAAAATATCAAGATTAAGATTAAGAGATACTTTATCTCATCACCGGTTGCAGAACAGTAGGAATAAGGAGCACGTAGCACAAGACAAATGAACAATAACTCTACAAAAATAAGATGAATTAAAATCTCCAACTTTAGCATATAAAGAAGCCAGTATAAAATCTCTATCTTTCGCATTATAAGAAAACAATTCTAAAATCTCCAAACTTTGCTTAATTAAGGAGCAAGAGGAGTACAAAATATCTGAGTAGCAGAGACCAAATACATATATTTCACAAAGACATGAATCGGCACAATACAAGTCAGAGGGAAGTTGTGGGAGTGGTGGGGCAGACATGTAGTCTTACTATTTTGCCAAACTGTAGTTTGGCAAAATAGTAATAATAAGAATTCTCAAAATCAAAAGCAAACTAGAAATTGTAGAAAAATATGTTTTTTTGTTTTCATTTTGAAGACCAAACTCAAAAGACTGAGGTTCAGCCTTTATTCAATATTTCACAGAATAAAACAGAGAATGTATTTTCTCTTATCCTTGGGAGAAAATTAAATTATTACATGGACGTTCCTGAATTCCTAAAATCATAACATTTGAGGTAATAAATCATTTTTATCTTAATTTCATAATAATATTATATATAATAACATTCTCTCTTAAAACAAGATTTACCAATGCAGGACAAAGCCATATTGTCTTGTTTTAAGAACTGTTGCTTAAATTTCTCAAAAAATGAGCCATTTCTAACTTATTTTCATTGCTTTTTTGCAGTGATGGAATTTTAGATGTAATTTTGTATGTAGTGTGTACAATATTTAGGCAAACCATTATAAGGTCTAATGTAATGTGCAGCAGGATTTTAACTGAACTATGCATTTTGAGGTAAATGTACTTACTCATTACTGTCTTATAATGGTCACAATACAAGATTAGTTTTTTCCCTCATTTTTTAGCACATCTCAGACCCAATAATGCATAACATTTCCTTTCAGCCTCTACAATCTGCTCTATTGCAGTCTTATCTCTCTCCTCTTTCTCGTGCCGCATTTCTCATGTTCTTTACCGCTGGATCAGTCCTGTTTGGTCCGGCTTCTTGGGGTTTGTTGACATTTCGCTGACACGTTTATTCGTTTCTTGCGGGAGGCTGTGACAGAAACTGTATCTTGCATTTAGGCAGCTGCTGTTTGCGAAATGTCCTTTTCTTTCACACCTGGAGGGTTTTCACAAAAGTGCCTTTGACGTCTGCCGAGGCACGGCCTGAGCGTGCATTTATAGTGGTATAAGAGCACGCTGGTGAAATGGATTTATCTGAGAATATATACAAACCAGGCACAGCTTAATTGTATATTTGACCCTGAAGCATAAGCCCCATTGCCTTCATAGCATCTAGAGAGACATAAGAATGAAAATACAGCATCATTCTTTATTCTCTAAAAGAAGGGGGAAAAAAATCTGCTCATAACCAATGTAACAACTCAGAAAATTAGAATATCGTTCATATATTTCTTTGGGTCAACAATATTTATATTCAGTTCAATGTATTCTTGTATAGCCTTAAATCACAACTGCAATTATCTCGGAGGACTTTACACAACCATTGAATTCGCCAACACAGATCAGGAAAACAAAATGCAATGATAAAAAAATACAAAGAGCCATTGGTCCGTATGGGGCAGATGACCGTTGTCCATAAATATTGATAAAGTCCGTAAATATTGTTGAATGTCGAGTTGCCTGGATCATCACCACTGCCCTTAGACCCTGCTGCTTGATAGAGACCCTTTACTTTTAATTTAGAAAAAAGTTCCTCCAAATTATAGTCATTTTCTGAGACTATTTGAGAAAAGAGGAACTCCGTGGCACTCTTGGCTGTAAATAAAAACCTATTAATGAACAGCGACTAAAGGCTTTATGCGTTTCGGCCGCGTAGGGCCTTTTCCAGGGCATCTAACAGATTCTGAGACAATTTTTTAAAAACTAACTTTATAACATAAAAAAGCTTTATTTAACTCGCTTTCCATGTAATGAATCTGTCATGTACCAGTTTCACATTTAGAGTTGAACTGAAAAAGCAAGAACTATTTATTCTAGTTTCCCCGAGTTTCACCTGAACTTTACAGAAATGTTTCTTTTCTGTGGGAAAAACAAACAAATATCTGCAGTTGTTCATTAAAACTGAAAGGATTTTTTTGACAATCTAAAGTAATACGGCAGCTGAGCCAGAATAATAATTGGAGAAAAATACATGTTTTCTCTTCTGCAAGAACAAAGAAATCGCAAATTCAGGCAGAACAATGAGCTTAATAGCAACCATCTGAGGCAAAGCTGTGAATGGGTCAGTAATAGTGTGCGTATTCAAATCAGGAAAATCTCAAATAAAGGAAAATTAATGTCGTAATTATAAGCTTTGTGTCAAGATAAAACACAGAGTCGGAGAGTTAAAACACCAAAAAATAGAGGACCCTGATGTGTCCGAAAAAGATAATTGTATAAAACAAATTTTAGGTCTCGATAGGGGTGAAGAAGAAAATGTATATAAATGTATTTATGTCTAACAACTGAATCGTGTATGAACCCGAAAAGTATATATATAATTGAATGGAATAACGACACCACTGGGACTTTTCTCTGCTCTGCGATTTTCCTGATTGTCTAACGTCCTCTGTATCGCTGCTGTGTATTTTTGTGCCACTTTTTTCCGCATTTGCGCCGGAGCGGCCCTTTCTGCTTCTCCTGCTCTGCACCTGCTGGCATGGCGCCTTAACGAAGACTATTTCCTCAGCCCTGCACCTGACAGCATGGCAGCTAACGAAGATTACAGACATAATTCGACGCCACCCATATTTCAGTTCAGCGAATGTGCACCCAGAATCCACGGCCTCCAACACCGTCAGACCACAGACTGTAGGAGTGGAAAGAGTAGCACACACACTTAAAAAAATCATACACTATAAAGTAATAAATGCTTGAATCAAGTGTTTTTATCTTATCTTGATGATAATTTGACTTTCTTAAAACATTTATGCTAATGGAACAAGCCGTTTAGTCTTATTTCAAGGAAGACATATCTTGAATTTTCTTGTGTCTTTCTAAAACACGGCATGTTTGCTTGTCCCATTGGCAAATCTAGTTTTTAGACAGTAAAAACAAGCTCATATCAAGATCAAAATACTTAATTCAAGCATTTGTTACCTTGCCTAAATGGCTGAGTACTACATTTATTTGGAAGAGGCATGAAGTTCAAACAGGTTATTTGTGCAAAAACGTGGAGCCAAATGTAAGTCAATTTTGCCGGTAGCAAGTTACCAACGACCATCAGGAGCAGTCTCTGTCTGCTCACTAGCTAAAGCCAAATTCTGCGACCGAAAGGCTCCTGGTTGGTCAGTTTACAAATTTACAAAACAATATATTAATAAAAAACACCAGGATCTAAGAGAGCACTCTCCATTCTGGATTTTAAAAGCCCAGAGTTTACTTTTGAATGTAAGTCAATAGAAACGAGAGCGAGTTGGAGCAAGAGAACTTCCCTATTGGGCTTCGTTAAGCTAACAGATTAGCATTGTCCGATTATATATAGTAAGTATGGTAGCACATAACGTTTGCCTTCTAGAGTAAGACGCCAATTAGAGCTACACTACAGCAGGCTCCATGGGGGGTAAGATGGAGTCAAATTCTTGGATAGCAACTACTCAGCAACCAAAGAGCCAATCAGGAGCTGCACTAGTCTCTTTCTACTTGTGCTATTCGCTAGCTGAAGCCAAAATCAGGGATAGAAGGCTCCAGATGGGTCAGTTGTTAGGGTCTCTATGGGTTTGTGCATCCTGTAGTCAACACGGAATATTTCAATAGTTGAATTAACTTAAAAATGTAATTCTGGATAAAAATTATCTTCAAAATATAAATATAAGTTTAAGCTTTCAACCACTTTTCAGCTTGCATTACTTAATACTTTACGCTTTAGGCTACAGCTCCAAACCGACGCAATTCACAAGTATAAGTGGTAAATTATCATCACAAAAATAAATCAGTATTAAAAGTTTCCACAGCAGACGGTGAACCTGGATTTGAGGATAGTCATTAATCATCCAAATTCAAGGCATATTAACTCAAGAATTAATTGATTGCAGTTTATGAAGTGGGGAAAGAGTTTTGTGCACAAGACACAGCACTCATCAAAAATGTATTTCAATAATCCTTAGTAATGTCATGCATAATGCCACACGATCTTTTATCTTTTTTGGACATGCTTTTGTTAGTGACAAGATAAATCCCATTTTCATATTAAAACCTGTACTGTATACTCTGAAATGAATAAAAAATAATTTTTGGTTTAAATTTTGATATTTGGTAAAAGATTGTACTATGGACCGTATTGTATTGTGTCCTTAATAAAGGTTGATAATAATCATAATCATAATAATAATTGGCATGTGTTCACAAAAAATAACAATTGTAAACCGCTTTGAGACTCCGATGTGCAGTGAAAAGGCGGTATATAAATAAAGCTTACTTACTACTACTACTTACTTACTACAACAGCAGTCGTTTCGGAGAACTTTACAAAGGTGGTGATTCGCCAAAAACAGAGCAGAGAATAATAATAATAACAAACACATAGAAGCCAATGGGAACTATAGCTTAAAAATGTCCATAAATGTCCCAATCGTCGCCTTCCTGCATCAGCGAGGAGCACTCAATGAATCTGTGTGTAAATGTTTAGTGTATTTTTTTCATTTCGAGTTCAATGTACTGCAAACATTCATAATCAAAAGGCACCACATAGAATTTTCTAGCAAATCGTTCATTTACAATTACTTATTATTATTGTACATTCTTCAAACTCAAAAAGGAGTGGGAGGAAGAAGAATCATGTCGTGTTGTGATGCTGCTGATACAGACTTAGACTTTTGTTGAATTGTTTCCACTGAAAAGGGATTTAAATTGAACTTTTCCTGTGTATTCATTTATTCTCACCTCATTGTAAGAGCTGCTATTAAAGCTGCATGTATTTCCTTATATCCTGTTTAAACTCTGTGTCAATAAACATAATAAACATGCAAACATTTACACCTCGTCCTGTTTTTTTTTCTGCTGCAGAGAAGGTACAATGCAGGATTTGCCGACAGACGAAGGAAATGTGAAGAAAAAAATGACAAATGGTGATGTGGTCCTGGTTTTCAATTGTGACTCAGCAAAAGTCCTGTTTTATTCTTACACAACATAAGTGACACGACCAGAGTTCTCTCAGCGTTGGTTTTACACCCAGGCCAAAAACACGGCAGTTCCCCTGAGCATCTGCCACATCGCCAACAAAAATGTATTCCTCGACCTTCAGATAACCATAACACGAAGTGGAGAATCACAGACATCTGCATAAACTGTTGTCACGACTGGCTCAGTTTTTACAGTTCATCCAGAGAGTTTGAATGTGGATGTTATTTGGACAAACTCTAAACTTTTGTAAGGGATACATTAGAAATCAGCACTATTGTGAGTGTCATACAGTGCAATAAATGATTAAATATGAGGTAATAATTGCTTGAATCCAGGTTTTATCCTTATCTGAGTACATTCTGACTGTCTTTAAACAGGATAGAAAACCATTTAGTCAAATTTCAAGAACTGTTTTCTCATTTCAAGGGAGACATTTCATTAAAACAAGAGAATTTAGCTTGTCCCATTCGCAAATCTCGTTTTAAGGCAAAATGTGCTGAAATTTACATACATACATTTGGCCGATTTTCCACATATTTTTATCACTTTTTGCAGTGTACCCTCTAAACACTGAAAAGACATGTGAAGTTTGTGTGTTTCATGGGGCCTTTAATATCAAGTCCAATATCAAGTCCTTTATCAGGCCGCTGTCATGGTACCTCTGGCTTTTTAATTACTGCTTTTGAAGCCCCAACCGGGCAAAACGTGTTATCAAAAGTGACTTGAACACTTTTTATCGAAAACTGATAGTGAGTGAGCAACATACTATGACACTATTGCTACTACAGTCTATAGGGGGCGCTATGAACCTCACAATTGTGCTGATTTGTAATTTAACCATCCGGGAGGCTTTGAATTTGACTTATGGTTGTATGTCTAAATCAATTTCATGCAACTCCTTTTCAAACCTTGCACTTGTTATTCTAGTATTGATATGAAAATACGTGTTGTGCAGGTGCAAAATAACAAGAATCGTGTGACTGTCTAAATAACAAAGTCATCCATTCAAACTCTTTGGATGAACTGAGAAAAACAAAATTGGACACAATGATTACATCATCAGACGTGAGTTCTCAACAGGTCAAAAAAAGTCATCTGCAGCCAATGAAGTATACATTATCAGCACGCCAGAGGAAATATCTTACACTGCAAAAAGTGATCAAACATGAGGTTATACATGCTCAAATCAAGTGGTTTTCCTCATAAATTGAGTATATTTTGACCTAAAACAAGATTTGCCAAAGGGACAAAGCCATTTAGTCTTTTTACAAGAACTGTTGCTTTATTTTCTCCTTCCAAACCAAGATACTTTTGCTTGTCCCATTTGCAAATCTTGCTTTAGGGCAGTCAGAATGTGCTCAAAATAATCTGCCAATTTTGAAAATGTTTTGACTTATTTTCATCACTTTTTGCAGTGCGTTGCTGAAAGAACTAGAGCCGAAAGCTTTTGTGCGTTGTTGTGTTGTCCTTGTTGTGTTTGTTGTTGTTATTTTTTGCGTTACGTGCTGCTTCAGTGCTCCTGCTCCTTGTCTCCAAAGGTCCCTTGATTGTGTGGACCCCGGGGCCCGGACAGAGCGGCGCTGTGGCCGGTTCATGTAAGTGCAACATGGAAATAAAGTTTATTATACAAAATATATATAACACAAAAACTCAAGGACAGAATATCATTAACACTGGGAAAAATATGAAGTGACTTGGTTTTTACATTGGTTTGATCACATTTATGATGGGTTAGGGTTAGGGTTCATTATCATTGTTCATTATAAAAGTATTCCCCGATAAGAAAATTCTCAGAAACATCTTGAAATTAGTAATGAAAGTAAAAAAAAAAAGAGATGGGTTTATTGAAATGAAAACCGGTGCAGTCCAAAATTAAACAAATCAATATTAACGTTGTCATTTTATTTATCGCGTGATCAATGTGCGTGGCCCAATTTACTTGTTTACTGTGGCCACTGTTAGCATTAGACAAATGACAGAAACCAGACAGAGGAACCGCCACTTGGGGAATTAAAGGTCAAAATAAAGTCTGAAAAAGGAATATGCAGAAGCTAAAGCTTATAAATGCCTAACTCAGTCAAGTATTTCACATTGAAAATATTTAAAACCCATAGTCAGCAAATTAAAACACACTGTAACACACATATAAATGGCTATTTACAAACAACAATTAAAAATCAGTCACGGCTAAAAAGTCGAGAGTTAGGTTTTTAGTTCTAGAAGTCTGCCTTCCCATGTTTTGTCCCGACTCTGGACAAGACAAAAAAAATACTATTGTTATGGTTTGGGTCTTCTATCATTTGATGCTTTGTAGGGTTTGAAATAAGGGGGTTTCTTTTGAGTTTCATTTCCTGTGCGTACCCCACCCTCCTGTGTTTCACCTGTGCCTCTGTCTGTGGAGCACACCCTGTGTCTGTCAGTCCATTGTCTTTCCTCATGTCTTGCTTTTCTTATTAGTTTAAGTTTGGGCCATTTCCCAGGAAAGACCCTTCCACTTGTGGAGGAGTTCAAGTATCTCGAGGTCTTGTTCACGAGTGAGGGAAGAATGGAGCGTGAGATTGACAGGCGGATCGGTCATTCTTCGTTCCCTTCCTCACCTATGGTCATGAGCTTTGGGTAATGACCGACAACGGATGATGATCACATATTTTTTTGATTCTTCTTTCATTTTAATCAACTACACAACTATAGATATAAACAGTGCGGTTCATAGGGCTCTTATAGTGTGAATGTTTTGGGGCATTTATCACACTTTAGAATAAAAAAAAACGATCAAAGCAAAAGCTCTATTCTCAGAGCCACATGTGTTGTTTGAACTGAAATAAAGCGTCTTTGGCATCGCTGCTCTGCTGGGCCTCGGCTCAAACACTCTCTGTCCAGGATCCATTTGGAGGTGGATTAAAAACATCAGAGAAAAACAAGTCCTTCGATGATGCATTCAAACTAAAGCCGTCTTTCAAGTTCTAAATATAGTCTGCGTTTGGAAGTCTCGTAGTTCCATTCTTTTCAATACAGAGTCCACACTTATGTCATGGTGTATTCCTGAGAATATATTTCAATTTAAATGCTAAACAAAATACAGCAGGACTCTTATTTTTGTCATAGTTGGCTTTAGTAGTAGTAGTTTATTGTATTTATTTGGTCATTATGTATATTACATCTCAGGTCAGATGTTCTCAAAGATTGCAAATGGTAAAAAAATAACTAAATTGTTTATATTAAGAACTTAATTCATTAACTTTGTGCAACATAATGCATGAATATACTTTCACTGCTGAATTTGGAAATGAACATCCAAATACATATATACAGTAAAATAGCTTTCAAACAGATACTCAATCAATTCAAATGTTGTCATTTTTTTCATTCTCAAAAGTGCAGTATTTTTGTGCGCACATCATGGCTGTAATGAAGTTTAAAATACAAACACTATTTCCAGGTTGATGTTGAAAATCAGTGCCACACATTAAAACTAGTTTAGACTTGTTTATGACTGTGTTTATGTTTATGTGGTTTTACTGCAAATGATCTGAATCTGAATGTGGAGGGCAGATGCTCGTTGCAACTCACTAAAATCTTGGCATTTCGTCCTAGGCAGAGAAAATACGAGAAATATTCCAACTTGCGATGGACAAAAAAACCTAGATTTATAGACTAAACTGCAACAATAAACGCTGACATTTAATTTTGGGTACAGTTCACGGTGACGGTGAAACCAAAACACATTTCCCAAAACAAATAACCCATCCCAAATGTAGACCTTTGAGCAGAGGATTGGGGGCATGACGCTAACGATGAGTGTTTCTAGGCTCAATAGGAAAGACGGCTGTTTTATCTGTTGTGTCTGTGTTAATGTGTCGTCCTCAAATAAAAAAAATTAAAATAAAAATAAAAATTGGTAAAGTAATAAAATTTTTAAAGCATGCTTAACATTATTTTGGGCTTGATGTGTTGGTCTAGATCGGGTAGTTGTCATAACACCAAATCATATAAGATGTAGTATGAAAAGGATGGCTCTGAAATATGTCTAATGTAGAATTAGATATTATAGACAATAGAAGGGGCTAGCGAGCGGCTGGGAACAAAAAGTGCATATGGCCGAAAAATGTTGTTGCAGGTGAAATACAGTACGACAACAAAAATTTTTTCTCAGTCCCTGCTTCTGTCAAACTCTCCGTTCTAGACTTGAGATGTTCAGGTTTTGTTTCTACATGATCCTGTTTGATCGATTTATAAAAACAATTGTATAAATCTATGACCTCTATTTAGCAGCTGATTTCCCATGTTGGCTCCCACGATCGGCAATACCTTATAGCAACTGATTTTCACACTAAAATCCAAATTTGGGACCTGGTTGTAGACATTTTTCCAGTATCACAAACTGAGCCTCAACTGTTCGGTCATGGTGATGTCGCACTCATTATGTCCACTGTGCTTTCAAAAGTCATGTCCATGTTTAGCACCTTATTGTTCTTGTTCTTCCAGGTTTGAGTAATCTTGAGTATTGTTTTGCAGTCAAGGCTGCAGTGCAAAAAAAAAATCTGTTTCACCTATCACCTATCTCCCCCCATATCTATGTAGTGATTATTTTAAAACATTCTGACTCAAAGTTATACTTTTGTATTTTTTTAACACTAAACAAATGGAGGCTATTTAAAAGTCTGTTGCTATAAAAGAATGCATACGAGAAGGCGAGACTTATCAGTCGAGTACAAGGGAAGCTTCTTCTATTTCTAAGACGTTTTGCATGACCAAAATTGTTAAGGACGCCATTTTGTCAGATTAGAACCAAAACGCTTCTGCCATTAATACAGTAAAATGACCAGTAGCACCAAAGCCAACACCAGCAGTAAAGCTTCCAAACCATCGGACTACTTGTCTTAAGCAATGTAAGTAAGACAACCAGTATGTCCCATTGGCCTCTCCGACCACCACCAACCACTCACACCAGACTCATTCTGGGCAATGTGTGAATGTCTTTACAACCACAGCCACCCCACTGTTGCACCTGGGGTCTCCCATCGCAGTGCTGACCAGACCCTGCACTGCGTAGCTCCAGAAGTCTGACGGGATCTGGCATTCACATGGTGGTAGAAGGGACGGACTGTTTCTCTGCTAGCTGAGAATTTTAAAATCTTAAAGGCATTTTAAACATTGAAATCATTCTGCAGTTGGAGTCAGCATCAGTTCAGCTCCAGTGCGATCTGCGAGGGATTATACACTTTAAATTGGCTTGAATCAGCTCCACCTTGTATTAAAGATGTATGTCGTTGTTCTTTGGTGTGTTCTGCTTCACTATGTATTTGCCCGATTTAAACGTTTGCTATTCTTTAAAAGGTTGTTCATTTCCAGAGATGAAATGTAGTTCTTTTCACAGAAACCAAAATCAGTAGAATAATCCTTTGTACACAGCAGTGAGAGCCACTGGTAACAGCCAGAAGACACTATAGAATCAGAATCAGAAGTTGTTTTATTGCCATTAAACTAGGATTTGGGTGCAAACACATATTTAAAGTAAAAAAAAAAATCGGGCCAAGTGCTTGTGACACCGACTGTTCAAAAGCTCAATTGTGAAAAGTTTCATTGCAAACGACAGCTCCGGCCTGCAACAGCGTCTCTCTCCGAAGGTTACACATGTGTTATTTTGGGCCGTGTTATTTCCAGACTGTTACCTCCGTGAGTTCAATCGGGTGTGAAGTTTCTGAAGTTCCACGTGTTTATCACATACAACACTGCAAAAAATGAAACAATATGAGGTCATGCTTAAATCAACTGGTATGTATCTTAATTTGAGCTCTTAAAGCAAGATTGGGACAGAAGTCTTATTTCAATAACTGTTGCTTTATTTTCTCATCCCAACGGAGACATTTCTTGTAGCTTTTTGAAACACAATCATTTTGCTTGTGCCACAATGCACATTGCTCAAAGTTGGCAAAATGTATCTTCATTTGAGCACATTTTGACTGCATTAAAACAAGATTTGCCAATGGGAAAACCAAAATGATCTTGTTTTAAAGAATGGCCCTTGGAATGAGAAATGTTACTTTGATTAAGATTAAAAAGCCTTGATTCAGGCATTTATTACCTTCTGTTTTGTTATTGTTTGCAGTGCATTGGCAAATCTTGTTTTGAGGCTGTCCAAATGTGCTAAAATCACGAAACATTTTGGCAAATGTAATACATTTTGTACTTAAATTTCATAACTTTTTGCAGTGATCATGAACACAGAAGTTCATTCATTGTACATAAAGAGGACCCTGTGATTTAAACTTGACCTAACGTGAAAAATTGACTTTTCTACGATTACATTTGATTTCCTTCTCATAGCACATAAGTTGTTTTTAGAGTGACTTCTGCATGCAAGTCCGTCATAAGGTTTATAATTAGAATGTGAGGAATCCGCCACATCAAGGGGAGGGTATTGGTTTGAGCTGAAAGGGATTGTTATTAGCATCAACTCTGTCTGTTCTTTGATGAAGGAGCAATGTCGTTGTCGCCGGTTTGCATCTGTGTACTCAGATGAAAGAAAAACGTAACAGAATGAATCATATCGTAAGTTCTAGCATTGCTCCACTCCATCCAGGAGAAAAAAAGTGCAGCTTGAGAGAGCAGATGGGCCAAGGATGTAAAATAATGAAGAGCCTTATTAAGCTTTAAGTGCTCCTGTCTCCCTCCTCCAGTCTAGACGAGCGCTTGGTGTCCTCAGGCTCCGGCAATGTTTAAACATTTATTATGAATGAAGACGACACTGGGATCGGTGTGTGAGAAGGTGAGGTATTGCGCGAACAAAGGGACATGTAAATATAAGCAAAATGGACAGCCACATCCAACAAAGCTCTTTGAGGAGCACCGCGGATGTGGGCATATAAATTAGGGCAGGGCGATATGGCTGAAAACTATATCACGATATGCAATTCATATTGGTCGATATCAACTATAAGAGTCTTTTTTTTCTAAACATAATAAATACAGTACATTGGTCGTGTCGGCAGCACTTGTTTATTGTCACGGGGGAATGAGAACTCAGACTGGAGGCATATGTTCACAAGCACAATGTCCCCTATTGTCAGTCCTGTTTTAGCTCCTGTTTTAGCTCGTGTTTTGGCTGTTGACCATTTTGCGGCTCTCTGAGAGCCGCACGTGCATCCAGACGAAAAGGTCCATCTCTTACAATACAATGTATACTTGTATAGCCCTAGGTCACAACAGAAGTCATCTCAGAGGACTTAACAAAACCATTGAAATCACTGACACAGGTCAGGACGGGCATCACCATTGACACAGATGCATATTTGTTGTTGCTGTTTTTTTTTGTTTTTTTTTGCATTTCCCAGAATGCTTTGTGGTTCATGCTTGGTCGTGATAGATCTAGAAGCCTCTGCCTACGTCTCCCAGAATGCTGTGCGCTTCTGACTTGGCTTTTCTTCTTGTTTTTTTTTACGGAGTGAAGTTAAACTTTTGAACATTCTATCGACCTCATTCTCTATTGATATTGAACACGTGTCTATCGTGCAAAGATTTCTTATAAGTCTAGGCCCTCAAGCGCTCACTTACTGGATTTTAAAGCTCTCTGCTTTTCTCTGCTCGTTCAGCTGTTTTTTAATACAGCTTGTGTTACAGATTACAATTCGTAATCTTGTGTCCTTCGGCAAGGCACTTTACCAACATTGTCTTGTGCGTGTGTGTGTTGGTGGTGATTGGAGAGAATAATGGGGCCACTGGTGTAGTTTGGCAACTTCGGGTAGGACTGTCCCATGGCAGCTCTAGGTACAATATTAGCGTACACTGCAAAAAGTGGTAATACGGTTATAATTATTATTATTTAGTCCTATTTTAAGAACTGAGACATTTCTTTTTTCAAGATTTAGTTTGTCCTATTGGCAAATCTTGTTTTAAAGCAGTCAAAATGTGCTCAAAGCAAGATAAATTTTGCCAAATGTAGAATTTGTTTTTCTTTCTTCATCTCTTTTTGTACCACCACTGTATGAGGAGTGAATGATAAATCTCTAATAATATAAAGCACCTTTGTGAGTATAATACTGGGAGAGTACACGATCGCCACAACAACAACACAAAGACAGAAAGAATGCACCTCAGCCAAACTTTTTCCGGTCAAACATTGCAGAGACCATAATTTAAGTGTTCCTGATAAAAAATAGCCGATTTGTTGGCGAGAGCGAGCCTGAGATCCGGTTCTGCCACTATCAACATTCATTATTTATCAACACATATATCTTACTGGTGGACAAAGTAAGTTGGCATTTACAATAGTTGTAAGTATCACTGCAAATAGTGATGAAAAATAAGTCAAAAATGGCTCAAATTTGGCAAAATGTATCTTCATTTTACCACAATTTTACTACCTTAAATCCAGATTTGCTTATGGGACAAGCAACATTATCTTGTTTTAAAAAGGTACAAGAAATATCTCTTTTGGAATTAAAACAGAAAGCAACAATTCTTGTAATGAGACGAAGTGGCTTTGTCCCATTGGCAAATCTTGTTTTAAGACAATCAGAATGTACTCCAATTAAGTTAAAATTTGATTCAAGAAATTATGTATCATATTTTGCAGTGTGAATAATACATTCTGCAATATTCTATCAATGATGTGATTTTGTTTTATTTCTAAATCTTTTGGGGAGCTACCTGGAACGGGGTGGCGAGCTACTGGCAGCTACGATTAACAAATTGGAGACCCCCGCTCTATGGTCTTTTGCCTTACATTGTATGAGGCATAAATTGTATATATGTATATGTACAGTATGTTGTGTATATCCCTTTGTGCTCTGACACTTTTGTCCCTGACGTGTTTCTGCAGCGGCCTCCAGCTCGGACACAGTGGCGCTGTATGTGGGCGTGGTCATCGCGGTCATCATGTGCCTGGTCATATCTGTGATCGTGGCGCTCTTCATCTACCGCAAAACTCACCGTGATTTTGACTCGGTGATCATCGACACGTCTGCCCTGAACGGAGGCTTCCAGTCCGTCATCATCAAGACGGCACGATCAGGTGACGCCATCGCAGACACAGACATTTAAGAACAGTAGAACTCTCTGAGCAGTCACTTTGACAGCTTTTTGTTTTGGAAGGGTCATTTCTCAGCTTATGTACATCGTTGGTCTTCTGTACCTTTTGTGTATCCATATGTGGTTTAGGTCATTATGTTTATGAAATCACCTTTTTTTTATAGGCAACTAGTTCTAACTTTAATTTCCAGAGCTTTTTCAAGGTGCTGGTTCTGGACTAGTCCTGGACTGGGTCTGGACAAGGTCTGGACTGGTTCTGGAGTGGGTCTGGACCAGTGGGGGCGGGTCCCAGCTCAAAAGTGGCCAAAATGACCAGCGCTGACATGCTTGCAATACCACCCTGGGCCGATGGGGGTGGACCCGGAATAAGAATTAGCCAATGCTAACATATAGCATCTCCTTACCTCTCAAACACGTCTTGACAGGATGGTCCAAAAGTTGGCTCTTGGCCCAAAGCTCCAGTCCACATGTGTGTCAATGCTGAGGGGAGTTAATTTTTTTGGACCAGTCTAGTTTAGTCGCTGTGGATTTTTGAAGTCACTTGTTTAAATGAATGGAGCTTGTGCCGGCTGACGCATGCGCAGATGCGTTTTTTCACATTTTCCAGCCCCCGCGGCCATTTTGAATCACTGGCCCATTAGTTAGAACGGCGGAGAGAGGCTATCTCTAACTAGCCGTTAATATATACAGTCTATGGTCTGGACTGGTTCTGGTTCAGAGTTTTCCAGCAGAGGAGAGGAAGTGCTGGTTACCCTAGATACACACTGTTTATTTGCAGCTATAGCATTTGGTAGCCTTTCAACAAAGTTTTTACTGTATTTTTTAATATGTTTATCAGTTTCAACACTTAATAAAAAATGAAAAGGTTTTAAAAATAATAATAATAATAATAATATAATTTAAAAACCCTCTTCAATTCATTACTCTTAACTAATTGACGGACCGGGACCAGAGAAACATGAGAGCTGAAGGTGGAGCTCGCTCACGTTGCACCCAGTGCTGTAGTTGGCCTTGTGTCTCTGTCTTTGTGGAGATGGAGATTGTGTCGCTTGGTACGTCCATTACCTCTCGCTCTCAGGAAGTTTTATTCACCTTCAACTTTTGGCGGTCCGTATGTTTTTAAAACTATTAGCCATTTAGTCTCTGTGTGGACAAGGCCGGAATATAACACAGAAAAAATTAGTTTAAAGAAATGGAAAAAACCTAAGGATAAATTTCTAAAACAAGAAGCACTTTCACTTATCAGTAAGAAGCTCATGGGTTTGAATCCCAGTCGGAACAGGGTCTTTCTGAGTAGAGTTAGCATGTTCTCCCTGTGTCTGCATAACTTTCCTCCGGGTGCCCCGGTTTCCCCTACCACTAAAAACATGTGCAATAGAATAAATCCTCCAGCTCCAGAAGTCCTTACCAAGCCGAGCGACGGTGACCTCTGCTCCTGACTTGTGGCTTTGCAGGATGGGTTTAATGCAGAAGACAAAGTTATCTATGGGGATAAATAAGTTTACATTACACTAAATATTATAGCTTTCTTGAAATCTCTATAGTTTATTTTGGCCCAAAGAACAATAAATGAGAAATATATTGTGTTCCAAAGATAGATAAAAGAATGATTTCAAATCATGTCTGAAACATCATTAAATTTATAATATTTTGGACATGAATATTTGAGTGTGCAATGCTTTCTAGTTTTTACGTGTATGAATAAAACATAGTCTGAAGCTCAAATCAGGGTCACCATCACCATCCAGTGGGAATTACAAAACCCCACTCAAGCCATTCACAACACGGTGCAATATGTTAAAGAAAGCAGCGGTATACAGAAATGCTTTAAACAGACGGAAACCATCGTTACAGTTCTGTGACAGAATCAACATGGAGCAATCTGCGAAGATGAGGAGACACATGTGTGAAAATGTTCTTATATTAGCGTAATATGTCATTTCTGCATAACACTGTGCCCTTTGAAATGTGTTGCAACTTGTAAAGACTCCGATATCGCTGTCATTCTCAGAAATTGGATGCATGACTCTATTTCAAACACATCTTCATTTGAAAACATAATTTGTCCTTGTCAACATAATCCACAAATGTCTGGGCTCAAATATTAAAATGGGCCTGAAAATCTGACTTCTATGAGATTAGTTTGACTTCATTAGTTATACATTGCGGATTATTGGCGGATTATAAACCAGCGCTGATTCTCTCTGGCCCTCGCTGTTGGATTTTTTTTATATTTTTCATATTTTTCTGCTCATTTCTATCGCTGCTCGGTGAGTTCCTAATTCAATTCCAGCCGAAACCGGTAAACAGGTTTATGACTGCGACAGGTGCGAGATGGTGGGGAGCCAGGAGTTGAATTTATCATCTCACCGAGGCAACCATTTTAAACTTTTGCCAAAAACGATTTGCACTAACGCGGGCCCATCTCCGCCGCTGTTAATTGCCCTGCCGCAGATGTGGTTTCCAATGTTTTTTAAATAATGAGTTGAAGACTGAAGTTATTACCTTTAGGGAGGGAGAAATTGGGTTAATCTTGAAACGGAACAAAAAACACGCACAAAAAATACGTTCCGAGGTCATGTTAAAAAGTGAAAGATTTAATGAAAATGTATCTTGCTTTGAGCAGTTGAATGAAATTGGGATTCCCAGTGGTGTTTGACCTCAGCTGTGAGGGACATTATATAAGTATATCTGAGGCTCAATATGGATCCAGTTTTTAAATATATGATGTCATTGGGTGTCTTCTAAATATTTATTCATCTTTTAACACTAAGACTCCCAGAAATCTGAATCTATTCCATACATATACCCCAGGAAGAATAGCTACTGTATTTTTCAGTTGCTGATGGGGATCTTAATCGAAACAAACTATACCAGAACATTCAAAATTCAAAAAATCTCACAATAAATGAGTTCACTCCTTTCAGTAAGTGCTAAAACTGGGTTATATAAATTCAAATACCGCAAACATACAGTAGTTGGTTGAAAGGCCACCAAATGCTGACCGTAAAGAATGTGTAACAGTGTGTTGCTATGGTAACTAACAATGTCTCTTGTGGAAAACCAGGCTGGACCAGTTCAAGTTTGTTGCCAAGAGATTAAAAATGGTTAAATATTAGATTCAAATGAATGGAGCAGTCAAAAATGACGGCTCTGGGGAATAAAGTTAGAACTACTCACATTTCAAAACGAAAAGATAATTTCATAAAAAGTAATTGCATAGAAATAAACTACAAATAGATACAGAAAAAGGCACAAAGTTAAGAAGACAAACATTTTTATTTTTTCTATAACCCTTCAAATTGTCTTATCTTGGAGTTCTAGTGTTACATAGTGATACATAGATTTAAAAAGACCTTTCAGCCGCAGCAGTTAATTGTCATAATGCATACTACTTATAGTGTTTCTCGTGACTCCCATAGACGCTTCAAATGGCATTGTCCTTTTACTTCATAAACAGTGGTGATAAACTATTACTGAACACTGCCTTTTGTGGTTATATTTCTGTCCTAAAAGTAAAATATCCTCTAAACAGAAAACAGAACTATATTTCTACCCTCTCATAACCCTCCCTCCCCGCTCTGACCTCTCTAGCAGACCAGCTGAGCGCCCCTCCAGACCTGACCAACGCCGCAGCCCTTTACCGCGGCCCGGTCTACGCCCTCCACGACGTGTCTGATAAGATCCCCATGACCAACTCCCCCCTGCTGGACCCTCTCCCCAACCTCAAGATCAAAGTCTACAACTCGTCCGGCCTGGTGACTCCTGTGGAAGACCTGGGCGTAGACCTGTCCTGCAAACTGTCTCCAAAGGTATTCACATCAAGATGGTCGCTCCCAGTCGACAACGTTTCTATGGAAACTATTCAATTGGTTCCAAAGATGGTGTCAGCCAATTAGCAGGATAATAACTTTGCAAAAATGTCACACCAAGAAGCAAAAATGTCTAACAAACTCTGGAAGATTATGAGGAGTTTTATTATCATTATTATTTAATAAAGTGCACTCACCTCCAAATCATTTTATCAAACTTGGATTGTGGTTAAGATTGAAATATTCGTGAAGAAGGATTGTTTATATCTCATTCCAAACCTGATTAAAAAAAAAAAGAAAAAAAAATGCATTTTCCACTTCCACCAAGAACTTATTTTGGACTAAACACTGCACATAAAAAAGATATCTTGTAAACGCTGGCTTTGCAGATCCATTATCATTCTGTTCCCTCCCTCAGGTGACCCAGTCTCTGCTGGACCACAGCGACACCCTTAACTTCCGAAACCAGACGTCAGCGAGAAGCCGAGACCCGTCCTGCACCGCACACGGCTCCTTCGGCCACCAGGGAGGACACCTCATCGTGCCCAACTCTGGTACAACACTCTTAGATTCAGAATAATGGGAACCTAAGACACCTGTGCACCATTGTTATGTGGATGACCTCACACTGTAGATATTTTCACAAAAGCAGAAATGTGTGAGCTCCACATTATGTTTTCTGCATTATATTTTGCGATGACATTTTTGATATCCAGTTTGTCCAAAAATCTTTATTTTGTTACTTCAAGATAGTTCAAGCATAGATATCAAGCAATTACCAAATATAATATTTTTTCATAGTCAATAAAAAACAACACAAACATTTCTCACAGAATCATCATTGTTAAACTTGTGTTGTGCACATTTTTGACTAAATTATCAAATTGATGAGACGTCTCATTTAGAATGAGAAAATGCTTCTTCCGACAACAAAATTAAAGTCACTTGCTTGTTCCAAATCCTTGTAAATACTCCAATCAAGAGACATGTACCCAAATTAAACTGATTTTTAAATTATCTTTTTTCCCTTTTTTGTTTGCAAAGATCTGAAATTATCGCTGTCTTTGCTATTTACTAAATACATCCACGGAATCTCTTTATTGTGTAGCTTTATAGATATTAAGATCCTTCATGCATACCACCGTGGGGAAATGTCAGTGTTGCATCACTACATAAAGTCGGAATGAGGAGCGCACAGCTAACCTTGCCTGCAAGCTGAATTCTCGCGGTATTTGTGAGTTCACAAACACTCGAGAATACATCTTGTACCGCTCCCGCTTACACTTTTCGAGTCGAACCACTGGGTGTGCGAGCCAATCACGCGCCAGTCTGGGGGTTTAGGGCGGGATATCCGGGTTTGACGAAAGCAAGAAGTGCCGGGCCGAAGCAAAACAAACATGGCTACGCAGGAGGACCATGGATGTATTATATTAACTGGATAGGGTATTACTAGCTTGTAGCTGAATAACTCACGTGCTCAGGGGATTCTCGCGGTACTGCAGACTGAACCAGACTAAATTCACGTGGGCCACCCAAAAATTTTCCCCATAGAACTCAATGCAAATTAAAACAGCTCAACCTCAGCTGACAGAGAAGCTACAGCTTTCATAAAGATCGGATTTTGTGGGGATTTTAGTGTCCCTTGTCATCCTGAACTTTTTTTCTTCTTAAATCCTTTGGTTTTGTTTAAATCCACACTTTAGTGCCACAAACTCTGCTCCTCTGGCTCTCGCTCTAACTCCCGCTCTGAGGAACTGCTCTGATTGGTCAGAGCGCGGCCGAGCCCCTCTGTGCACGTGCGTGAGACCTGGTGTGAGACCCACACACGCGTGTTTGACGCAACGCATTATGGGAGTTCATCCACTGCGCAGAACCGGGAGGACCAGACTATGCCCAAATACAGGCGAGTTTCCCATAGATCTTTGCGAGTTTCAGGCAACTTCCGCTAATCTTTCAGCCCCCATGCCGTCACAAAGCGCCACTGAGCACAACCATTCATTTGAATAGGGCGCCATCTTGGATCGCCGGGGCTTGAGGAGGACGGGCGCGTAGCTGAGGCTATCAAGTCAGTTTTAGCAGAATCTCCAATTTCTTTTTTGAAAGATGAACAGCGAGAGGCGCTTTGTGCATTTCTGGACGGCAAAGATGTTTGTGCATTTTTATCTACGGGTTTTGTCAAACCTTGGTAGGCGGGCACACAGCGTCACTTCGCCCAATCAGCTTCAAGTATTCTGCTGCTTATCCCTCCTTTCCCCGAAAGGATTCTCCGGGAGAAATCCCAGATTGATATCGCGGAGAACGCGTTAGAGTTCTACACAATCATCAATCTGGCTCTTGCCAGGTTAGCGCACAGCACAAGATAAATGAAAAAAACTCTACTCAAATCAAATCAAATATACTCTCTAACTTCAGCATGATAAAGTAAAACATCTCGCGTTTATTCATATTGCATACTTGTATTGTATAAAGAGACATGAGAGTCACCTTTTGCCTCTTTGGGCTGAGATCTAGTTGTGATCCTTCCTCATTCGCTTGTGTGAGAGAGAAGGACTCTGTATTGTTATGCTAGAGGCCAAACATCAATGCAGCTGGATACTAATAATGCACCGAAGGAACAAGCGTCACACAGGAACTAGGTCGGCTTAAACATCCACAAACCACTGCTACTGGGACAAAATAATGTGCCACGGCTTCAGAAACGAGATGTATTTTCTCTGTCTTTTGCCGTTTCCCCTCCAGTTTCAACTGTGTCCATGCTGCTCTAGATGTTTGAAAGTGAAAATATGATTTTGTAAGTGATTTAAGTGCTGTGGCAGAAGGACACATGAATAATGCACAGCTCCTGACGTGACACACACTTTATGTGATATTTCCCAAAGAGAGAGTGTGACTTCATTTATACTGATGATGGATGTGACCAGTGTTTCGGAGCAGACAGGAACAATGCATCAACGTTTATGAATGACGTCCACCGGCGAAACACGCAAAAGAGAAATGGGGTGTGTAAAAGTGAGTTAAATATAATGCATTATTTGTGATGATCATCGAGAGACAACATTAGCAATGAAGATAACAAAATAAATGGATTAGCATTATACTTGGCTGTCGAGCATTTTAGTGGAACTCGAAGTTAGTTGCAATTGTTATTATTAACCTGCAAGCATGAATGGTGGGGGGAATACTGGCTACACTCTCAGACTCCTGGATTTATAGTACTTGCTGGACTATAAAACACTACTTTTTCCAATTTTGTTAAACCCTGAGGCTTATACATAGTGATGCAGCCAATGTATGTACAGAGTTGAACCCAGCTCTATCGACTGTGGATCTCCAGAGCTGATGACGAACCACACATTCTTACTTCCCGGTGTGTTTATGTGAACAGCAGCGAGATGCGGGTAAATGCAGGGAACTACACAGGACTTTGTTTTTTATGTGAATAGGGCTATAGTCAAAGCAGGGTTTTTTAATTTATTGTGTTGACTAACTAAGATGTTTGTTGGAATGTTATATATATATATATATGTTATATATATATAAATATATTAAATTACCCGACAGGGTAACTGTAGCTCAGTTGGTAGAGCATTGGCCTTCAGGCCTGAAGGTCGTGGGTTCAATTCCCACCTCTACACCTTCTCCACCGACTCCCACTGATGACTGCTGTCGTTGTGTCCTTGGGCAAGACACTTAACCCCACTTTGCCCAAAGCCCCCACTGAAAGATCAAGGCTATGCTCACACTCAGAGAGCAGCCGTCCTCCTGTGGACTCACCACCTGCAGAGGGTCAGTGAGGGGCTGGTGCTATGAGACTTGGGTGGCATCTCTGATTGCCACCCCCCTGACCCAGAAATGGATTAAAAGGGTAGAAAATGGATGGATGGATGGATGGATTAAATTACCCTATTATTAAATAATTGTGTAAAGTGTTACATTACAACATGATAACCTAAAGCTTATATTCAAGTGCGGCTTATCTGTGGACAAAATGTACATTCTTTAAAATGTAGTGTAAAAGTAAACTAAAAGTTTTATAGTGGTCTGGTTTATATACAAGTGTGCTTATTTCTGGTGTTGATATGTTTTTTTTACTCTGTTCAGGTGTGAGTTTGCTGGTTCCCGCTGGGGCAGTTCCTTCAGGACGAGTCTATGAGATGTATGTGACAGTGCACAGGAAGGAAAGCCTCAGGTACACACACTTTTAAAGGTTTTTGTTCTTAAAAAATCCATATGACTTTAGCACAAGGTACGCAGAGCAGTCAGAGCTTTTTTGTCTTTTTCTTTCTAATAAAACCTCCTCACATTGGTAAAATGTACATGAAACTATAAGAAGAAAGAGACAGTGTTTCAAAACATCTTGATAGTAAGAACATAGATGTACAGTATGTATAATATGGGGTCCAAGACTAATCCTTGTGGAGAACCCAAAACAGATTTTAAATTTACCTCCATATAAGGGAACGTTTAAAGGTTTCCAACTTCAAACCGTTTCTAATTATTCAACTGAACTCCAAACAAAGAAATTGAATAATATATGATCAAATCAAAAGAAAAGAAAATAGTACTAACAGTAATTACCAATACATCAGTCCTATAGTATTCAAACTTGTTTCTGACTTTCTGGCTCTTGCGGTGCATATGAAGACCCAGTGGCCATAACCTCTCATTATTATGCGCAAATGTCCTCTTCAGTGATACAATAATAATATCTGCTAAGGCCACATCATACCACAGAGGGCGCCGTAGGTCATCAAGCACAGAGCACAGGGGAAAACAGGGGCAAAAAGTCACTATCATATGAATAATAAGTGAATAAGTGAATCTTAAATGCCTCAATGTAGAATGGTAAATCAATTTGGATGCTTGGGTTGAAATAGGGCAGGGATAAAGGTTCTATTTTAAGATATTCTACCGTCTTGTTTTTCTTGTGACCGCATTCAATTATTTTCAATCAAGTTAATGTTGCCTCTAAATCGCCTGGATTCAAAGGGACATTGTAAGATATGAAGCCCTATTGCAAAACATTCTAGCTAGTTGTTGTTGGTTGGTCTTATGGCACAGAGAAGTATAAAAGCATGGGTCCTATGTGTTTTTGGGGATTGCGTCTTCATAAACCTTAACATGTGCTGGAAAAATAAGTTCATTTCCCAATCCATTAAGTTATATTTAGCTAGATGTTGTAGCAGCAACAGATTGGATAGTTTTGAAAGAAGTGCTTTTGACAGTATGGCTTGCATAAGTGGTTGAGAAGAGAAGCAGGCGCTGAAATAAAATCCAGCTCTAATTGAATTTTACAGCTCAATTTAATTTCATTTCCATAATTTGTCTTGGCTGAGTCTCTGTGTGGGCCTTTTGCACCAATCGCCTTCATTTCGGCTTGTTATTTTGACACTTTTTTTTATAGCACTTTCCTCAATTTTCTTCACAATTACTCCCATTTTTCTTACACAGAAATCTTCCAACATTTACGTCCCGAGTGTTTTTTCCCCCCCGCAACACTCCACAGTTGCTATCGATCACTGTTAGTCAATGACAATTAGCCTCCCCCTGCTTGTGTATCTTTAATAATCTGGGCGATTTTCAGTCAACCAATCAATAATAAGGAAAAGAATATCACAAGGCATTTATTGAGTACCTTTAAGCTACCGTCTTTGGCATTGATTCATTTTGCTTCAATATAGCTGTTATCATTGTAATACAGACCATGACGTCAGCGCTGTTTTGAGATAATATTATTGCAGTGTTTGTCAAAGCGCTGATGCGTTGGTGGGTCTGTTATAGTGTAGGAGAGCAGGATCAATAGTCGCTGAGGTCCAGTGAAGGACACTGTCGTCTACATGTGTTTGAGTCAATAAGACAGCGGCTAAGGGCACATTGTAAGGACGCAGCAGGAAGAGCGCTGTTCTCCAATGATTATAGTGTAGGAGGGATGCAGCTTGATTGTCCAAGTTGGAGCATGTGTGTAGCAGAATAATTATGTGTGGGAAGTCAATAAATCCTTTAGGCGCAAAAGTAAAGCAGAATTGCCACTTTGAGCCAATGACTCCAGGACATATTCCATGCATTGGACTAGCTTTTCACATTTTATTGAAGCCAGATCCTGTAAGAGCTCTGAAGCTAAGCAGGGCAGGGCCTGGTTAGTACTGTGATGGGAGACCTCTGGGAACACCAGGTGCCACAGTGGGGCGGCTGCGGCTGTAAAATGCCAAACTGTTGTGGTGTCCTTAGGCAAGACTCTCCTCTCACATTGCTTTGAATGAGTCTGGTGTGTGTGTGAATGGTTGGTGGTGGTCGGAAAGGGGCCTCGCTGCTGTCAGTGTGCCCCAGGGCAGCATAGGCTATAGTAGTAGTTCATCAACACTGTGTATGGACTGAAGAATAATAAGCGCTTTTTTTGAGTGTCCAAAAAAACCGCTATATGAAACCAATGCATTATTATTATTATTTCTGACTAAACTGGTGCCTAAGTGTTAACTCATTGCCTGCCAGCCTATTTCAGAACAGGTACTCCCAAATTGCCAGCCATTTCTGTTGTTTTTTACTGATTTTTCAAGACCCACAGAATATTGTGTACTATGACTATCTGAAATCCATTCTGAAAGAATGGACTGTCTACTTTCATCAGCAAAAATAATTTAGTTTCTAGCTTGTTTCGTTCCCCTGTAATCCCCAGTCGAGTAGAGGGAAGTTTTACTGGAATCACCAAAAAGCTGAGAAAAAAGAGACACAACATGTGCATCTGGCTGTTTTCAAACCACCCACCTGCTGGCTCGATAGAATATGCTCTCAAGCTAATCCCCATATATATTAGATAGAATAGACATCTGGGAATAAGAAAATAGCGGAAAACGCAATTAACGTGTTAACACGTCAATGACAGACAATCTGTATATATGAATCGATCTTACAGTTAAAAGTAGATTCTTCAGTTCCTATATGGTAAAATATTCTTTAAATCCATTGACCTTATATACAAGAAACACAACTAAATCGTTATTGAACACTTGAAACGCCTACTTAAATAAATAGATACTTTATTGATTCCCCGTAGGAGAAATTTGGGTGCCTAGTAGCAGCAAAAAACCATCCTTCCATACCTACAAATAAATCACTCTAAAACAATAGTAATTTAACGCAACAGCACTTTAGGACACAGCAGCAGAGTGGAAGCCAGTGTTGAAAAACCTCAGACACAGGCTTGTTCATGAATTTCTTTCTCACATTTGCAGACCTCCAGTGGAAGACATCCAGACTGTCCTGAGTCCTGTGGTGAGCTGTGGGCCCCCAGGAGCCCTCCTCACCAGACCTGTGATCCTCACCATCCACCACAGTGCAGACAGTGTGCATGAAGACTGGCTGCTGCAGCTGAAGAGCCAGCTGCCCATTGGGGAGTGGGAGGTAAGAGCTGTCTTCTTCTACTCAGGGGCAGGTTGTGACACAGACCTGAGTCACTGTTCTGAAACTTGACTGGGAACTCTACATGAGCTCTGTGACACAAATGTGCGAAAGGGGAAAATTATCCTCCATTTTTATTGATACAAATATCTCTCACATCACCTGCCTTATCATATAGCATCAGTGGATGTACATGTACATGTTTTTTAACGCTGACAAATAGCATACAATGTTAAATGTATATCTGAGAAAAAGAACCGCCCTCTCCACTTTTTGAACTCATTTGACGAGCACTTACCACCAGAAGGATTGACTATTTGGAGGACCAATAGTCTTGATGATCAACCGTAAGTAGATAATCCTCAAACCCCAAATCAGTCATGTTAAACTCATGGGCTAAATATGGCTTGCAACATGTCATACTTCATTTTAACCATATAATTGAAAAGGTTCTAAAAGGTTAACTTAATTGTAATAAGAAGTTACAGATATTTTAATTAGTTTTATGTATTTATTTATTATTTTTAAGTATACAGGATTCAGTTGTTTGACCCTCTTACCCCTATAGAGACCTGAAATGGAGTGGGAAGGAGTAGGACTTATGAAATCCCACACCATACATACACAGACATTCACATTAGCTTTCTGGTCAGTAGCACAACTATTTTAACAACAACAATTATGTATTTTATTGTATACTATCATTGCTGTCTATCCTCATTCTTGTCTCCATATTTAATGATGTATGTCTTAAAATACATCCTCTACTTGATATTTGACCCAGTTCCAGAATCCAAACCCATTAGACCCATCTCCAAACTCATGTTACATACAGTTATTTGCCAAAAGACAAAAAAAAGATGTAAATAATAAATTAAAATGATTATAAAAGAAAATCACTTTTATACTTCTGGCCCCCACTAATTGATGTTTTTAAATATGGCCCCTGACCAAAATGAGTTTGACACCCCTGCCCAACCTGTTATTATTTATTTATTTATTGATTTTTGGGTTGTGACAGTACAACACATCTCTCCGGATCGTATTTTGGCATAATAAGTATAATTGGCATCCGTTCCCCCACATTCGCACTCACAAACACACACTCATTCATTCACCCTGAACTATTTTACATGTTTTTAAAAGGAATATTTGAAATTGTACATAAGAATACATAGACATGTAGACGTAACATACATTTTCCGAGCACTAATGCCTCAAAATCAGGACAATACATGAGAACTCAAACATGCAGGAAGCAATATAAATGTTATAATAAAGATAATGAAGGAGCTCATTATTAGAACAAGACCAATAGAGGGAAGTAAACCATGCCCCCTTTAAGTCCATGCCTTCAGCCTGGGTGTGTGTTGCTAAAATGCTTCAGTTGAATAGTTGAATAGTGAATGTTTTATAGATACGCACACGGCAGCAGAGAAATGCACCGAGCTGGAGATTAACGCACGGATTGGACAGACTTCCCACAACTGGATCTGAGAAATAACAAAACAACTCCACTATTATGTAACACCAGGCCTTGGATTACATTCACTGAGATAAAAGACAACTGAAGGAAGCAGCTATTGTTACATCCATCATTTGCTCTGAAAATGAACTGAATATACTTTGGTGTTGTTTATACACTGAGAGAAGTTACTTTACATGTTTACAGTTATAAGAATGATTGTAGACGTTGATGTGTGTGACCAGGATGCATTTTTATGTTTATGTAACCGATAATATTTCACATATCCTGGGAGCCTCTTTCTACCGGGACACTACCGAAAAAGCAGCGGCTCCAAAAATCTCTCAACATAAGGTTCCCACCCTCGACTCTGAGTTTTAGGCAGGGATCGCAGATACAAATAGACATAACTCACATTGTCAAAAACAACACTACTGCAAAATCTTGATGGCCAATTGCAGACGAATTAAGAGAGATTAAGATTAAGAGATCCATTATTTGTCCCACAGCGGGGAAATTCCAGTGTTGCATCATAAGTTACAGAACAGTAGGAATGAGGAGCACACAGCACAAGATAAATGCATAATAACTTTATAATAAATTATAATAAAATCTCTGTAGGAGGATTTTCCAAAATTTTAGGGAAGAACCGCCCTCCTCAAAGGGGATGCCTGCTAAAACTAGGATTAGGAGGTCTAATAGTCTAGATCAGGCAAGTCCAAACTAAGGTCCGTGGGCCAATTGTGGCCCTGTGTATTATTCCTTGTGGCCCTCTGTCTTGCTAACACGGAGTAGTCTTTAATCATAAGCATAAGTTCACGGTGTCATCAAGCTTGTGGGATGATTTTGTCATTCAGCCAACTTCAGCTCCATCATGGATAATTACAAAGCTCAGAACAGCCCGAATCCTGGCAATACAGTTTTTCAGTGTTGGTAGTCGGCCCCTGGACAAGTCTGGTGGACTAAAGTGGCCCACTAACTGAAAAGTTTGGACAAAGTCAAGTCCGGGGGCCAGATGTGGGGGGCCAAGTAAATGAATTTTCTTGGCACCCGGGATGACATGTGATTAGTATTAGAATCAGCCCACACACAACCCTAGGAAAATATTGGATTATTGTTTTAATGTTCAAGACATGGGTTTGCTTTTTGAAGGAAGTTTGTTTTTGTCTGTGAGCTTGTTGAAAAATGTTTTCACTTGAAATTACTGCCATACAAATATATTGGATTCTTCATTTAATCACACTCTGCACTCTGTTAGGTTTTGGTTCAATAGGTTGTATGCATTCATTTGTATATGTTTTTAATTTGGCCCTTTGGCTTTAGCAAATTTGCCCTCTGATATATTTGACTTTGACATCCCTGATCTAGATAATCCACCCGGAAAAAGAACATCCTCCCGTATCCCCTATTGCATACAGAAGCGGCAGGAGACATGTTTGTGGTTTTAGACTGAACTCTAAGCTTTTAATGATGAAAACAATGCTGTGAGCTGATGAAAAGTTCTATAAGACAGTTTTGCATATAAGTCTCATTAAGAAGCTGCACATCTATGGCTGTTTCTCTACAAATAGAACATGTTGGACAGCAGCGTGGCCTCCTGCTTACTCAGACCTGTTTGCATTAGGGAAATGAGTCCTGCCGATGGTCCACTCGTGCTAATGGACTGGGACTAGCTTAATACGCTGTTCATTTGTAAACAGCAGCGTTAGCACAGGCCTGGGCACAGTAAACACGGAGGAGGTGAAAATACAGCAGTGACAGCTGTTAAACTGAGAAGCGAGCCCAGACTTCCTCCGCCGCTGAAAGATGTATTTATGCAGTTTTAAAAGGATATAAAATTGTAAGGAGGATGTTTACAGCGGAGGAACAAGTAGTCAGTTTGTGTACAATAGTAAAAGTATAGTTTTTCAATATTTATGTTTAGGACAAGATGCTATAACATGATTTCTGTCTAATTAAAAACAATATTATTTTCTACACTGCAAAAAATGATAAAATATGTGGTAATAAATGCTTTAATACAGCGGATTAATCTTAATTTGAGCACATTTTGACTGTCTTAAAACAAGATTTTCCAATGGGATAATGACATTAAGTCTTATTTCAAGAACTGTTGCTTTAACCTCTCATTCGAAGTGAGAAATGTATTGTATCTTTGTAAAACAGGATAATTTTGCTTACAAGTCCCATTGGCAAATCTTGTTTTAAGGCAGTCAAAAATGTGCTAAAATTCAGACGCATTCAGCCACATTTGACTTATTATTCATACATTTTTGTTCTGTCTCTAACGCATCTGTTTGTCTCAGGATGTGGTGGTGGTGGGAGAGGAGACCTTCACCAGTCCGTGTTACGTCCACATGGAGCCCGAGTCGTGTCACCTGCTCACAGAGACACTGGGCACCTTCTGTTTGGTGGGACAGTCTCTGGTCCACGCCGCGGCCAAGAGGCTGAAGCTCGCCGTGTTTGGCCCAGTGTCCTGCTCCACTCCGGACTACCACATCAGAGTGTACTGCCTCGACGACAACCAGGATGCGCTCAAGGTAAGAACCAGAGATAGTATAAAATGTAACCTACAAAAAATGATTAAATATGATGATAATTGCTTGAATTGAGCGTTTTTTCTCTTAATTTGAGAACATTCTTACTGTCGTATAACAAGATTTATCAATGGGACAAAGCCATTTAGTCTTTTTCAAGTAATATTGCTTTATTTTCTCATTCCAAGGGAAACATTTCTCAAATCTTTACAAAGCAAAATCATTTTGCTTGTCCCATTGGCAAAGGAATGTGTTCAAAGTAAGCCACATTTGAGCAATTTTTGCAGTACTATGATAATATATTGTTAGATTTTCTCACTTTTTAATCAAGACATTGGTTTGTGTTGCTTCTTAGCTCTTCAACTGTGCAGGTATTTGGATATAGAAGAGGCATTCTACAGCAAAGAAGTGAATAGATTTACAGTATTTAACAGCAGGTACAGGACTGAAAGACTTCAAACTGTTCCATCCTGGTTTTTGGCATAGTTTGCAGCGTTACAAACCACTATTATGTGCAAAAATAGATCTGCTAGGAGAACCGTTTTTCCACAAAGCCAGAGAAAAAAAAAGAGCTGAAGGCTGTCAAAATACCTCACCGTTTTGAGTGTTGTTGATACGAGGCTTTTTAATATAACAGGAAAGCCACCATAACACTGGGACCAGCGTCTGTCCGTTTAACACTACAGAATAATCCAATAGAAAGCAGAGGTTTTTTAGCTGGAGCAATGTATTCTGACATGCTTGAATTCATATTCTAAACCCCGGGGAACACCAAATGGATAGCCTGTGTTTTCAAATATAGGAAGGTTTGTTTAGGAAGGTCCATCTTGTCTTTTTATTAGAAATATATAAAGGTGTTTGGTTCTTCTAATAACAGATGATGGTAAGTTAGCGATGTTATAACCTTGAAATGTTTTATCTTTATAAAATAAGATTACCTACTTATCACTCAACAAAAATATAAACGCAACACTTTTGTTTTTGCTCCCATTTTCCATGAGATGGACTTTTTCCATGAGATGGAATTTCAGATACACAATATTACTGTTTCTCTCAAACATTGTTCAAATCTGTCTGTATGTGTGATAGTGAGCACTTCTGCTTTGCTGAGATAATCCATCCCACCTCACAGGTGTGCCACATCAAGATGCTGATCTGACATCATGATTAGTGCACAGGTGTGCCTTAGACTGTCCACAAGTATCTGGTGCAACACCATTTGCCTCATGCAGTGCAACACATCTTCTTTGCACAAAGTTTCTCAGATTGTCAATTGTGGCCTGTGGAATGTTGGTCCACTCCTCTTTAAAAGCTGTGCGAAGTTGCTGAATATCAGTGGGAATTGGTGCACGCTGTCGTATACGCCGGGCAAGCACATCCCAAACATGCTCAATGGGTGACATGTCCGGTGAGTATGCTGGCCCTGCAAGAACTGGGACATTTTCAGATCCTTGCAACATTGGGCCGTGCATTATCTAACTGAAACATGAGGTGATGTTCATGGATGTATGGCACAACAATGTGCCTCAGGATCTCATCACGGTGTCTCTGTGTATTCACAATGCCATCAGTAAAATGCACCTGTGTTCCTCGACCATAACAGATGCCTGCCCATACTATAACCCCACCACCACCATGGGCCACTCAATCCACACGCCATCAAATGTGAGGGCATTTCTTTATCCACGGGCCACAGAACAATGGAATATATACTGCTGCTGCAGGAGGTTTCGGGGTCCGCGCTGAGTCTCTGCACTGGTCTCTCCCATGAATCTATACGGGTCTGCGCTGGTCTCTCCCATGGATCTATACGGGTCTGCGCTGGTCTCTCCCATGAATCTATACGGGTCTGCGCTGGTCTCTCCCATGAATCTATACGGGTCTGCGCTGCATGGTCTCTCCCATGGATCTATATGGGTCTGCGCTGGTCTCTCCCATGGATCTAAACGGGTCTGCGGTGGTCTCTCCCATGGATCTATACGGGTCTGCACTGGTCTCTCCCATGGATCTCTACGGGTCTGCACTGGTCTCTCCCATGGATCTATACGGGTCTGCACTGGTCTCTCCCATGGATCTCTACGGGTCTGCACTGGTCTCTCCCATGGATCTATACGGGTCTGCACTGGTCTCTCCCATGGATCTCTACGGGTCTGCACTGGTCTCTCCCATGGATCTATACGGGTCTGCACTGGTCTCTCCCATGGCTCTAGACGGGTCTGCACTGGTCTCTACATACGGGTCCGTGCTGCACGCTCCTGGATCCATACGGGTCCGCGCTGGTCTCTCCAGTCTGGTCCATGCGGTCTCTCTTCGGTCCGCGCTGGTCTCTGCGCACCTGTCTTTCCAGTCAGGTCTCTTCCGTCTACGATCTCTCCTCGGTCCGCGCTGGTTTCTGTGTGCTGGACACTCCAGTCTCTCCTCGGGTCTGCATTGGTCTCAGCGCTGGTCCGCGCTGGATCTCCTCCCAGGGTCCAAAATATTTTGAGATTAATCTCAAAACATTTGGAGATTCATTTTTAAATTAATACATAATATATTTTTAAATTAAGCTCATAACATTTTGAGATTAATCTCATCATATTTTTAGATTCATCTCATAATTTTGCTAGTTTGACTTTATTCTCATAATATTTCGATTTTTAAGTCAACATTTTATAACTTTATTCTCAGTCTGGCAAAACTCTTTGCCAGACTCTTTGCTTTAGGCCTGTTGCTGTTTCCTCTGCCGTCTGCACACGGCCCTGCAGTCCCTTATATGGGCATGAATGGGCGGTTACCTATGCTAAGTACCTATGCTAATGAAGCACCGGACACGCACGCTGTACTTATGAGGAGTTGGCATTCATCAATCTGAGAGAACAGCTGCGAACAATTCATTGGCTTACGAGCGCGTTGATGAATCCCACATAGGGTCTTCTTAGAAATCTACTTAAGAGCGACTTGAGAAGAAATTTAAGAAGTTTCTTATGAAGTTATTCGTGAATGAGGCCCATTGTTTGAGAGAAATGGGAATATTGTGTCTCTGGAATGAATTTTAGATCTTTAAGTCCATCTCATGGAAAATGGGAGCAAAAACAAAAGTGTTGCATTTATATTTTTGTTGAGTATACTATGGTCAGATTTAATTGGACAGCTAAAGAACCAATCGGAGAAAAAAGGAAGGGTTTGTGGCTATTTGTACACTGTATATGTAAACAACTATCAAAAGTATGCAACATGCACTCAGCTGTTTTGAACAGAGTAGTGTTACTTTACTTCTATAATCTGTATTAAAAACAATCCGTCACCAGGCAGCCGGTCAAAGTGAGGCTGCATCCAAATTCAGAAAGCTTACCTCCTTGTGTTTCAAAAGTCACCTTTGATGAAGCAGGGAGCTCCAGGTTTGATCAAGTTACATTTAATAACAATTGTGTTTACAAAGCACTAGTGAAAACAAAGATGCATGTAAGAGTGTTCAGACCAGTTCAGGTGTGAAAAAAACCAGTCCTTTTCTAGATACGTAGCGCGCTGATGTAAACACGTCAATAGACTTGAAATAAGACATCAGGCAGTGATGCATTTGAGTGCACAGGGAAAAGCCAGGCTAGTATTAGAAATATGTATGTGGACGAGTACAGGGGACTCACTCATGTTGTTTTCGGGATCAATACCCAGTCCCTTGCTGCACATGTTTTTGCTTTAGAAGCAGAAACAAAACTTAAAAGGAATCATTGTGCTTTTAAGAGCGCAGCGGAAATGCAATATTTTCTGCTGCAGCAGCTGAGCGTGTGTGAAAATCAAAAGCCCAAAGTAAAGTAAATATCATGTTGTGGCATTTTCAGAGCCTTTGTTTATGATATGTATGATGGCAAATGTATTAACCTTGACCATTACAAAGTTTGTTTGTTTGTTACAATATACTGGGTATGACGATAAACTGCATCCATCATGTCCTGGCGCCGGACACTGGAGGCCCCTGGGACATCTCCCCCGTATTGGCCAAGAGATCTGTTGGTTTAGAACTGCCACTGCACCATGGCAGCAGGTGGTGTTGTACCAGCTCAGGCACCTGCCTCTAAGAAGCAGAAGTGGTTGAATGACTTAACAGTCTCCCCCTGCGCCAAACTCTGCGGGACAGCGCCTGGTGGAACAGGCCATCGGGATAGCTTTCCTGCCGTCTGACCCCTTCCTCCAGTGGCCCAGAGGGAGGTTAAAGTACCAGCACAATGCTCTTATCTCCATAAACTCTGTACAGACCAATCAGCAACCCCCAAGCTGCAAGTGTCAAGCTTATCACAAAGTTTGAGTGGTAAGGGAAAGTTATGAGACACCTTTGAAAGCGTCCTCAGGTCGTCTCGAGCTGCTTCACTGTGGAGTGCACAGAGACGGCACCAAAACTCTGAAAATCCACAGAAATGAGTGCAATTTTGAACCTTCTCCATTTTCGTAATTTTTGTAATCACACCCATTGTTAAAATATGTTTTTTCAGCCACATTTATTTTTTTGCCACAAAGATCTGAGAATGAAAATGAAAGAAGAAACTTAAACAAATGTGCCTCGTCACACAAAGCATTCTAATACATAATCACAGAATACTAAAAGAGTAAATATAGAATCCCTCAGTGTTGTATACAGATTAATAGAACAGTTTTGTAGAAGCTTGTCTCAAATTTTCAGGAAGACTGATCCACATTTTAGCTGCATACATCTGAAATGCTTCCTCCCCATGTTTAGTTCTGACTCCAACCAATTGCATGCCTCGTGTATGAAACCTGCAGAAGGTGGCTGCATAGGTCTTTTTGGTTTGCAGAGCGCCGTGGAGAATTGTCTGCCCGTATAACGGACGTCTATATCTGTCTTTGAATTCCAGACTGAAAAGTGATACAATTATTCCATTGATAAACTGCGATGTAAGGTTACAGCGAGCGGCAAGGTTACAGTGATTTGCAAGCAGCGCATGCACAGACCTTTCCTTTTGGTCGATCGGCCTGGGGTTGGTTTGTTCTTCAGTTCCAGCGAGACCAGACCCAGGGCGACTCTTCATCACTTTGCATTCTTTATCAGCGTTAGGAGGAGGATTGGTGACCTGGTCTTTAGCCTCTTGCCTGTAGCCCACCAGCAGGAGAACCAGGGAGAAGTGCTCAGAAGAAAAGGTGAAGTGATTGATACATATAAACAATACAAGTTTTCGCTTTATCTGGGTTTTGGGCCGATATTGGTTCAGTTGGTAGAGCATTGGTTTTTGGGCCTGACAGCCGTGGGTTCGATCCGCCCACGATACTTCCACAGCAAAAGGTGATGAAAAATATGTAAAAAATTAGTCAAATTTGGCAAAATGTATCTTCATTTTCGCTTATTTTGACTACCTTAAAACAGGATTTGCCAATGGGACAAGCAACTCCCCCGACCCAGAAATGGATTAAGGGGAAGAAAATGGATGGACGGTGTTTTTGTTTAGTGCGCATCACCGTCAATTGAGAATGTAATTTTACCGTTTATCTGCATTCTTCATTGCACTGTTTCTAGCATTTTATTTCAAGACGAATACATTGACAGTAGTGGCATCACCATGAATATGGGTCTGAACATCTGCTGCTTTTTACATAGACAACTTATGTGTTTAAAGATGACGGATGATCCTAGAGCGTATCATAGGTTGATTTTTTAATTTTATTTTTTATTGTATTGAAGATTTGAAAAACTAAATCAATTACAGCTATTTTTCTTGTTTTTTTTTTCTCTTTAGTATTATGTTATGTAATGTAAATATGAAACTGAAACTTCCCCACTGTGGGACACATAAATAATCTCTTTTATCACACTGGTAATGTTTTACTGACTTAGAGGGACAGAATGTACTATTTTCATTTTTAAGTGACATCTACGTGTTGTATATGCACCCCCAGATAATAGGTCTTACGAATCCTATTTCACATTTTCTGAAAGATTGTAAGTGGTGTTATTTTAGATAATATGCCAGTTTGTATGTAACATTAAGCTGGTTTTGGCTCCTACCTCTGTATCTTTTTTAACAGCATTCACAAACAAAAGCAAGCACTATTTAAAGAAACCAGATAGAGAAGATAAGTAGTTAAATGTTTGACAACACATAGTTTGTACTCTTTCTTTCTAAACCCAGCAGAAAAGTTTGATCATAGTTGTACTGACTTTTTAAGAACACTAAGAAAACTAAGAATGCATTATACATACAGTTTCATTAGGTTTGAGATTTAGACTGGATTTGTATGGCTTTGAATGAAATCCAACGTTGTTTTGTCTAATCTATGTGAAATAATATTTTTTTTCTCAATACTGAAATGTGCATAAACAAAGGGAGAATGTGCGTGGTATTTTTCAATTTATCTCATATCATCTGCATTTTAAATCCCAACAAAGCTTTGAGGAGGCGTCTGCTCAAATTCATTCTCCTTTCAACTTTTTGAAAGAAAGGTTAGGTCAAGTTAGTCAAGAAAACAGGGTGCAAACAGTGTGCTGCATGTGTGTATATATTTGAAAGATAGACTTGATGCCAAAGGTTGAATAATTTACCCAGATATGAATCTTGACTAAAGATTTTCAATGCCATTTACTCTATATATATTCCATTATAAGTTTGTAAGCTCTCAGTCATACAGGGATTAGTCAAAGCAAAGGAAGGTTTCTCACCCATCATCTGTACTTCATAGCAGGTTTTCCTGAAGTGTCGTCCTTCATCTAAAGGACTTTTTCAAAGGAATTAAATCTCAGACCGCGCGTTGGAGATTTATAACCTATGGGTGTGGTTAGCCACACCTTAATCCTGATGCTAACTCATTAACAAACTAAAGTCTGTTTGATGTGGAAGGGAGCAGGTCTAACGACCCTGCTGGGGCTACACCCATAGGTTATAAATCTCCAACACGCGGTCTGAGATTTCATTCCCTTGAAAAAGTCGTTTAGATGAAGGACGAGACGTCGGGAAAACCTGCTAAGAAGTACAGATGATGGGTGAGAAACCTTCCTTTGCATAGTCCATTTAAAATTATTTTTTTCTTTTCTAACAGTTGCAGACACTTTTGGTAAATTCCAGAGTTGCAACAATAGACTGTTTATAGATGGAGAATACAAACCCCCAAGCTATTTTATTGAAGGCCAATAGGGAAGAGTTCATGGACTAAGTTTTGCTCCGACTCGCTCTGGCTCCCATTGACTTACATTACAACCTCCTTTCTCATTGACCATTTGTGTCACAGTCACCGTTTTCTCTGTGATCCTGGGGTTTTATTTTGATATTCTATTTGTGAATTAATCAGAGCAAAAGGGTTCTCAGATGAGTAGTGTCTGTCTGAAATGGTATTTTTTCATACTGTATGAAGCATAAAGCAGACTTTACAGTGGGATGTCAAACTGGTTCTAGAAAATGCCTAGTGCGGCTGTAAGTTTTTATTCCAACCAAGCAGGAGCACAGAGACCACATCCATGTCTTCAGGTTAAGACTGGACTTACTGGGGTGGAGTCTGTTGTGCTCCTGCTTGGGGTGGAGTCTGGTGTGCTCCTGCTTGGTTGGAGTGAAAACCTGCAGCCCGTAACACAGAAGGTGAGGTGTGCATTTGAAGCCCTGGGTTTATAAATGCAGCGTTGGCGTTTCAAAGGAAACTGAAACATGCATGTTTACAGGTGTGTGGGAGGAATGGATTATACAAGAAACGGTGGGAGCCTTTTCATTGTATCAAAGCAGTTAAACAGATGCACAGTCCTGAATAAGAATGTGATTAAGTATCTGAGATAAAGGCCAGAGTGCAGCTTGCGTGGAAGAAAGCCAAAAGCAAGAGAATCCATAACTGTTGCAGTTTATGCAACAAAGACAGTTTTGCATCATGTGATTATAGGCTTAGCAGGACATCGACTATAATCCCAGACTGCTCAAAATGCATTTACTGAGAAGCTCTTAGCTCTCTGGACGTTATCAAAAAACATGTCTTATTAGGAGTGTATTGTATGGATTCAGTCCAAATAATTGACGTGTTTAATCTGTGCGATGCAGAACAGTCTTTTGCAATATACGTGCAAATAAAGTGCTTTATATCAGTTTGATTGGTTCAGGGAGTCCAAAGAGGTCACTTTTTTATTGGGCGCTGCAGCAAGCCTAGTCTGTGATTTTGATTTACAAACACAACTTCAAGGCTTAGGAACAAGAACAACATTCACTTGACTCGTCCTTCGTCCAAACTAGGGATGGACCTTGAAACCCTGATTCAGACTTTTGGACCGGGTCCCCCTCTAAGTAGACTCTGACTCAACAGACTTGAACTCTACCTACAAATGGTGTGTGTCAGTCCTGCAATAACTCCTCATCTCTGGTTTTCCTCAGTTTCTCTTTTATTTTATTTTTATTTTTTTGAGTTTTTTGGTTAATGTGCTTGTCTTGATTGACCAATTGTTCGTCCATGAAGACTATTTTTTCAGATTTTTTTCATAACAATTGTTACTTTTGGGAAAACCAAATTGATTGAAGGGAATAACAGTATAACAGCCCAACAAGGCATAAGGAGCAGATGTAGGCCTTGAGCAGTGGCTTTACATCGGAAAAAACAAAATGATAAAAAGAACAGTTTATAATGCCTTCCGCAGAAGTGCCTAAGGTGATGTCTGAATAATGTATCATACATGTGGGATTTTCTCTGATGGTGGTCAGGATGATGTTCCATTCTTCGCAGTCTTTGATAACCTCAGATTCTGTTTTGTTACGTCCCATTCAAAGTTAGTGAGGGGTGGCTGTGATAGACATGCAGTCCTTAGACTTAGACGTTATTGATCCACAAGGGAAATTGCGTTGTCACAGTGGCTTGCATAATATTCCACAAAAAATAACAATCCTGTGTGAATGTGTGGAACCTGACCCATATTTTGTACTGTGGACCCCTGTTATAGCTGTATTACATCTGTATTACTGCTAAACATAATTGTATGAAGAACGTAACGTCTTTGTTTTGCCTCTTAAGCATGTGTCATTTATATCTCAATTGATGACATATTCTGTTCTTACGCACATCGAGACAAATCATACATAAAGCTCTGTCTCCTTTTGTTTGATCTGGAGGGACTTGAAAATAAACCATGTTCAGGTGCAATCACCGCTGCCTGGGCTACATTTCTCAATAAATGGACAATCACAGTTGAATCGAACCAACAACCCGTGTGTGTGTTTCAGGAGGTGCTTCAGATGGAGACGCAGATGGGAGGAAAGCTCCTGGACGAACCAAAGAGCCTCAGGTTTAAAGACAGCACTCACAACCTCAGACTGTCCATCCACGACGTGCCTCAGCCGCACTGGAAGAGCAAACTCATCGCCAAGTACCAGGTCACTGAGATACACTCTTTCTTTTGATCCATGTTCAGATCATCATTTTGTTTTGGCTTGATCCTTGCAAATATCAATTATTACTAGACAAGAGCATCCATTTCCCTGCCACAAGCCCAAAAAACCCCACAAAAAGGCCTCTTTGTTCTGCGTTTAGGAAGCGTGTTCATGCAAAATCAGAGACGTGAGATTAGTGAACCCTCGCCTTGACCAGCAGCAGAAGCGGCAGAGGCGTAGTAGGAGAGCTTTTCCTTTTCTCATCCACTTTACTAAGAGGGCAGATCACGTTTAGCTCCTTTTTCAAGCTCAGCTGTGAGTGTGGGTTCACGAGATAGGGCAGAGATGGTCAGATTACGCGGCTATCTACCCACAAATCCTCCATACTCAAAAGACGCTTTCCCTCTTCTGTCCTGCATGATTTCATCAGAAGGCCCAGAAGTTTGGCAATTCAAATTCAACTCAATTTGCTCTTGTGTAGCCCTAAATCGCAACAGTTGTTATCTTGGAGGACTTTACAAAACTGTTGATTCGCCAACACAGACCCAATGAATTAAAGACATGCTCAAACCTGAAAAAAATTCATTAGATTGTTTAAAAAATTATGTATTGAAGAAATATGTGGAAAAAAGGGAGTATTGGGAGAGAGGTGTAGGGTCGTAGAGTGTTGGCCTGTGTGTGTGTGTTTTGTATTGTGTAGGGTCACCATGGGTGGTAGTATTGTATTGCTGTTTACACTGTTCAGTTGTATGTTTGAGAAGTCTACTGCATGATATCGTTAACAGTGTATGTTGCTTCATCCAACCCCTTTTCGAGCGAGGTAAAAGTTATTTGTAAGATAAGATAGACTTTTTTGATCTCACACCGGAGAAATCTACTTGTCACATTTGGCACAGATTGAATCACTCAGGTTGTGCAAAAGACAGAAGTGTGCAAATATGTTAAAGGTCAAAAATATAGTCTGTGCAGGATATAATTATGTTCAATTAAAAAGGGGGCAATCGCAGTGCTGTTTTTTTCAGTCCTTGTGCATTAGTGACTTAAAGTGACTTATTGTGTCTTCCGATAGTGGTGGGGATAAAGTAACAGTAACAGTTCAACCACAAAGAATGCATTGATAAAAAAACACATTGGAGCCATTGGTCCATAAGGGGCAGATGACCAATGTAAGGTAAATGTTAATTCATAGATGTCAAGTGTCCTGGATAATCACCACTGTCCTTGGACCCTAATACCTGAATAACCATGTTTTTGTCGTCTTTTAGGAGATCCCCTTTTACCAGGTGTGGAGCGGTGGTCAGAGGAGCCTCCACTGCACCTTCACCCTGGAGAGACTCAGCTCCTGCTCCACGGATCTGAGCTGTAAACTCTGTGTGCGTCAGGTGGAGGGCGAGGGCCAGATCTTCAGCATCGACACCACACTGCAGGAGGTGAGTGAGCAGATACACAACTTAAACACACAAAAGACATCTCAGTCTGCTCGAGGTCATTTTGAGTGACACCGGTATGACCGTTTTTGCAACAGTGTCTCAGACCGCTGGCCCCCTGACCCGGTCCTGGGTACTGTGATTAAAATGGATGAAGAGAGAGAGAGTCTGGCATTCTTCACCGGCTCCCCAAGAAGTTTAAACAGATCGCCCAGATCCACATAGGCAGCAAAGAAACAGACAAAGTGGAACTAAAATGTGTTTTATTTAGCGGTAGTTAAGAGGAATGGGTTTAAATATGTGGCGTTTAGGGGTAGTCCGACACTCACTGAAATGCAACATTGTTTAAGCTTCATATAAGGATTCCATTAAACATATTCAATAATAGGGTTTGATTTTTGGGCCAGTTAATTTTGACATGCTCCCTCTTGGTGGTGTCATCAAGAGACATAGAAATAGCTTCCACAGTAAAAGTATTGGCAATATCAGACCACTGCAAACGCAATAACCACCTCATCGACCGGCGACAGCAAAAAAATCAAAGTGTATTCATTTGTATCATCAATCAGAAGCCCAACAAATACAAACGCTGGATCAAAGAAGTAATACAAATCAGGAAACGTGGCGCTGACACTATGAATCGTGATGAGGGCACACCGTACATTGGATCCCCTTCTGCAGCGACCACTGGCCAGCAGAAGGCGCAGTCAGCGGTGTAAAGCCTAGTGTATACTTGCGCGGCGCTGCTTACGTTAGCGGTTGCGGTGGACCTACGCAAGCACAATTTAATTTATACTCCTTGCGGAGTTTTGAGGAGAATGTTGTAATCGCACAACCAACCACATGATGGCGATCTCACAGGAGTTGCTTGAGATACCAAAGCAGTCTCATTTACGCTGCTACTTTCTCTTCTTCAGAACAAAACATGAACAAACCGAGCTGTTTGAGATCATTACACGTGTTTCTATTGTAGGTTTATGTGATAGTTCTATGGACTCATTATTTCTTAACTCATTTATCTGTGATGTTGTGAATAAAGACACAGTTCTTGTTGGAAACATAGTTATTATTAACCTTTTAAGGATCACGCTCCCTGTACAGGGAGGATTCAGTTATTTTTCATTTAACAGCATCAGTATTAGAATTCACTTGTGTCAATATAGTCAAGCTATATCTCTTTTGGAAGCTTATTCCCACCTCTAAACGCGTATTATGTTCAAATAAACATTAAATATAACCAAAATTAAGAATAAGTAGTCTAACTGTATATATATTTAAAATATATATTGTCCTTTCTTACCTTGTCATGCTAATATTCTGGGGCAAATCACGTCTAATCCACACATGTGTGCATTCGTTTTGTTCTTTAGGGTCTAGAGAATAATTATATCCAGTTTTTTTTTTCTTCAAAGTCATCTTTATAGTAGATATCCACTTGTAACAACATATTTGAGTATTGAAAGTTGCACAAACAAAAACAAAACCTGTTCTTTGCACACTGTATGAAGAGGACATTTTACTGTTTACCTAGCGTCACTGGGTCTGTTCGTCTTCCCCTAAGCCTCCCCTTCAAAACAAGACCATTCCCGGAGTTTTCAGTGCTATGGTTTGGAAGGTAGAGTAAGTTGAGTAAAACAAGCGCACCTAGCTTTAGCGCTCCATTCACATAGATATCTGTGCGTCACGACAGCATTGTCTTGACTACCATTGGCCGATTTGGATGTCAATCAAATCATCTTGTAGCCAATAATCTCAGGTTTCAGGCGATGTGTCGGACTTCTAGCTTCCTCCCACTGTTCCCGTCATATTTGAATGCGTAAAGAGGAAGACGGAGCCTTTTTCACGGAGAACACGCGCTATAAATATATAAATAATAGCTTTTCTGCAAACCTTTCAATAACTGGAAAAAATGCTATTTATAGCAAGAGTAATAGCCAAAAAATTATATACATGGATTTTTGATGTAAAAACATTGATAATTTGCATGTAAAACACTTTGGCACAGTTGGCACAAAAATGGACCACTTGTGCCGAATGTGCCCATTAGTTACAAAAAAGCCCCCAGCATCAAAATAGTTCCACCTAAAGGTCTAAAATTTCATATAAGTGTTTCCAACACCACAAACATCTGCTCTGGTGAGTTTGAACATCATACCATAAAGTATGTCTTCAGGAGAACCTTTTGAAATTGCCTTTTTTTTTTTTTGACAAAAAAAACTAACTTTGACTCATGTTTGAGAAGCTGTAATGCAGACTGTATCCTTCCTAACAAACTGTAACATACATTTTCAAAAACTAGAAGGTTTTACCTTTCAAATGAGGCCTCATAACACAAAATCAGACACAAGATGTCCACACAATAAGCATTTCCATTTGGGTATCATAATTCGAGAAGGAGCAGGCGAAATTAGGTGATCCTTATTGTATTCATCACAAACAGCATACAAAAAGTGGTAAATATCTGAGGCAAACATGAACAATTTATAAGTGCAGGAGGAAAGGAACAGACGCGATAAGCTACGAGTGCAGATTCAGACAAAGACAGGAACAGTGCAAAAGAAACGACTGCACAGTTTATAAGTTATATTTATGTTAGATATGCAACAGAACTCTAGTCCACAGTCTCCGCGTATATCAGGCTCTGCCATGAGCCCAAACTACTTTTCCTTTGGTTCCTTCGAAGCGTGAAGCAGTCTGCTCCATAGTGCCTCGTCCATGCTCCTGCAGCCGCTCCGTGCTTCCTTCCAATACACACACACAGGAACCAATCACAGCAGAGCTTCCTTGCGGCAACCCTTACGTAGTTAGAAAATGTCGATGCTGTGCGGCAGGCAACGTAAGGGCCTTGCGGTGACCAATGCGTTGCGCAAGTGACGTCACGTCACCTCCGTAAGCTCCGCGCCGCGCGAGTATACACTAGGCTTCAATGTAGGTTGGCTGGGTTGACTGCGCCTGGGAACAGCAGCTCTAGGTCCTGGATGGCAGAAGACTTTCTCCAGCTTAACCAGGACAAATCTGAGATTGAGGTCCAGAGAGAGAAACTTTCACTACAAACACAATATTCTAATAGATCATCACATGTCAGAAACCTAGTCGTAATTTTTGCCTCAGAGCTGACTTTTATGCCTTATAATAAAAACTTCACAAAAATAAGTTATCTTAAAATAGAGCCAGTCCCATTGTCTCTCAGGGCAACACGGAGACGCTGATGCATGCTGTATTGACTGTTGTAATGCCCTGTTCACTTCCCAAAAAAAGTAAAAAGTAAAATATTATACCGGTTTCACTGCATTTTTTCCTGTGTGTTTTCAGGATTAGTTTGAAGGTTCTCTTACTGTTTTTTTTTTTTTCATCTTTCAAAACATGCTTTTATTTTATGAACCTTCCCGGCCCCTAGACTCCTCATAGTCATTTCCAAAGTCAGGACACACACACAGTCACAGTGAGGCATCTATACCAGCACCTTCAACTCTCCAGGTCTGGAAGAAATAAAGTAAAATGAACATGAACTTGACTCTGGGTGAGTTCAGGTCTGCATGGAGGTAAGACAGAGCACAGAGAAGCCTCCCCGTCCCAGAGCTAGGTCTATAGTCGGCTACAGATTTGATCAATCATTCACACAGCGGTCACATAATGTCTGCGAGAGGAGTCTGAGGCCACAAGGTCAGTGCTCATCGCAGCTCCGGGAACACACGCTCTTCTTTTGTTTTGTTGTTGAAAAATGTAAGGTGTGAAAGAACTGCTACAGTCTGAGAACAAATATACATACAGTATATCTTAAAAAGTGCAAGATCGGCAGGAAAGTAAGCTGCGAAAACCTAATTCATAGCAGCAGTGGTCTCGGAGGACTTTACAAAGTTTCGGATCCACCAACAACGGATCAGAGAATCAAACAGTTCGCACACGGGAAATGCATTAATAACAAACACATAGGAGCCATTAGTCCATAGGGAGCGGGTCCACTGGCCATACATGTTGATAAATGTCAAAAGAGCAGTCAATTTGATGGATTTTATTTTTGGAAATGTAATTACTCATCTCTTGTGCATTCTTGGTCATCATAACTTTTGCGTTATTGTAATATTGTATATAATCGTTATATTGTAAAGGGCTGTAGGTGACCTTAGTCTGTAAAAATGCGCTATATAAATAAGATTACTTACTTAGTATCTTTACATAATTCCTTTCTATGTTTTATTTTATTTTACTTTTTAATTGTGAGGAGTTCCTTTAACTAATTTAGTACCTTAAGTACCATTTACTAATTAGTACCTTAAGTACCTTTTACAGTGTGTTGCTAGTTACCATAGCAACACACTGTTTGCTGTCAAAAGTTAGCATACGCCTTTATTTCTGTATTTCGGTTATGATTACCAACTTTAGAACTTACTTCGGGGGGAATTTCTCAGAATTCCATCGGTTTGAATGGAAGGAGTCAAAAGGACGACTCTGGGAAATCTGGGAGTCCTAGTGTAAAATATGGCGCTAAACATTTGTCATTCAGCCAACTTCAGCTTTGTAAAATGTGAATTGAAATTGACATTTTGTACAAGCTCAGAGCTGCTTGAATCCAGTCAAAACAGTTCCAACTCTCTGGGTTGTCTGCGACTCAAGTTAAAGTTGTGTTCCACTGCTCTCTCTATGTGCAGGAGGTCCAGAGCATAGACACCTCCCTCATGGACCCCTCTAACCACATCACCAGCCTGCAGGGCCCCGGGGCCTTCCTCATCCCCCTGACCATCAGACACAAGCTCTGCAGCAGCCTGGACGCTCCACAGACACGAGGCAACGACTGGAGGATCCTGGCACACAAACTTCAACTGGACAGGTACACAAGCACACACACATAACATACACACATAGACACAGAGAAACAACACACACACAAAGACATATAGACACACAAAAACACTAATGACATTACACTAATATTTCTTCTGTATTTCTGTTGCTTTTAGTTGTCCTCTTGCTCTAATGCGGGTTCAGGACTCTACCTTTATTGTTTTTTCTGAAGACATTTCTGGAAAAAGCTGGAAGGAATTGGATAGAAGTATGCTTCACACTTCCATCCAATTCACTCCTTCTTTATGAAGTTTTTTAGCCCAATTACTTATTTACATTTTGGCAATTAGACATTTGTGGAGGTGAAGACAGACAGCTTGAGATATTTCCCTACATTATCATGGTGTCTTGTTCAACACATTCCTTATCTGTGTCCTATGAAGCAGTGCCCAGTCTCAGATCCTTGGAACCCCCACCCTCCTTTTGTCCCGTGTAAAACTGAAATCAGGAGAAGCAGCTTTCTCTTGTTATACTCTTTGTCAATGTTAATGAAAAAGATATGATGAGAGAACCTTTATTTTTGTATATATGTATAAAAGTTAGTGCAATAATGGCAGAATAAATAGAGTAGATAGAGTGACATTCAGTGGACGTTCTGAAATTTAAGTATTGCACGTGATTGTAATAAATACAATCTGCAGATGGGAAAACATGTACAGGCCCTGCAGTTCTCATTGTACAGTCTGACTAACAATTATTACATTGATTGTTACCTTCAATTAATTAAGTAATCTATAATTATTATGTTTTACATTGTTACTTGCAAGTGCTGCTGATGTAAGCCCTAGTGGCATCAGGATGGGTCAAATACAGAGGACAAATTTCCCCACGGGGACAATAAAGTGCACATTTACTTTTACATTTACAAGTTTATTTTAGGAAAAGTATGATTAGTATAAAAAAAATGAAGCCTAGAATCTTATTATTAGAAGTCATGTTTTATTTCAGGGGAGAAAGCCGGTCGGACCTGGCAGACCCAAGCGTGTAGTGAGGGTCTGCTGGGAACGTCTCGTTGAGCCCCCTGTAACACGGACTTTCAACTCACACCTCCACGAGAGCTTCTCCCAGGTCCTGGCGGAGGAGGGGGACATTCAGATTCAGATTCAGATTCATTTATTTGCCATTTGCAGTAAAACCACATTGGAAAAACTGTGCAAGACTACCCCGGTGTGCACCAGACAGAGAAGACGACACACACCAGAGCTCTTGCCACGGCGCCATCTTTACGGCGCCATGCGACAAACAGTAGAATAAACAGCAGAGAGCAATAACATACAGTTTCACAGACAGTTGGATAGACACATTGTGCTTTGTATAAAGCACGGATTTTTTCTCGGGATGAGCACCTCCGACAGCCGGCCCAATGTGGCTGTCAGAGGGGGGCGGGGTCAGGGAGGGGGGTGAGTCGGAAACACAGTGAGGAGTGGAGGGGAGGGAGGGAGCAAGATGGATAGGTAGAGGGAGGCGGGGGTAGGGGATCCAAGCTGGAGACTGAATAGTGTGAGTTGTTGCAGATGGGACCTTTGTTATTATGGCCTTGGCCGAGGAATGTGAGATAAGAGTGGAGAGAAGGCACAGGAGGAGAAAACACATCGCCTCAGGGGGACAATATTAAATGCAATGTAGCAGTTAAAAGCAGGCAGATATTCTATTAAATCCAATTAAACCGAATTGCGGCGCCCTCAGACCCCGTACACAGGGGCAAATCCAAGCCGGGTCACAGAGTTCAAGCCTGGCAAACGATGTCATTCAATATTCCCTTCGAGTGAACGAGCTGCGAGGTCTTTTATCAACTGTTCCACCAACACCACTCTCCTTTGTCCAGACACGGCGCTCTCAACCACGACGCGGCTAAGCTCCTTGTACATCCCATCAATTTTGTCGGCCAGCAGGTCGTGAATCTTGCGAACTGCCATGCCTCCAAATTTGTGGTAGAAGAGGATCGCTCCAAACCCAAACAGGAGGATTCCCACCACCAAAATGCCAAAGATATATACGTCTTCCGAATCTTCAATGGACAGGGTCGACAGACAGAGGGGCTGAAACTTGTTCCAGCTGTCAAGAGTATACCCCGCTGGTGAAGTCCCGTCCGGGCCCACGGGCTCTCCAGACCCACGCTTACGTGTTGAAAAGATAGAATCAATTGCGTTGAGGGACCAGTTAATCATTTCCATTCTTGTTAAAGTTGTCTGTGGCAAAACTCCAGGAAAAAGACAAAAACAGGAGATAGCAAGCAGTCAGAAGCAGGAGCGGTCTGAGACACGTCTTTGCTCGACGGAGGCGGAAGTGAGTCCACATCGAGTCTGAGTGGACCATGTTCTCTTCCTCTATCGCTGATGCGGCAGCTTATAGCTGTAGTCGCAAGGTCTCTGGTGCTGGTCCCGGTGGCAACCTCCGAACCCGGTGGTGAACACCAATAGTAAGGGAGGCTGTCCATGATGGTTCGTGGGACTCCTGAAGCAGCTGTCCAGTACCGGTCGGCCAAGCGTGCCACAGCCCGGGCTGTTGCTGAGGCCAAAACCCGGTACTAGGAGGAGTTCGGAGAGTCCATGGAGCATGACTACTGTATCTCTTAGAGATTCTGGCAAAGCGTCCGGCGCCTGAGGAAGGGGAAGCAGCTTGTATTTTGTCAGCAACACAAGTATAGTATATACGTTGGATCATCCAGGATCGAGATCAGTACTTTGTTTCAATCATATAATAAATAATAATTTATGGGCATTTTATGTTTTACTGACAAATGTTAAAATAATAATTCCAGACACTTCTGGACGCTTCTCTGAAACCATTGCTTTAGCGTGTGGTGAGATACTTTAAGTATACGTTTTGACAGTAACTAATCTGTGAAGTAAGCACCTTGGTTCATCCAGGATGGTGAGAAGCTGATGCCCAGGTCCAGGCTCTTCAATTGTTCAGGATACCATCAAGGCCTGTGTACACTCGCACAGTACTGCTTACGGTTGCGGTTACGTTGGACCTACGTAACCATAGTTAGTGGTACACTTGCGCGTTCCCTTTTGAAGAGAATGTTGTAATCCCACAACCAACCATGTGATGGCGATCTCACAGGAGTTGCCGGAGAAACCAAAGCGGTCTCATTTACGCTGCTACTTTCTCCTCTTCGGAACAAAAACAATAGCGAAGCTGTTTGAGATCATTACATGTGTTTCTACTGTAGGTTTATGTGACTGTTCTAAACTCATCATTTCAACTCATTTAAAGCTGCACTAACTGACTTTATTTTTGTATTCATTACGAAAATGCTATCCATGTCCATGCAGTGCATTGGGATATACGTCCTTTTGAAGAAAAAGTAGCGCAGATTTGTACTGGCGTAACATAATATTTTAGATTGAGTTTTGATGAAACAAGGAAGAGAATGTGTTTCGGGTCGCAGATTGTGACCAATCACAGCGGACCACTAGCCCCCACTTTCGTAAGAAATCTACAGGTCCGTTAGCACAGACAGCTGAGTTAGCACAACAAGTGGCGGAGCTAACCTGAAGCTTCGTGTGTCTTCGTCACCGGTTACTGCTTACACAGCAAGACAGCCATCCAAAAGAAAGTCTCGTTCCTCCGCGCTTCCCGGTTCTATCGTTCTATGGTCACGGCATCCACGTGCAAATCCATGTCCATGGTTTATCCATATTGGAAGACGCTAGCTTCGTCAACAACAGTGTGTGTGTGGGGGGCGATAGCTTCGTGGGTGCGGGGAGGGGAGCAGAAAGAGAGAGGCCAGCGGGTCCGCGGCTTCAAAATCCCAAAGTCAGTTAGTGCAGCTTTAACTTAATAATATAGATATTATTAAAGTGCATTCAGCACAAACAGCAAAACAATAAGTGGTAAATATCTGAGACAAACATGAACAATTTATAAGTGCAGGAGGAATGCAAAAGACGCGATAAGCCACGAGTGCAGATTCAAACAAAGACAGGGACAGTGCAAAAGAAACGACTGCACAGTGGGTTTTTTTTTTTAATTATTATGAAAGGTAGTATACAGTATTCTTGCATTCAGGTCTCAGTCAAGATGTAGCCACGCAAGATAATGATAAATAATGATAAATAAGGAATAAAAAAAAAAATAATGTATATATATATATATATATATATATATAAATATATATATATATATATATATATATATATTAGTGCTGTCCAACGATTAAAATATTTAATCGCGATTAATCACATGAATTTCATAGTTAACTCGCGATTAATCGCAAATTAGTCACCCATTTGCGTGCTGTGTGCAATTGCTTTTTTTATTGAAAACAATGTGTAGTGTTATATTACACACTAACATTTGATGCAAAATCATCAATAAATGGATGACAAAATAAATAATTGGTAACAAAAAGCCCCTTCAATGTGTGTGTGGAGTGTGTGTGTTTATGGGTGTGGGTGTGTGTGTGTATGTGTGGGTATAGACCATAGACTGTATAGAAACATCATGGTGTCATTATGATGATGATAAACAATTTTTTTGTAAATTTGTTCATGTAAATACTCTATGCTGTTTCTCTGTTTACTTTCGGTATATCTATGACTGTATACTGTTTGCTTGTATTGCCTTTTTTATTAACCCCTCCCCCCCATCTCCCACTTCATGTCCCCCCCTCCTATGTGCCCTTCTGGGTTTCTTCTTTGGCCCCCTGTATCTCCAACTACATATTGTTTGTAATCTCTGTCTACAATGTATCTTAACTAGTCCTTTTCTTTGTGTCTATTTTTTTCTGTATATGTGTTTGTCTGCAATAAAAAGTAAAAAAAAAATTTTTAATAATTATAAAAAAAATTAATGGCGATAAAAAAAATGACGCCGTTAATATTGATTTGCGTTAACGCGTTAATAACGCGATATTTTGGACAGCACTAATATATATATAACCAAAAAGAAAGGATGGATAAAATGAAAGATTTGTTATACATATATACATATACACATAAGCGCATCTACCTACACATGGTTACATGGGCACATACATACATGCATACACATACATGCACACACACACCTATAAATATATATATACACACACGCATACACACGCACATACACACATATATATATACATACACATATATATATACACATACATACATACATACATATATATACACATACATATATACATACATGCACATATATACACACATATACATACATACACATACATACATACATATACATATACACATACACACACCTCCATATGCATACATACATACATACATACATACATACATACATACATACATACATACACACACACACACACACACACACACATACCCATGCACATACAGGTACACCTATACACACCCATGCATATACACCCATACATATATACATATACATGCACACATATCTACACATATAAAGGTGCATGTGCAATCATGCAAACAAACAAAATGTGTCTGGCTATTGTTACATTAACTCATTCCTTTCCAATTAGAAGCTGAAGTATACATGGCGTTTTTAAAAGTTCATAATACAAATAATGATATCTTACATACAGCCAATGCATACATACATGCAAAAGTGTCCTGAGACCTATACTGCCCCACACTGTATATGTTATTTCCTTTTATTTTATTTCTTCAACGCCTTCTCATTTCTTCTGCGACTGCACAGTTTAAAAGTTATACATACGTTAGATATGCAACAGAACTCTAGTCCACAGTCTCTGCGTATATCAGGCTCTGCTCAAACTGCTTTTCCTTCGGTTCCTTCGAAGCACGAAGCAGTCTGCTCCAAAGTGCCTCGTCCATGCTCCTGCTGCCACTCCATGCTTCACAGAAAGTAGTCACACACGGACCAATCACAGCGGAGCTTCCTTGCGGCGACCCTTACGTAGTTAGATATTTTCGAGGGTGCGCGGCGGGCTACGTAAGGGCCTTGCGGTGATCCACGCGTTGCGCAAGTGACCTCACGTCACCACCGTGAGCTCCGCGCCGCGCGACAGTGCTAGGCTTCAGTGCTTCTCTAAAAACAGACTTTGTACCAGTCGGGACAACAGGGACAATGGGTGAACGATGATGAGCTGACTACAAATAGATGGATAGATAGATTGATAGGTAAAGAGATACTATATTGAAATTCTGGTGTCCAGTAGCAGCAGAAACACATCCATCCATCCAAACAAAACAAATAATAAATACATTTAAAAGTAACTAACAATAGATATAAAATGCAGCAGCACTAGGTCACAGCAGCAGAGGTAATGTAGGCCAATGGCAACGCCAGCGGTAGGCTGAGGCCTTTTTGTTCTAGTCAATATTTTTTAATGGGCAAATCACATTTTAAATGATATAATTATAATAAACAAATCACATCCAAACAGCACAAAACGTATGTTCGGTGCTGGCTAACTACTGCCACAAGAACAAGCGGCATGTTTTAATATGGAAGCATCATCAAACCAGGAGGGCCAGAGCCACGACCAAAAATGGGTGGGCTCCACTAATCTATCGTTGCCTCACGGCACTAGTGAGGAAACATGCACTAGAGAAGAATTTTAATATGTCAGAGTATTTGCCAAAACCCTGGATCACAGACTTCACAGTCTTCTAACTTTGACATCTGCTTTCCTTTCTCCGTATGCAAATCTTTCATCCCAAAGGCAAAATTTCAAAGATGATGGATATGTTGGTGGCGTCATGACTGCAGTGACTACAGGTGTGTGGGCAGGAGGGATGCACATGTTGAGAAACACGTATTAGTGCATGTGAGGTATAAATTACATGTGTTTAACGGCATATAAATGTCAGCACTAAATTAAAATGATCACCTGCCTCTGCAAATGTCTGTGCACGTCCCTAATATTAATCATATAAAGGACATATTACTAATATGCAGTTCCAAATTGACTAGCAGCAGAAGCCTCTGCAAACAGACCTACGGATGGAGCCCAGAGTCCTCCTCTCCGGTGGGTTCTCCACTTATCTGCGGATGCACTCTAGGATTTCCAACTTGTAGCTGGGGTCATTTTGGGCGGCCATGCGCACAGAGCTCTTGCCTCTCCCATAGCACAGGTCTTTGTGCACAGCATGTGCAAGTGCCTTTATGGTGCTTTTGTTCAACATTCCACCTCACTTGTGACTGACTGGTTGAGCTGAGATTTTCGCCTTCTCTGCAGTGTATGCTGGGCACGAGGCATTTGTTTTCTGGAAGTTTTGTCTGAGTCTCACAGTACTTTCTTATCCCTCTCCCTCGCCCTGCTTCGTAAGACTCATACAGATGCTTTATAATGGACTCATCTAGCTTCTTAAGGTCTGCGCGCGCTTGCTTGTTCTGGGGCGACAGTAGCTCAGTTGGTAGAGCCTGAAGACTTTCTCCACCGAATCACACTGATGTCTGCTGTCGTTGTGTCCTTGGCAAGACACTTAACCTCTGGGAACACCTGATGCCACAGTGGGGCGGCTGCGGCTGTAAAGTGCCAAACTGCCATTGTATCCTTAGATAAGACACTTCACCCCCATTACCTAGAATGAGTCTGGTGTGTATGTGAATGGTTGGTGGTGATCGGAGGGGACAAGGACACATACTGATTGCCTCCCCCCAGGGCAGCTGTGGCTACGGTAGTAGTTTATCACCACCGGGTATGGAGTGTATGAATACTGACATGTAAAGCATCTATATAAAGCGCTATATAAAACCGATGCATTATTATTATTATTATTATTATTATTATTATTATTATTTCTATTGACTGGTAATATTCTTTGAGACTGTTGTATTTTAATCACCATCTTTGGAGCGGTATTGAAAGTAGGACACGTGTTCTCCGCACTGGGTGTGGACACCGCTTCAAAATGAAGGGGGGTTTCGTGTTTTCTTTATGGGGATTTGTCAGGACGTTAAAATCCTCCTCTAGGATTTCTAATAGACCTGCAACCCTGGTTGGAGTTTGCCACTCTTCTTAGCTCATTGATGGAAGATCCTCCTCAACAGACTCATCCTTGTGAATAAATGTGGTAATATTATTCTTAAAGGAGTCCTCTTCCATTGCTGTGGTCCCTCCAATTGAAAGGTTTGTCTCAGTTAATGTCTCAGGAGACTGTGCAGACCGTTGCTTCTAAACGCATGTTTTTGACCCTGGCAACACATGATGCTGAATAATGATTGTATATAAACATAAACACCAGCCCTCCAAGCCAAATCTCAACATGGGGCTGGAAGCTGCTCAACAAACTTAAGAAGACTTTGAAATGAAGAGTATAGACAATGGAAGTACTTTTTGGCCTTGAGGGTCCACCACTAAGTATGTTATTTTGGATGTAATCATGTTTCAATTTATATTTCTTTAAACTTCTTCTACTTTTTAAAATATATTCCATAGGTCAGCGTTCTCAAACGTGAGTTTCACAGAGTAAAATTATGAGTGAAAATCTTGTGGTTTACGTCTATATTTACATGTACATCATATATATTCTTAGCCTGAATTTGTCCTCCTTGTGATTCTGGTCAGAATGTGGGTCTGAGACCGCTCCATATGTCCTGTGATTATGAGGCATGTTCCAACTAAACATTATGACTCTTCACTCTATTGAATAGTCCAACAACCAATCAGAGCAGCATAGTGACGTATGTTACGCGACAAATATTTGTTGCAGTCTAGGGTTGTCACCATAACTCAACTGCATTCACGCTGGAAGAATTTTTTTCTAAATTTTTTTTGCCGGTGTTGTAACATAAGGGCACAGAGTTGATATTTGTCAACATGTCTGTGCACCTTAAGTTGGACACTGGGCTATAAAAAAACAAACTTAAGTTATAGCCTTTTGTCAAAATTGAGCGTTTTAGCAAAAAACGTCTGGCGCTTAAAGGGTGAATAATTAGCTTTGTGCACCTGCTACTCCTCCAGTGGTCAGTGTATCAAATATGTACATACATTACATTTATTTTGTACAAGTCATCATATAAATGTACAATAAGACAATTACAGACAGTATGAAACTTATTATTTTAGTTAAAATAATAATCAGAAGTTTGAGTTGCCTTGTGTATGAATTGTGCTATACAAATAAACTTGCCTTGCCTTGCCTAGAACAGTGAGTCACTTACATTCACACATTTCTAGTCCAAGGCTGACACACACGTGTCTATTTGCAGATGGAACCAGAGAACCAGAGACCCCTGTATCTTTTATCTTACCTTTTCTATATTACCACTATATGTGCACTTTACACTAGGCTAGGGATGTAAATCGGCGACCGTTTAACCGGTGGTTGACCGTCACAGCGTTAACCGGTCAAAGCTGTCGGTTAAAAAAAGAGAAAAAGGGGTGAGGGGAGGTCTCTTAATAACGCTATTTTAAGCCCTATTTGCACGGTGTGACGAGCGGGTCCATATCTAGCTGTGTGCGCCCATGTATTATAAACTCCGGGACGACTCTCACGCCGCACGAGCCACATATGCACACACGCATGCGTGCATGCACACACACACACACGCACACACACACACACGCACACACACGTTCCCCCTCTCCATACGTAACATCCACACGCATCATCTCTCCCCTCTGTTACCGTCAAAGTTGCACACTGGCGCGGGTCAGAACTACATTGGAGCTTACATTTACACACACACACATATACATACACATACACACACACACACACACACACACACACACACACACACATACACACACACATACCGGTCTGTCGCGCTCCTCTGTGTCACGGAGCCCAAAGGATTCGCGCAAATACGCGGCTCCAGTCAAACCACATGGAACATGTTTGTGTTTATGGTCCTCGGGATCAGCTCCACACACATCACTTGTATTTAAACTTTTGTGAAGACCTGTGAGACGCGGCTCATCACTCGCTGATCTGACCATGTGAACGAGCCGTCGTTTGCTGCTAGAAAGTTCTGGTATTAACCCGCAGCACAGCAGAATGGGAAGATTAAAAAAGCAGTTCTCTGTGCGCAAAGGTGCCGGAGCTGTTGTGGGTTTTGGCGCCGCTGTCTCAACTCTGATCCAGTAGAACGCAGAGCTGCACTTATGAAAAGTACGCGGCTCGAAATGGCTGTTATTTCAAAGAACGTGGACTATTTTAAACTACGCGGTTAACCGGTTTCAACCGGTTAATGAGACTCGGTGGTCGGTCATGAAAATGCATAGTTTTTTACATCCCTACACTAGGCTTAACTGTATTCCATTACAGTTACTACTTTAACGTCTAGTATTTAGAATACAGTTACTTTCTGAATTCACGGTAATACATAGTTTCTCACATTACGTTTTAAGTAGTGATGGACAAATATTTCAGACGTTCCGGAGCGTGTGTCGCTCTTCCTGAAGCAGAGGCTTCTATGTTCGAAACACTGCGTTCGAAACACAACGGTTGTTGTAACAGTCTTAATCGGGAGGGGGACACTAAGTACTGAAAAATATTTCTCAGTAGAGTCTTGATTTTGGGCCTTTTTGGAAAGAAAAACAGAAGATATTTCTGCGTTTCATTCGGGTTGCCTGCAGGGGGCGCTTATCTGGGAAAGCCTTGATCCACCTCACCGCCTCATTCCAGTGATCTTTTCAAAGTGTACTCCTTTATATGAGCCCACAGTTGGAACACGGAAGAAACTCTTGCCTTTCTCTCTATTTGCGCGGTTGCTACAACCGTACACTGCACACAAAAATGGCATTTTGACAGCGCTTCTTCTTCTATATATCTCTGTGTATATACCCAGCACACTGCACCGCCAGGGTACGTTAAGTCCTGTCCTACTTTTGTTATTTGCGCCACTGCCCTGACGTCATATGAAACCCAGTGTGTGTGGAAAAGGGAAGCCTTGGCATCTGTGATTACGCTGCTGTCCTTGCAACCCGGCAACAGATGAAGCAGAAGAAAGCGGATGGATGGATATTTTATTGCTTATGGTTTATTCACACACAGTTATTGACATTTATTGACAGCGAGTGCAAATTGTGTGTTTTTTAGCTTGTTTTTTTTTTGTGCATGTCTGATGCACACTGGGAGAATACTTTTTCACATGTATTCCAATGTGGTTTTACTGCAAATGGCAGACAAACTGAATCTGAATCTAAATGTCCTGGATCATCACCCCTGCCTTAGACCCTCCTGCATCCTGCTTTACACAGCCTTTCTTTCCGCAGATACCTGAAGTACTTTGCGGCGCAGTCCAGTCCGACCGGTGTGATCCTGGACCTGTGGGAGGCACTGCACTTCCCGGAGGGTGCCCTGAGTGAGCTGGCTGCCGTGCTGGAGGACATGGGTCGCCACGACAACGGCCTGGGTGCCACAGCGTTGGAACACTGAGACAGGCGTCACCGTGATGATGGACCATTGTTAGCAAACTCTACAGAACTATTACTTACGATAGAAACTATACGGCGACGCAGGGATGTTGATGTCAAGACACAAATCAGGAAGTGTCAAGCCTAAAGAACTGTTTTTATAACGTGTGATTTTTACTGGAAAAAAGGGAAAGGGCCTGGAGGGAAATATGAACAGGTCAATTTAAAGATGTGTTTAAACTACATCTCTTTTTTTTTCACATTTTTGCCATGTTCTAATCCTCTTTTCCCATACAAAAAAATCCAAAACATTGGACATCGGTCAGGCTTAAAATCAAATTGCATAAAAATATTTTTTATCTGACTATTTGTGTACGTGACCTTAGATATCACACTGGTTTGAATACTTAAAAGTATTAAAGAAATGCTTTGTTTTAGTGAAATAGTGTATGCACTGCAAAACATGCATCTGAGATAGTGGTAATGTGCTTGTTTTTTAATCACACAAAAACAATATCAAAACGTATCGCTTAAAGCTGGGGTACCTAACTCTTTGTTTCTGTTTGGACAAAAAACATGTTATTCATGAAACTATCTGCCTTTATCTTATTAGAAAACACAATATATGTTGCATACCTGTAAGAAAGAGCCCTATGAGTCAATAATTGATGCTTTAGGCTGAAAGCTGATTGGCTGAGGGAGGGTGGTCTGCACTGTTTAATTTGTTTGTCTGGAAAAGTTTGAGGGAGGCCAAAAATAACACGCATGTGGAACTAGTGATAGAATCAAACTGTTTTGAGAGCGAGGAACTGGTTGGATAGATTTTATTACTTCACCTTTAACTTGTGGTTTTAAGATTATAGGTGCCCCAGCTTTAATTGGTAGTTTGTTATTTCTATAATTGCATCATTCTTTTGCTGTGGTCATTACTTTGCTCAAACACACCTCAATATGGCATTAAGCGTTTCAAATGTTTAACCACATGTGTTTTTTAGTACGATGCCTCTCCACAATGAGACCTGGAACTTATTATTAATCATTTTTACAGACACTAGATCCAGATAAAAAAGACGTCACAAAAAGATGAAAAAACAAATATACATATTATTCATAGATGTGACTTTGTGCCAGTTTAATGCCATACTGTGGAACATTCCAGACAAAACAGCTTCTTAACTTACTAAAAGGGATTACATATTTCTGACCACATAACCATGAAGTACTTTTCAAAACAAATACATGTATCTTTTAAATAGCCCCTCCCCTTGGCATAACCATCACCAGTAATATTTGCTGGAAGAGAATATTTAGACCAATGATGAAGGCCCTCAGCTGTCTATCAAGGATTTTAATTAATTGTGTCCAATCAGGAGTCTGTGGGGGTGGGACTAACTGGTGTCTTTTTGCAGTGCAAGACTTAAAAATATGGTCAAAACTAGAGAATATTAAAACTATTGATTTAATTAAGAGTGATTTTATTACTATTAAGAGTACATTGTCAATCACATTCTCAAATCGTTCCAAAATAAATCAAAAATCTTGGATCAGATACAAACCCATTTTCTCCTGTCCTTATCTTTGCATAGTCTGTAGTGCCCCCTAGTGGCCTTGTCAATCAATAGCATTTACAATATATTTTAACCCTATATTTTCATTATTCATATTTCTCTTGATATGCACACCTCATTCCAGCAGTTTTGAGAAGAACTAGTGTAAGATAGATTTTTTTTATCATAGCGTGAAAAAAAAAAAAAAAGTGCATTATTTTTTGGCAGAACAGGGAAGTTTAGTAAAGATTAAATCGTTTTATGGCCATATGAATTCCCACATCAGGTATGCAGACAGATTGTACTAAGAGGAAACTGGTCAGCTGTATAATTTGTCATTGTATAGCATTTTTATTGTCATTTTTGAGCTTTCGTGAACGCCTTATGAACAAAAACCAAGCAAAAATGTACTGTGTCATGAAATTGGCCAACGTTTATTGTGCAAAGTTGTTTATGAACGTTGTCATAGTAACAATACATTTTATACGAAGAATGGTGTTTAAAAAAAAATATATGGTATACTACAGTATGAACTGGGGGAGAGTTTGCCACCTGTTTAAAGCAAGGGGTACCTCACTTTTTCATGAATAATACTTTTTGTTTGGCCGAACAGAAAGAGTTTAGGAAAAGCAACATCTACGAACAAATCAGACCGTCTTCATCTCTTTAGAAACCTCATGAGAAACATCCATGTGAGTCACTATTTGACCCTTTGGGCTGAGAGCTGATTGGCTGAGTGAGCCTGTGTCTCTCTTTTTCACTTTTCTGTCAAAAAAAAAACAACAACTTTTCTAAAGTTCTGACAGACTCCAAAAATACATGCATGTAAAAGCTAGTGATCGAACCAAACTGGATGGATTTTATAATTCTATTTTTGTGGTTTGAAAGTTAGGTACCCCGGTTTTAAATGTTAACAAACTTGACTATTAAAGAAGAAATATGTATTATTTGTGTATGTGTCATGTTGGCCCTTTAACGTGATTTTTACTTTGGGCATTTCATGTTTTCGAAAGTGAAATATATAGATAATACACCAATAATTAGTAGTGGGAATTTTAATTCTGCTTTGAAATAATACAGAGTCAGATGTATTTGCGTATGTGACATATGGCATAAATTGCAAAAAGTGAATATTTGGGAAATGTTAAGCAAAATTTGTCATTTTTAGAAAAATAGTTCCACCTTTTGTGCACCTTGAACTCATTTTCTACTTTCCCCAGTTTGGCGTGATAACCTGCTTGTGGTGAGTTTTGGCACGGTGGGTTTTGATTGGTTAAACTGCTGCTCTATGCGATGTACAGTAGTAACAGGTCTGTGTATGTTTTTGTGAATGCGTCGACTATGCAAACCGTGAGTGCGTCCTTCGCTCAGGCGTGATGTGGCGCGCCGTACGGATCTACTTTCTGTCATTTCGTCCTCTCAATGTTTTCTGTACAAAGTGTAAGAAAGAATTTTTATGCGGATTAATAAATTATATTTATAAGCAATGATCAAATGGACTCAATGTTGTCTTTTTTTCTATCGCATTAATTCAGTGTGTTTTCTTTGTACAGTGCTGTTAAATTATCAGCTGTTCCTTTGCACTAGGAAGCCTGCATCTAAATACTCTACTACTACTTCTACTACTAGTATTATATATTGAGTACTGCATACTTTCTGGACTCGAAGGTGCACCTGTATATAAGCTGCACCATCTACATTTGAAAAGAAAATCAAGTTTGTCCCCATACAGGCCGTACTTGAATGTAAGCTGCATGTTTTCATGTTGTAATGTAGCAGATAGACAACAAATGATTTATGACAAGGTTTCTAACAGCTTAGTTAGAAACCGTTAGTGTCCATCACTCCTTCACCTTCATCTATTTTGACAATAAACAAGTGTCCTATAGCTGCTTAAACTTGATGGAGTCAAAATAATAAGTCCATAAACTTTGGACAACTCTAACACAAGAAGACTCAGGGTTCAAAGTACTATCAATAATTAGCAGTTTATAGTCCAGAAATTACAGTACTCTGTTTGGGGCTGGAGATTATATTTTATCTATTCCCCCAATCATCAAGACGCACAGACAGGCTTTACAGATATCAACTTTATTTTTGTATATACATTAACATTAAACTTAACACATTGTCCAAAACAGGTCGACAGAATAATAATAACATTGGTGTTTGTTCAGTGTAAAGTCTGGCACCAGTGTCTGTCACACAGCGTCAGATCTGAAGAGCCATTAGGACCAGTGTTTACAGATGCTTTCACAGAAAGCACTTCATTTCTATTCACCAAACACAACGACACAAAGAGTCGTATGCGAAGCAAAAACACGTCTTCCAGAGTCACCTTTTCTGTCGCTCTTTAAACGGTTACAACATTGTTCTCTTTCCCCAGACTTCAGCCCCAATCTCATCACACCATGTGACCAGAGGTGGCAGCACTAGTTTAGAGAGCTGGATACAAAAAAGGAAAATGCATTTTTGGTAAATAATTGACAAACGGGTTGTGTTTCAAACTGACAAAACTGTTATTTGAACTTAGAATTACCTTAGGAGCCTGGCTAACCACAGTGAATGTATTAACTTAGAAGCATAGTAAACCTCAATAAACTATCATAGAACCAGGGTGAACCACAGTCAAGGAATAAAGCCAAAAGATGGCTGATCACAGAGAGCTAAACACAACAATGTTGACAATGTAAAAAAAACATTTTTTCTGTAGAAGGTATTTTTACTTGTGAGGAGTAAAATTTAAAAGTTAATTACACGTACTTAAGTTGAATACTTAGTTACTTGCCACCTCTGACTAAAACACTAGTATTTGAGTTGCCGTCACTCCTGTAAACTCCTATAGATGTGTTTTTGCGTCGCACTGGGGTCAGTCCTGGAGGGTCTGACAGAACACATGTGTCCTACGGTCAGTGAACGCCTCATTCACACCTGAGGCCACTGTTCACACAATAATTCACCTCTACAGAGTATAGAGCCGAGGGGTCGATAAAGTCCTACACTGCACAAGACGACATTGAGTTCAAACGACTTCTTACGTGGTCACTTTCCAGCTCTGAGTACATTAGACCAGTCAAGTAAACCTGCCAAGAGGAGGCAAGATATAGTTTCAGGTGAGGTTTAAGTGGATACAAAAATGGTTGAAATCTGCTCAAATCAATGAAGAAAATTTGTAATTCAAGAAATATGACAGATTTCGATGTCTCTTAAAGCTGGAGTATCCATCTTTTTGTTTCACAGATAGATTTGGTTTGTCCCAAGAAAGAAATAGTCTTGTGTTGTCATGGTTGGGTTTTTTGTGTGTATGTTGGTTTTTGTTTTTTTTGTCTAGTCATATATGTTCTCAGCTTGGTTGTACCACACCATAGTACAAAATACATTTCGTACTAAGGTCTGGATTTGCTCCAATGTGCTCCGTTTACAGATAGGAGGGGTTAACTCCTTTTGCAGATGGAAACAAATGGATCTGAGTTTGCAGTGACGTATGTACTGTAATGTGCCCGAGTGAGTCGTTAGCATTTAGCATTTAGCCTAGCCATCTCCTTAGCCGCTAACAGAGCCCGAGGGGAGTAGTGCCAGAATCTTTTTCAGCTATTACATTTGCTAAACATTCCTCTTGCTCCATCTTCAATTTCTTGATAGAACCAGACCGGATTACTTTACTATTGCATTCTTCCCCATTAGCAAACTACAACCTGCTCGTTCGGCGCAAACTCTTGACGTCACCCACATCTAACTACAACACCCGCCTCCCGCACTTGCTGATTGGTGGGGGGAATTCAACCGATTCTATTCGCAAACACAGGGACCAGACCAGTGGGGGCGGGTCCCGGCTCAAAAGTGGCCAAAATGACGTGCGCTGACATGCTTGCAATACCAACCCAGGCCGATGGGGGTGGACCCGGAATAAGAATTAGCCAATGCAAACGTATAGCATCTTCTTACCTCTCGAAAACGTCTTTACAGGATGGTCCAAAAGTTGGCTCTTGGCCCAAAGCTCCGTTCCACATGTGTGTCAATGCTGAGGGGGGTGGATTTTTTTGGACCACTCTAGTTTACTCGCTGTGAATTTTTGAAGTCTCTCGTTCAAATGAATGGAGCTTGTGCCGGCTGACGCATGCGCAAATGCGTTTTTTCACAATTTTCTTGTGGGCGGGACCACTCGCGGCCATTTTGGATAGCTCCAGTAGAGCACATTTTTTGGCCCATTAATTTGAACGGCGGAGATAGGCGTGACTATATCCGTTAATATTTACAGTCTATGGACCATACCCAGACGTTACATGTGCAGGGAAATGATGATTGAGTGGAGTATACGGATGGCTATGGCCAGGCTAGTACAGTATGTTCTATGAACTTTTGTTGATTTTATGTTTTTGGTTTGTTCTTCTTGTGTTCATGTTAATGTAAATGTAAAAGAAATAGTCTTGTTTGCAGTTTTTGTATATCTTTTACATACTGAGAGCTGATTGGCCAAGAGTCCGAAAATACATGCAAATGGAAACTAGTGATAGAACCAAACTATTGTGAAGTTACATTTATTTTGTTTTGTTTTAAATGTACGTGTTTAATGTTGATTCAATAAATTCCAATTTGATGGCAGTGTGGTTTCAACTGTAGCTACTCCAGCTTTAAGGTATTGACACTGGTACTTTATGGTTGATACTTTGCAATAGAGGACACCGGTGTTTAGAAATATACATGTACGAAGTAAGGTTTTGAAAATACTTAAACAGTTGAAACAGATGGGTCCAAGTGAAGCGAAGCGTCTTTGACCAAAAGCAATGAAAAAACGAGTCCGTACAGTACCAGGAACACACACATTTGAGGATACAGTATCGATACTTTGATGATGAAACATCCGTGATGCAGCAGTCGTCGAGTGTTCAGAGTAATTGTCCCACAGTCGTGACCTCCTCCACTTCCCAAACCCCCCGGAGCCTCACACGTGGATGAGGTCCGTGAACGTCTCATACTTGATATCCTGAGATTCTGACATTTTGGCCAAAGTCTTTTTGACCCTCAGAGCGGTGAGTCTGGAGGCGGGGTTATGGGCCCAACATTCACTCATCAGTTTACTGATCTGCCTCAGACACTGTGGACACAAAGATACTGCATTAGAATGACTACAATAAAACTGTTTCACCTAAACACTAGAACTCCCACAGCAGTCAATTTGACGGCTTCTAGTTCTGGAAGTGTAATTACTCATATCATGTACAATCTTGGTTTTTACCTTTACTCGCTTTACCTAAAACTGGTTATTCTAACTGATATACAGCAAAAACGAAGATAATTACATGAAAAAATTATGATAAGGATAAGGAAAGAAGAGACAGATATGTGAAATCCAGTGGGGGTAGATGGCTGTCCAATAACGGCAATAAGAAGGCGGCCTGACTTCTTGTCGCAAGTTAGGACTAAGAAAGTTCCAAATATGCCAACTTTCAACAAGCCCAAAACCTCTTTTGAGTTTTCAGCGGAATCGCACAAGCGCATTAACAACGTAGGGGAATTAAATTGTGGCATCTATGGTAGTGTCTATTGTGGCATCTATGGTGGCATCTATGGTAGTGTCTATTGTGGCATCTATGGTAGTGTCTATGGTAGTGTCTATTGTGGCATCTATGGTAGTGTCTATTGTGGCATCTATGGTAGCGTCTATTGTGGCATCTATGGTAGTGTCTATTGTGGCATCTATGGTAGCGTCTATTGTGGCATCTATGGTAGCGTCTATTGTGGCATCTATGGTAGTGTCTATTGTGGCATCTATGGTAGTGTCTATTGTGGCATCTATGGTAGTGTCTATTGTGGCATCTATGGTAGTGTCTATTGTGGCATCTATGGTAGTGTCTATTGTGGCATCTATGGTAGTGTCTATGGTAGTGTCTATTGTGGCATCTATGGTAGCGTCTATTGTGGCATCTATGGTAGCGTCTATTGTGGCATCTATGGTAGTGTCTATTGTGGCATCTATGGTAGTGTCTATTGTGGCATCTATGGTAGTGTCTATTGTGGCATCTATGGTAGTGTCTATTGTGGCATCTATGGTAGTGTCTATTGTGGCATCTATGGTAGTGTCTATTGTGGCATCTATGGTAGTGTCTATTGTGGCATCTATGCTAGTGTCTATTGTGGCATCTATAGTAGTGTCTATGGCGGTGGCAAATATGGTTGCGTATATTGTGGTGTATATAGTAGCATCCATTGAGGCATCTATGGTAGTGTCTATTGTGGCATCTATGGTGGCATCTATGGTAGTGTCTATTGTGGCATCTATGGTAGTGTCTATGGTAGTGTCTATTGTGGCATCTATGGTAGTGTCTATTGTGGCATCTATGGTAGCGTCTATTGTGGCATCTATGGTAGTGTCTATTGTGGCATCTATGGTAGTGTCTATTGTGGCATCTATGGTAGTGTCTATTGTAGCATCTATGGTAGTGTCTATTGTGGCATCTATGGTAGTGTCTATTGTGGCATCTATGGTAGTGTCTATTGTGGCATCTATGGTAGTGTCTATGGTAGTGTCTATTGTGGCATCTATGGTAGCGTCTATTGTGGCATCTATGGTAGCGTCTATTGTGGCATCTATGGTAGTGTCTATTGTGGCATCTATGGTAGTGTCTATTGTGGCATCTATGGTAGTGTCTATTGTGGCATCTATGGTAGTGTCTATTGTGGCATCTATGGTAGTGTCTATTGTGGCATCTATGGTAGTGTCTATTGTGGCATCTATGGTAGTGTCTATTGTGGCATCTATAGTAGTGTCTATGGCGGTGGCAAATATGGTTGCGTATATTGTGGTGTATATAGTAGCATCCATTGAGGCATCTATGGTGGCATGTATGGTCCAAAGTCCAAAGTAACACCAGTGCATGTCTCACCTCGTCACTGGTCCAGCGGTTGGGGAAAGACGGTCGTAATCTCTTGATGCAGACCACTTCTCTCATGTCTTCATAGGACGGGTCTGTGGGCACCAGGTCGTAATATGGCAGCTGGTACTCCTCCACAATACCTGTAAGAGATAAAGAAACTCAGGTATAAATATCCACCCTCTTCCCAATCAGGTATTCACGAGGATTCTCAGTGGTGTGTTGAGAACAAGTGTATTTAGCCACTTAAATCCAATGTAATTAGACTGATTAAAATGCATATACACCCAAGACAAAGTTTGATCAGCCGCAGAAGCTAGTCTACTTGTTTCATTTGTAAATATTTCTGTATATATCATTGAGCGAAGTATCAGCAACAGGCCTGCACTTTGGTCTTTGGTTGTAACTAAATTGCGTTGCCATATTTAGGAACAGACATATGCACCATTGCCAATAGAGACAAGATGGAAGAGACTGATTTAGATTCGAAAGCATCAACATTTTCTTGTGGATTTGGACTAAGACACTGTTTGGAACACTGTTATTCAAGAACATCAACAGATTCACCTGAACTGTGTACATCAGACTTACTTCACACCAGACTATTTTCTATCAAGTGTAAGATGAACCCTAACTGCACTTTGTGTCGTGGTGGAGGAGGTGTCTGATCATGTCTGGTTACTTGCTCTCTCTTAGTTTTCCTTCTGACTGACTTGTTCCTGCTGAGGCTGTTCCTCATTATCTGGACAATCGGCACTGGATCTTGTTTTTTTGACGACATTTCTGGAACTCTCCACAGCCTGATAAGTCCCTCATTACTATGTGGGTCACTTCCACCACTAGATTGAGTATTTATTATTGGATATTTTCACTTATAATAAAGAAACTATTGGTTTTATATAGCACTTTTTTGGACACTCAAATACACTTCACATGCCATTATTCATTCACCCCATACAAGGTGGCGATAAACTACTACTGTAGCCATTGCTGCCCTGGGGCACACTGACTGAAGTGAGGCACCCAGTGTGTGCCATCGGCCCTTCAGACTACCACCAGCCATTCACACACACACACACACACCAGATTCCTTCTGGGCAATGTGGGTGAAGTGTCTTTACAGCCGCAGCCGCCCCACTGTGGCACCTGTGTTCCCAGAGGTCTCCCATCACAGTACTAACCAGGCTTTGCTTCAGAGGTCTGACGGGATCTCACTTTCACATGCAGGTATGGCCAGATGTAAGTTCATGTGTAAAAATAGATAATAAAAAATCGTATCTAATTTATCTCTACTGTATTGGTCTATGTGTTATCTTCTGCAGTATCAGTGTGTGTGTGTGTGTACACACCTCCTGACACACATCTGCGTGCGATCTCCCACAGTATGAGTCCATAGCTGTACATGTCGGTCATGATGAAGGACTGGAAGTGGTTGCGGTTGAGTGATTCCTCCAGGACCTCTGGGGGCATGTAGCGTTTTGTGCCCACTCGTGTGTTTGCCGGGATGTCCACTTTATTTGTGTCACTGTGCACAAAAGCAAGGCACAGTTAAGACACACACAGACACACCCATATGCATGAAGGCTCAATTGTACTCCATTGTTGTGTGTAAATAGAAAGTATGTGTATTCAGGTAATTGTGTGTCTCCAGGGGGTCATGATCATCCTGTGTAGAGCCCTGCACGGGCCTATTATCTGGGCCCGAGCCCGGCCCTGGCCCGAGGGGGTGGCGCCCCAGCCCGGCCCGGCCCGATATGGTTTTTGAATTTTCAGGCCCGAAACTCGCATCAAGCCCGAATTTATTTTTATTTTTTTTGTAACCTCCCATAACAATGTTTTAGCTTAGTATATAGTGCTGCGCACTGATATGAACACAGGCTTGGCTAGCGGGCGGAGTTATGCATTGTAGTGATGTGTTGCAATGAGTTCTGTGTGTGCGTAGTGGTGCAGAGTGAACGGCCGCATCTGTATGATGCCCAGATGCTGCAACACACCTGTAAGTAACGCTATGTGCTGTCAATGACAACACTACACAGAACAACAAACACTACAGCGTGATAGAACGCTATATTCAGTGGGTGCGTTCGTAAATGTATTCTGCCGCTCTGAAAATGAAGAGCCCGAGCCCGGCCCGTGTCCGAGGTCAATAGCTCTAGTCAAGGTAACAAATGATATTCGGCTTAACACTGATGCAGGAAAAGTCTGTTTTAGTCATGTTAGATCTGAGTGCCGCTTTCGACACCGTTGACCATGAGATTCTCATGCAGAGACTGGAGGACTGGGTTGGTGTTGCTGGTACCGCCCTAAGCTGGTTTAGGTCCTATCTAGAAGAAAGGAAGTATTGTGTGGAGATTGGAAACTATGTCTCAGATAATATGGCCCTGACCTGCGGAGTGCCACAGGGGTCGATTCTGGGACCTCTCCTGTTCAATATTTACATGCTGCCATTAGGTCAGTTAATTCAAAGTATGAAAGTGTCCTACCACAATTACGCTGATGACACTCAGATCTATGTCTCACTGACTGCAGGAGAGCATGGGCCGGTGGACTCACTCCTTCGCTGTATCCAGCGGATCAGTGAGTGGATGCAATGCAATTTTCTCCAGCTAAATGCGGACAAAACCGAAATGATTGTCTTTGGTCCCGAGAAACAAAGAGAGACCGTCATTTGTCACCTTCAGTCTCTCTCCCTAAGGCCCTTAAATAAGGTCAGAAATCTGGGAGTAATAATGGACTCTGACTTAAACTTCAATAGCCACATTGGATCGCTAACATCAGCAGCTTTTTATCATCTGAAAAATATTGCCAAAATTAAAAATATTGTGTCCAGGGCAGACTTGGAGATTCTTATCCATTCTTTTGTTTCCAGTAGGCTGGATTACTGCAATGGCCTGCTCACAGGTATCTCCAAACATGCAGTAAGACAGTTGCAGTATATTCAAAATGCTGCAGCCCGAGTCCTGACTAGAACCAGGAAGTACGACCACATTAGTCCGGTCCTCAGGTCTCTGCACTGGCTTCCCGTGGCCCAGAGAATAGACTTTAAAGCAGCTCTCCTGGTGTACAAGTCTCTCCATGGCCTTGCACCAAAGTACATCCATGATATGCTAGTCCCATATGAACCAGCCCGGACTCTGAGGAGCGCAGGGACGGGACTCCTGTTAGTGCCCAGAGTCAGGACTAGACAGGGGGAGGCTGCTTTTCAGATTTATGCAGCTGGAGTCTGGAACGGTCTTCCTGAGGATGTGAGACTGGCTGCCTCTCTGTCAATGTTCAAATCCATGTTAAAGACTTTTCTTTTTTCCCGTGCATACAACTAGAGAATTTTATCTTTTTAACACACCTTGTTATTTATTGTTGTAACTTTTTGTGTTTTTAACTATTTTATTGTTTTTAATTACTTGTGTGATTTTTATGTTTTTAAATTACTTATGTGATTTTAATGCTTTTTAATTACATATGTGTTTTTAATTGTATTTTAATGGTGATGATTTGTGCATTGTGTGGTGTGGACTGTGAGGCGCTTTGTGTTGCCCTGTGCAGGAAAAGCGCCCTATAAATAAAGATTGATTGATTGATTGATTGATTATGCGGTCATCGGCCCGAAGCCCGACCCTCGGGCTGTCGGGCCGTCGGGGCCCTCGGGCCAAGGGCTCAAGTGCAGGGCTCTCATCCTGTGGTTGCCCCAGTGCAAGAATTGTGTGCTAAATCTATCTAACTTTTTTTTGAAGGGGCTGTATAAAGAAACATTCAAAGAGACCTAAGTGACCTAAAGCAGGGGTGATCCAAAATATTTTCTCTGGGATATCGTCATATTGTGGAGGGCCGGACTCATTTGAGCAGGTTTTCCTTTTAATTTGCTGGAAAAACCCACATTTTTATTTTCTGTGAGAGCTACTTCGGTAATAAAAAAAAATGTAAAAAAGACGAGCGAGAAACATGGAACAATAATATCTGCATTTTCTATCTCTTTTAGTAAAGTTTATTTATAGCTCATCTATAGCATCTTTGGCTATTGTTGTTTGTGTTAACCTTTTTACATTGCATACACGGAAACGCTCCAGAATACCTGAAAGACCTCCTCACTCTACAGCCCACATCCTGTCCCTCCAGTCCACAAACACCTATCGTCTCAGTCAGCCAATCACACGGCTTTGTTTCATTGGAGACAGGACTTTTTCAGTATCAGCTACACACGGCTCTTCAAGAAGACCAACCGCTGATTTGCAGCCCATTCATTTTTTATAAATTTTTATTGTATATTTTTCTGTAGAGCTTTTTATTCTGATCTTTTGATTGTGTTTTTAACTTGCTGTAGCACTTTGGCATGTGTTTGCATAAGTAAGGTGTGTCATACATTTTTTGTATTATTATTAAGATATTTTATTCATCATGGGTTTTTTGATAAGACAGCTGGGAAGAGACCTCATAAAAACTTGAATCGGACCGCATGTAGCCCCCAGCCCGCACTGTTGCCCAGGTCTGATCAAAATCCTCTCTCTGCTGACCTGATGAACTTGACGGCCAGCCCCAGGTCAGCGATGCAGCAGGTGCCGTTCCTCTTGACCAGGATGTTCTTGCTCTTGAGGTCTCGGTGGGCGATGGCCGGTTTGCCCTGCATGCCGAAGATCTCTGTGTGAAGGTGACACAGTCCGGAGATGGAGGAGTAGGCCAGTCGCAGCATGCTCCCGCTGTCCAGAGTGGTGGACTTCAGGTAGTCGTACAGAGAACCGTTCTCGTGGTAATCTGTGATCAGGTAGAGCTGAGTCCACGAGCCCGTCCCTTTGATGTCAGCAGCGATGTAGCCTGCACACAAAAACACACATATCACAGGTGAAACTTGGAAAATTAGAAAGATGTTTGTTATGTCCATTGGGAACTGTCCAATTAAGACAATACTCTTCAGGTCTGTCATGTTTTCTGATCATATTGGCAACGTGTACCATTCTGCTAAGTCATAACAACAATCTGGAGACATTGGGTTGTATTCTACACCAATAGGAATAGGGAATGTGTGTGGTTTTACACTGGTCCAGACCAGATCAGAAAGGATTTATGGTCCAAACCAAGCAAATCAGGCAAAAATCCACTGGAGGATTTAGCTTTTTACTTTGGACTAGAGTAGAGAAAATGGTCCGAACCAAGCGGCTACTCCACCTTGTGACCTGTCCTGCTCCACCCAGCGCCTACTCCACCTCTGCTGCTGTGAAGGGCTGTTGCTGATTATTACTATTGTTAGCCTTTTAGAATAATCAATTTTATGTTTTATTTTTGCTGCTACTGGACACCTGAATTTCTCCTACGAGGATCTATGAAGTATCTATCTATCTATATATGTAAACGTATAATCGAAATACTGCTGTTGTTTGATTTTCTCATGTTGGACGGGACTGAGGCCATGCGGGGTGGTCCTCGTAGATCAATGTTTGAAAAAGTGTGTGGGCTATGGCTCCATGTAGTACATTGTACATTGATGACGCCTTCTTAACCCACCTTTCAATGTGAGTCTACAAAACATGCCTCGCATTCAAACGGCATTTGGACATGGGACCAAAAAAGTGGGTCTGCAGAACTAATAGAATATCTGAAGCATTTTTGGTCATTTCTGTTGGAATTTGGATGTAAAAAGAGCACAGTTTTTTGATAAATAGCGTCACCCATCCATTACTTTTGTTTTATCATTCATTCTGTTGTAATGGCCATGAAAACATAGACTCTGCTTGCTCTATACCCTCATGAGCACGTACCCAGGATGTTCTGATGCCTCATGAGCACAGTCTGGTAGATCTCGGTCTCCCTGAACCAGCTGGCCTCCTCTGTGGTGAAGAAGACTTTGACGGCCACTTTCTCCCCCCTCCATTGGCCCATCCACACCTCGCCATAACGCCCTTTGCCAATCTGCTTCACCATGTGGATCTGCTTGGCTATGGTCCTCTGCACCTGCACACACGCACAGTACATGTGTTACATTTGTGAACAATCCAAGCAACTCTTTGTGATCAGCATCAGGTCATGTGCTTCCATTATAGGAACTATTTTATTCAACTTTTAGAAATTAGAGCGAGAAAATCAGTGTTTCCCAATGACGAGCATGTGGACTCCTAGAGGTATGCAGGGGAATTACAGGGGCTACTTGCAATGATCTCGCAAACATGGATAGTATTTTTTTTTTCAATTCATTTATTTATTATTTGAGCCTGCACAATACTTATTTTTTTACATATATCAATGTAACAGACACATAAACTTGTACCTGGTTCAAAAAAGTAAGATAAATATAATCATCATCAAACATTTATTCTATTCTCAATAATTTGTAAAGTAACTGACATCCAATTAATGTGCTTAAAACAAGACTAAATAAAGACTAATAAATGTCTTCTATTCTCTTATGATATGAGCAAGTAATTATGACTAAAGCTTGAGTCTCGTGCATGCCTGTTTGGCCTGTTGTAATGCATCACTCTTACCAGCAGGGGGAGCCCAGAGCCTGAGCCTGAGCTTTGGGACTGCTCTATCAGCTTGCTCAGAGACTCTCCAGGAGGAATGAAGGCCTCGTCCTGCTCCAGACCCATGCTGTAGCGCGGCCGCCACTGCTGACGCTTGTATCTGCACAAACACACCAGTTTACAGAGTTCAGATTCAGCACAGAGAGAAGGAGAGTGTCTGACGATGCCTTTAAAAGTGACACTATTTTATAAAATGTTGTCAGCCAAAAGGTATCAAACATCCAAATGATCAAAATAAAGCTGTGGCCCTCTAATTTTCAGTCAAATAACACATTCTGGGAAAAATCAGGTTTCAGATCAAAAACTGTTAATATTGTTCCTGTATTCGGCCTGGGGCTTTTTGCTTTTTTAATTTTTGGTAGTTTTAAACCACAGTTCATCTCATGGCCACAGTTAATAACATTTGATCTGTATGCAATCCTTTTGGAACGGGATGGGACTCACAAATAAAATACTTTTTTGATGGTATGAAAAACTACGATATAGGAAAACAAATTTTTGTTGTTGTTGTTTCATAAAATCTGGACAATTTTAGCGGCCTTCTCACCTGATAAAGCAGCAGATGATAACGGCGACCACAATGACGAAGCAGACGGACACCAGTAAAGCCCAGTAGTGGATGTTGTCGTCATACACTGGACACACACACAGACACACACAGACAAACACACATTGAATACATATAAATGTGCATCTATGACAAGGCCCGTGTCACCTGTGCATGTGTGATATTACTTAACAATTACGGCACTTTTAAAAACACTTAAGAATATGTTACAAAGCAATAGGAGCAATGACAGCAGCTTTTACAATGTCAAATTTTAGTTCTAAAAGCAAATTATTGTTGGGGAATATACACATACGGCAGATGAGTGAATAAATTGCTACTCCACTTGAAATAAAATAATATTGTTTCAAGGTAGCCAAATTTTTTCTTATCTTATCTTTTATTTATCAATAATTTTGTAATTCTGACAGAGCATCTCATTCTTCTCATTTCCCACCAACCACTGTATTTTATGCTGTTTGCTTTTATGTTTTATCTTTGTGCCCTTTGAAGCACTTTGGGCAGCTGGTGTTGTTGTAAATGTGCTGGGCGAACCAATCTGACATTGACATTGACACTCACGTTTTGTCAAACCATTGCCCCAAAGATCTACATTTTCACAGATTTGATGTACTTTCTGTCAACCATAAATACAGCAGCATTGTGCAGTGACGTTGTTGTTTATAGTTTTTCCGCGCCCGCCACGTTACCGGGTGGCTAAACAGCAAAGAAAGCTCCCTGGATTAGAGAGAGTTAACTTGTTTTAGACGTTTGGAGACAGGTTTTTCTAAATAAAATGGAAAAATAAAATTTTTCAAATTCCTTCGGATTAGAACAGTGAAAAACGGCCATGGTAAAGTAGTTCGTACATTTAAAGCGTGTTACCCTTTTTGGCAAAAAGCCAGACCACTTTACCGCGGTGAAAAACGCGAGAAGTGATTTTTCACCACGGAACCTTCTTGAGTGAAGGGTCCCGGGTTTTCTATGAAGTAAGAATAAATGTCTCCGAGTCCCAGTCCCAGCAGATCGGTGCCAAGACAGAGGTGAGTCTGACCAATATTTCTTCTCGTCATCCCAGGTCTCATATGGGCTTTGAATTTGTTCAGTTCGGTCTCATATACTTATTTTTAGCTTGTCTTTATATCTCCTCTGATCTTCTTGCATAGTGCTTGTATACAGTGCTATTCGCCCACTGAGTCTTTTAAAGGAATAGTTCACCGTTTTTACATACTGACATATGTTCTTACCTTACCTTAGACTAGTTAATACGTACCTGTCTGGTCTTAGTCCGTGCGCTCTGTCATGCAAACGGAGCAAAAACGGGAGCACAAACGCAGCCTCCTCTGTATACTGTGTAGGACCAAAAGGTAGCTCCCGCTAGAAGCTACCAAACTCTTCCAAGTGTTCCCTTCCGTCAATAGAAGCAGCGTGACTTGTAGTACACACAGTAGCAGCGAGAGAGAAGTCTCCGGAGAGAAGTTAGTGCGCGGACGCAGCGCTCCTCAGATTACTACGCCTCACAATATAGTACCCGTTTTATCCGCTGAGAAAATCGACTGTTACATTTCTGTGTTACTATACTTTGCAGTGTAACACGTCACGTAACTATATACATTTAATAGGGAACACTTGGAAGAGTTTGGTAGCTTCTAGCGGGAGCTACCTTTTGGTCCTACACAGTATACAGAGGAGGCTGCGTTTGTGCTCCCGTTTTTGCTCCGTTTGCATGACAGAGCGCACGGACTAAGACCAGACAGGTACGTATTAACTAGTCTAAGGTAAGGTAAGAACATATGTCAGTATGTAAAAACGGTGAACTATTCCTTTAAAAGTAGTGGTCGCATCCATGCTTCAGTATGGGTCGCTCTGTCTTGTTGCCACACAGCGACGGGCGCATGCGCACGCATGACGTCATACTATCACAGAACTGATACTGGACCTTTAGACAGAGGGGGAGGAGTCATATTTTTGTGCCTGAAGTTCTTGATATTAGTGTGAATGGATCTAAAAACAACTTAAGCTCTGTGACTGATGTTGTAGCACAGTTAATAAGAATTGGGATTTTGCATGATACGTCCCCTTTAATCACTACAATATAGCTGATTTATTTGTATCTTTCTAATCTTTTTCTTTCAGGTTTTTCTGTCTGTTTTGTGTCTGTTGTGTCCGTATTTATGTTCTTTTTTTTAATTAAAACTGCAACAACAACAAAAAAGATTGTATAGCAGATGAAATCCCAGTTTGTCTTCGTCTATGTCCACAATAGCCTACAGACTTAAATATTTTCCCCTGAGTGTGAAAGCCTCTCCCAGACGCCGGTGTAAAAGATCCAGCTCTCCTGTCCTCCTCGCACACACTTGAAAGAACAGAAGGCAGTAAATCAGGTGCAAACGATATTTCACTGCTGGATTTTTTGTGACTCAGTGTGAGAGAGTGGAGTCGTTCCCTGCAGGCCTGGGTGAGCGTGAGGCTGGTTGGATGGATGGTCCCCCCCCCACCCCCCAACATCAGGGCACATGATTGGGTTACAGACCCTGGGTAACTGAGAATGTAGAGTTGTTTGTTCTTCCACTTCAAAAATTTACCACAAAATCATTCTAAATTCAACTTTATCTATTCTTGTATAGCCCTAAATCACAACAGTTGTTATCTTGGTGGACTTTACAAAACACATAGAGCCATTGGTCCATAATTAAGAAAATATAAAAGTCTTGGATTGTTATAATTGCAATAACTTGTGACTAGCTGAGGTCTAGAACATTGATAAACCTACATAATTTTACAGGTTTGGTAAAGTGCATGAATTAATTAAGTGTTTGCTCCTGACTCTGTGCAAATGAAATGTTGATAATCCTCAATTTCGAGGAAAGACATGTTTTTTTAGCTCTAGTCTCACTTTGTGCAATTGTTGAATTCGAAAAGCACATGTTTTTTATCTTTCAAATTCAACAATCCCTGTATGTGCAGATACAGCAGCCATTACAGTTTAACACCGTTGGGCATATGTAGGGATTCTTTTTATAAATGAAAAATGAAAGCGTTTTTCCGGATCAGATTCATAAACCCCATAATATTCTCTTGTCTCAACATCGTATTATGTCTTTGAAGATTTCTGTCACTTTAACCTGAAAGTTTAGAGCAGAGTTATAATGTACGCACAAAGACAATGTTTTTGTTTCATGTGGATTTTCCTAGGAATGTGCTCTGACTTTTCACAGTTGCCATAAATGAAACATTTTTCAGCTGCCCTTTCTTAAAGGCACACCGCGGACTTTGTGACCTAAAGAGTTGACACATATGAGTTATTTTATATGAATACTTGGGCCAATATACAGCGCTTGACACTTGCAATGCTCCGAGCGGGGCTGCCCTCTTGAAATACCGCCCATGTAAGTTTCGAGCAGACGGACCGTCTGCCACCAGGTCACGTGACTTGGAAGAAAGATTTGCTTTACGGCTACAGGCGCTGATATACTCATGGAGCTAAGGCTTTTGCTACTCATTTTTCACCTGCTCGACTCCTGGTCATGGCTGAGGCAAGGAAAAATTTTAAACCTTCGGAGGAGGCTAAAAAGAGGAAACGCGAAAGGGATCGTGCTGTAAGCTGCATGTCTGTATGAGCGCTGCTCTTCACCTGGTTCCTGGATGTCATCGACTGCAAAGATGTCATTCCACGCAGCACGAGCTAGACGCAGAACTCCCTCATCCAGGATATAGAAGTCCATGTGTGGTAGATTACTAATGCAGCGGTCTGGAGGCTGACCACAGCAGAGTCTCTCAATATCTGTAGGCATGTCTCTACAGTTTGAACACACACACCAGTGCATGCTGTCTGAATACACACTCAAAAGACACCGGCTGACTGTTTGTTGACTTTTGCGACAGTGCTGAGTTGCTTGTGGCCACTAGGGGCGCTAAACGTGAAAGTTGCAGGTCTAGCGCCCCTAGTGGCCAAGAGTTACACGGTGTGCCTTTAAACTCTAGGCTCTTTGGAATGTGATGTCACATGAACGCAATCTATAGCCCCAATTTACTTTTTCTTTCTCAATGATTATAGGATTGACTTAGCCCTGCTGGGAAACGGTACCAGCCATCAGACCTCACAGACAAACAGAAAGAAATAAGTGTATAAAAGGCCTGCAAACTGTTAGACCAAGGATTTCAACTTTCTTCATAGAATAAGTGCTTATTACTTCTTTTGCATTTCATGAGAATTTTATCACATTTTTACTTTTATTCAACGTGACTTTTTAGATTTGAAAATCATGAGTGCAATAATAAATAATCATAACAGTGTCCGTCCACTATTCAATGGGAGATCAATTGGGTTACACTGCAAAAAGTGACATGCTTGATTTCTGCAAAACAATTTTGAATTGAGCTGATTGTTCCAAAAATGATTTGCCAACTAGATCTAATCTTGAAGAAACTTCAACCGTAGAATGAGAAATATGAAATTGCAACTCCACTTGAATCTTGTTTGAAGACAGCTTAAATGTATTCAATCACTCAAAGAGAAAAACATCAGGATCCAGGCACATCTGAGGATTTGCTTTTGTTGTCCTGGACCTGTGTGTACTCTCTGCTCTCTGTTTTGTTCATTCTAAATTCATAATAAATTATTGAAATGCAGCCGTGTTGGGACTCACGCGGTGGGTCGGGCGGGGCCAGAGTGGGGTACAAGTATCTGTTGCAGAAATCCTCATTTGAACAACAGCCCACAGATTTAAGATGATTTAAGGAGTTTTTCATGTCCTGAAAGAAAATAGAGAGTTAATGATTTTAAGTTTTGTATATGGTGAACTTTTGCAGACTTGTAAGAAAGTGTGTTTGTCTGTGTGTGTGTGCTTGTGTGATATTTGTCCTGGTGTATGTGAGACTGACCCGACACTGGAACTCAGAGCCCAGTTTTCCCAAACATCCAGAGGTGAGCACCGGGACCCCCCCCTCCTCCTCCACCATGCTGAAGCAGTATCCATCCGTCCTACACACACAACACACACATTTGCACACAACTGTGAAATCTCACAAAACAAAAAGTTACAGTTCTACTAAAAGTGTTCATACCCTGGCAGAGATGTATTTCAATCATTGTTATTGTTTTGTTTTTTTTCTCGATTAAAGTTAAATTATATAATCAGCGTGCCACTCTTCAGGGTACGTATATTTTTTCAGTGTATCCCTTGTAGATCACATTGCATTTAGGGAGGTTCCAATAAAGAACTTTTACGAAAGTTTAGGATCCGATAAGATTGGTGCTGATACCAGTCTGACAAGTCTTCTGAGTTAGAGGGACCAAATATATGTCAATAAATGACTTTGTCTTGTCTTTAATTATATAAAAATAAAGTTAAAGGGGAAATAAACACGATTGAGAAGGGGTTTTCGACTCGCAAAAGATGGAACAAATTGCTGAAAACAAATTAACCTGTTCATTGCTTTTTATCAATTAGCTCTCAGCCCAAAGAGTCAAAAAGTCACAAGATGGATGCTCAAACATGCATCCATCACTAAATTTAAAAGGACTTAAAGGTCCTATATCACGCTTTTCTTCATGTTTCACACTCAATCCTATGCACATGTGTGATATTAATGTGTATGATACACCACACAACAATCAAAGCTTGTGAGATTAGAGCCATCTCTTGTATAGAGGTGACGTCACCTCGACTCAAACGAGCTGATCCAGAGAAGAGTCTGCTCCTCTGCCTGTGAGCCCGCCTCCCCCCGCCCGCACGCTGACGTAGCATCACGCTTTTGTCGTTTATCATCTGTACTTAGTAATTTCATACATAAGAATAAACTTTTTCCAACAATGACAATCCGTCACATCGAGCCCTATGTCCTCGATGCACAATCAGACCCTAGTTATTTAGTTTACAGAAGTATACAGCGAGTTAGCGTCACTACTTAGTGATCGAAGGGGTCCGAGTTACGTCTTTTACCGTGGGAATAACGTGTTTCCAGATCAGCTTTTGAGTAAGTCCAGTTCCATTGTCCCTGTAGTTCTGGAACAGTCTCAGTGAAGTGTTGCAGATGAACCGGTTTATAATAGATCCATGAGATGAACAGATGAAAAAAGTCGAGGCGCTTTCTTCCTCTTAGGGCCAAATAGTGTGTCACATATTTACACCCATAACACACTTCATTCAAGTTGACGTGATCCTAACACTTTTAGTTGCTGACAAAAGCATAAGCAACAGCAGCTCTATGTGGTGTCCGCGAGACCAGACCACAGACGCTGGACTCGGGAGCCGGAGCCTATGCGCTCTGATTCGCTGTTTTGATCCGTCAATCACCTCCCGCCGGCTTTTAATTTATTTTTATTTTTATTATTTTTGACAAAAAACAGCATACTAATTGTGTATTCTTTACCCCGTTTTGACAAAAGTATTTAACAACTATTTTAAATACAAAGCAAACGGGGTCATGCGCGTCATGCGCGTCATCAGTGTGGTTTTTGTCACTGAAGTGGACCCGAGCGTTTCTGTGCCTCACGCTGGGGAAGGAGACAGATTGCTCTCTTACAAAAGATTGACAGAATCAATTAATAAACTACTGTGGGCTTGTGTATGAAGGCCAAATAGCATTGTAATCATGTTTAATGCAGAGAAAAGTCAAAAACCGTGATATGGGCCCTTTAAACTCTGGGAAATGACTCATAATAACGGCAGTAAACTGACCAGCAGGTGTTGTTGACTGCGTCGTCAGGACAGTGATGGTTGCAATAACACCACAACAGTCCCTCATTGGCTGAGGCCGGAGTCGTGCCGCTTCGGTCCCGCCCCCTCTCCACAGACTCCTGATTGGACGGCTGTAGGAGCATACTGTCCAAGATATTACCTGTGAATGAAACACAACCAGACTTATATCAACCTGTTCTGGGACATGTATCAAGACGGCAGTATTGAGAAGAAAAGAAAGACAAAAATCCGCAGCAGTTTGATGTTTAGTGTCTGCGTATCACAATTTGAACACAGAAAGACACAGAACTACACTGTAGAAATATGTTTGAAGCAAGACATATCTCTACACTGCAAAACAATGGCAAAATATGAAGTAATAATTGCCTTATTTGATTACATCACATCTGACTGTATTAAAACGATCTTTACCAATGTCACCTCACATGTACAATAATGTGCAATATTGTCAGAATGTGCAATATGGGACCTCATGTGAACCGTTGCTTTATATTCTCATTCCAATACAATTCTTGTATTTTTGTAAAGCAAGATTATTTTGCTTGTCCCATAGTCAAAATGCACTCAAATTAGAATTCATTTTGCCATATTTGAGTGGCCTGCACTGCAAGACAAGTCTTGTAGTGCAGGCGAGACACATACTTTGGAGGTTCCCATTGCAACAATAAGGAAACCCCTGAAGTAGAGGAAGATGTGTGTGTGTGTGTGTGTGTGTGTGTGTGTGTGTGTGTGTGTGTGTGTGTGTGTGTGTGTGTGTGTGTGTGTGTGTGTGTGTGTGTGTGTGTGTGTGTGTGTGTGTGTGTGTGTGTGTGTGTGTGTGTGTGTGTGTGTGTGTGTGCGCGCATGTTTTTATCACCACACAAACTTGTCCCAACTTGTTTAAATTAATAGATTGGAAACCAACAATCTTTGAGCCCCTGGGACTGAATCATTCTGCCCCTGTACAAGCCGTACAACAAAAGTAAAGACTGGAAGACTGATGAGCACTGCTGACCTGACCTCACATGGCATTTATCTGTGCAATAATGTGCAATAATGTCAGAATGTGCAATATGGGTCCACTGTCACTTTACTTTACTTAGTCTCTTTTATTCCAGAGACTAAGGAAAAAATAATATACACCCTACTGCAAAGAAATATTTGCTTTGTAGTAGGGTGTATAGTATTTTTTCCTTTATTAAAGAGAGAGATTTTCTTTGAGAGAGAGTTGTGCTATACTTTATATTATCTTGTGTGCTCCTCATTCCTACTTCAATTCAATTCAATGTATTCTTGTGTAGCCCTAAATCGCAACAGTAGTAATCTCAGAGGACATTACAAAACCGCTGAATTTGCTAACAATAAACAGAAAATCAACAGTTCAACACAAGAAATGCTAAAATAAAAACACATACAGCCATGGGTCTATGAGGGGCAGATGACCGATGTCCATAAATGATGATAACTGTTTGGTAAATAGTGATGCAACACTGAAATTTCCCCCATGTGGGACGAATAATAATCACTAACACCACAACCTGTAACACAGCAGCCAGTCTGTCATGGTTTAGGTTTATTTCCAGTTTTATTTTGTTACTTTACCACTGTGTCTTCCTTAGTTCTACAGTACTTCCTGTTTGTGATTGCCCTCATGTGCATCACCTCTGTCTCATCAGTCATTATGTATCTTCCTTCACTTCCTGTTTTGTCACTGTCACTGTTATTCCATGTCTGTTTTAGTTCTTGTCGTCAGTCTGGCTGGCTACTTTTTGTGCTGTTTTCTCTGGATTTTGTGTTGTTTTACTAACTCTCATTTTCAGGCTTATTTCCATTTGCCATCATGACACAGTCTTGTCCATCATACGCCGGTTTTTATCAGTGAAGGAAAGTCTCTAAAAAATGTGTACTTGAGACAAAATTATGTTTGGAAATGCCTTGGGTTTTGAACTTGAATGTCCGGGGGAAAGTACATTTACAAATAAAATCAGATTTCAGTTCCGCTAGTTCCTGTCCTCCACCTCTGCACATTTCTCCACAGAGCAGAACACCGGCTTAAGCACCTGTTACTGTGACGTTTGTGCGTCTAATCCAGCGTGTTATACGTGGAATAACACACACTCTCGTACGTCTCCAGTTTCAAAGAGACACCTGTTTATCAGCGCTGGAGCACAGCACACGGCAGATGTGGGACAGCTGCAGTCACATGGGCCAAACGCAGACTGTTCCCTATCAGGTTCTCAGCTGTGTGTGTGTGTGTGTAGGTGGAGGGAGAGCGGATGAAGGCCACATATGTGCTTCAAGGTCCCAGTCTGATAAAACAATTTGTAAAATCATATGTGTAAACAGCTAGATGAGTCCAAGGCCGGTCACGCAACTTTGTATGGACTAACAGTAAAGCTGGGGTATGTAACTTTTAAAATTCAGAAATTATACATTGATCTTTACTGAAATTATCATGCCGTCTTCATCTCATGAGAAAATATTTGAATCAATACTTTAGACCAGGGGTGGGGGGGGGCAAATGTATAAAGTTTATATATATTTTTGTATCATGTCAACTGTATTTATTTTCTAATAGGTTTGAATTCAACCACAACTGAGCCAAATATCAATCAGACATGTAGTGGAAGACTAAAATAATGAAAAATTGTCACTTTTTTATACTTTTTGCCTGAGAGCTAATTGGCTCAGTGAGGGTGAGCCACAAGTACATGCGTGAAAACTACTGATGGAACTAATAGACCAAAAAACTGAATAGAATACCGTATCGTTGTTTTAAAGTTAGTTTTAAAGAAGACGTATTGTGCTATTGTCTGCAAAGAAGTGATAACATCTCGCTGCTAATTTGTGTCTGTCAGAAGAGACGTTTTATGACTGTAAGCGCTGTTATTACTGCAGAACGAAATGCAAATATGCAACAAATGCATTTTAATGAATCTGCCAGTTTTGTTTCAACTTGTCATTGTTATGAGTATGTTCTTGACTTGAAAACCCTTTAGCTGTGTTTTGGTCACTGCTAATTCTGCTAAAAATCCCATGTTCACAATATCTGAACAACACAAAATTATAATATTCACTCCAAACAAATCATTGAACGTGTCTTAGAACGTAGCCAATTGGAAGCGTTGTATGTCTTCGAATATTCTTGTACGTTAAAGAAGATGTATGATGGATTATTGTTGGCCCCATACCATAGACTATTTACTTAAATAATATCTAAGTAGATAATAATAATATATTAGTCTAAGAATAAATAAGTAGAAAACATAATGAAACAAGTATAAAGGGTAAAAAATGTAGTTGCCTGTACTTCTCTATGCTACCACCAGAGGGAGGGGTTGATTTAGGTTTTTTTTTTTTTTTTTTTTTTTTGATCATCACCGGCTGCAAACAGATATTCAACTAAATTCAAGGGCAGGGCCTGGTTAGTACCGTGATGGGAGACCTCTGGGAACACTAGGTGCCACAGTGGGGCGGCTGCGGCTGTAAAGTGCCAAACTGTTGTTGTATCCTTAGGCAAGACACCTCACCCACATTTCCTAGAACGAGTAAAACCAATACATTTTTATGATTACTATTGTTATTATTAATGCAGCGAATAATGAAAAAGTTTGAACACCCTGCTCTAAAACCCTGACATTGTCCATTCCCACTCTGTGCTTGGAGATGAAAAAGCTTTAGGATGTGAGGAAAGGCAAAGGCAGCGCATTGTGCCGGTACTTGTGAACTGTCAGTCAGACGTCGCAGAAGTCTGGACGGATCTTTTCATGTTTCTGAGCCGGCTGTCAACCCCAGAACAAAGCGCTTCCTGTGGGGTGAGGGAGCCGCCGTGAGCCCCTGAGGACCAGAGGGTAAATGCAGTCAACTCAAAACCAGCTCAGAGGATAATGGTTTAAAAGAGTATATTAACTTTTCAATTCAAATTCTTACTCAATGTGTTTTTGTGGAGCACAAAATCAACAACAAACACAGAGGAACTAATGGTCAAATTGACGGCTTTTAGTCTTCATAACTTTGTGATTTTTTTCTGTTCACAGTTGTTGTTTTTATGTAGTGTATTTATGTCATTATATTTAAGAAACGGTCTTATTATTTTTGAAATGTGAGTAGTTCAATCTTTGAAGGGCGGGTGCTGGTAACTATGGCAACACACCGTCGTATCCTTAGGCAAGACACTTGACCACATTGCTTTGAATGAGTCTGGTGTGTGCGTGAATAGTTGGTGATGTTCGGAGGGGCCGATAGCACGTACTGGTGGCCTCGCTTCTCTATGTGTGCCCCAGGGCAGCTACGGCTACAGTTGTCATTTATCACCACTGAGTATGGAGCGAAAGAAGAATGCCATGAGCCCAATAAACTGTAAAACCTTTGTTATTGTTTGAATATAACAAAAGACGCCAACAATAAATCAGATTCACTGTATCTTCAATTTGCTCAATTTATTTCTAAAATTGTTCCACATAAAAAGATTTACCCGAGTACTTTCATGTAGCACATATGAAGCATTCATAATTTTCCCGCGGTTGCTGAGTAACCAACAGACAACACACATTTACAGTCATTGTGTGAACTTTAATGAATGATTTATACCGTCTTCGTGCAAATGATATTTTATCAATACCAAGTAGACTTCTGCCAGGAAGCGTTTGGAAACACCTGGGAACAGAGAGCGTTTCACTTTGGCAGCGAGAATCACAGCTTTGCCAACTCTCATAACTCTTTATCACAGTCACTTCTGAACGATCATGTCACGCAAGACGGCTGCTCTGTTAGACACGGGATTTGAAACACACCAATATGGAATTAAATGGAGTTAAAGCTGGGGTACCTGACCTTATTTCATAGATATAAAAAAAAAACAAAAAAGAAAAAGTGAACAAATCAGATCACTCCATTCTGGGTTCATCTTTTATAATGTTATCTCTAAATATGTCCAAACTAGAGATACAACTAGTTCTAAAGGATAAAACTGGAAAATTCTCTTATGGGATAGTAATACTGTATACAATCCCGAGCTTCACAGACAATGCATTCTGGGATGTTGCAGATTTCATTTTCTGCAGTTTTGGGTTCAAATGGTTAGAGGTTGTTAGTGATACTGAACAATATTATAATACGTTTTAATGATTTGTTAGAAAATTCTCTGTAGTGACCTTGGATAATTCATGTTTGATGTACATTGAACTGTAAATAAATACAAAATAGTCGGTCAAACTGTTATACCTGTATAAAGTTCAGTTTTTGAATGATTTATGATTCCACTTATTATTCCCATTGTCCTAAAAACCCGGCTGACTGCATGCTCCCATTGTGGAGATTGAGCAAGTGCTTTCCAAGAACTTGTGTGTTATTGGAGCTGGTCACGGGGCCCGCAGCGAGCGTGGAGGCTCCCATTATAGACGACAGAAGCGCGGCCTGTCCCAGAGTCGCCGCCTGCACGAGGAGCATTACCTCAGTCTCAGTCTGCACATCCACTCATCTAACTGCTCATCCTGCTGCAAACTAACTGCATCAGCCTCTGGGACAGGACCTCTGCGTTCACATCTGTGTACGTGACTGAGCACAAGAACTGACCGCAGCAGCTCAGACAAAACAACACTTTAGTTTGTGTGTCTCTAAAAAGTTTGAGAACCCCTACCCACCTGACACCGACATCCCATGAAAACACATGCACCGGTATTTATCTATACCTATCTATACTATTGTTTTTTTGTTTTTTGAGATTTCCCTTTAGATTTCTATTATGCTATTATAATGCATTTTTTTTTACTTTTATTGTTACATGGATAACTGGTATCTTATTTCTTTATTATATTTTTATTGATTTTAATTCTATATTACAATATTATGTAATTAGGGGCGACAGTAGCTCAGTTGGTAGAGCATTGGCCTTAAGGCCAGAAGGTTGTGGGTTCAATTCCCACCTCTGCACCTTCTCCACCGTCTCCCACTGTTGACTGCTGTCGTTGTGTCCTTGGGCAAGACACTTAACCCCACTTTGCCCAAAGCCCCCACTGAAAGATCAAGGCTATGCTCACAGTCAGAGAGCAGCCGTCCTCCTGTGGACTCACCACCTGCAGAGGGTCAGTGAGGGGCTGGTGCTATGAGACTTGGGTGGCATCTCTGACTGCCACCCCCCTGACCCAGAAATGGATTAAAGGGTAGAAAATGGATGGATGGATTGATAATATCAATTACAATTATTGGCAATAATATATACTACTATTTCAGAGGGCAATAGCCTTATCAGGGCAGCATGATGGCTGAGTGGTTAGCAGTCTTCTCGCTTCTTGGCAAGAATGTCCTGGGACAGAACATGGGTGGAAACAGGGCCTTTCTGAGTGGAGTTTGCATTATCTCCCTGTGTCTGCTTAAGTTTCCTCTGGGTGCCCCGGTTTCCTCTACCACTACAACATGTACAAAAGGTGAAATCCTCCAGCTCTGGTCCCGACCGAGATCATCAACATCTGGAGATGGGCCCATAGGCACTGGGCTACTTCCCCTGACAGAGGCCCTGATGCAGACATCACATCCGGTTTGATTCACTTTTCTAAACGGCCCCTGGACCCCTGATGGGTATTTGAATGACAATAATCAGTAAAGGCTTCTCTGGCATGATATACATTTATTCTGTTCTAATTATCCATCCATCCATCTATTTTATTCCCCTTAATCCATTTCTGGGTCGGGGGGTGGCAGCAGGGGCGGCGCCAGGGGGGGGCTAGGGGGGGCTTGAGCACCCCCTGAGATTGTCAAAGCACCCCCAAAGCACCCCCAAAGATTTATGCCTCTTAATCATAGGAGAACTAGTTATCTCTACAGACATTCATAGTGCATTATAGGCTGTTTCATGTGAAAAGGAGTATGTGGGACAAATAATAATTTTAACTAAAGGAGAGTGCCTGGGCCGCCCAGGCTAAGACCCATTTTTACGTTAATACGGCCGTGCATCAGAACGCATGGTCAGCGACGCTCCATGTCGGACTGAGCGTGACTCCATGTTCATTATAGTCATGACATTTACCATCGATTTTATCAATCATTATGAGACAATATTAAGTTAGGCTGTAAATAAAATAAAATCCAAAAAGCTCACATTCGCGCAGAGCAATTTCCCGCGCCTGAAGTGTTGTTTGTCCTAATGTCCTTACTGTCCGAATGCTATAGTGGCCCAAGTAAATAAATGTGAGCAAAATGGAGCGTTTTTTGGTCCCTAAACGACCCCGAGTGGAGTCTACGGAAAATGAGTCGGGGAATGCCGTTTGTACAAACTCAAAATCTATGCCAAACACCTGTGAGGAAATCTCTTCGAACTCGGAGGAGGAGGAGGAGGAAGGTAAAAGAGTGCCACCGCGGGCCGAAGCTAATGAGGCGACCGATGCTAATGAAGCTGCAGGTTCTAATGTGGTTTCGGGTACTGCTGGTCAGGAGTCTCAGTCTTGTACTGATATCAGCGCACATCCACAAAATGGTCCCAGCCAACCACTCCTACAGAAATACCCCACAAGACAATATGGAGCGCAGCAGCGCAGTTTTAATAAAGGCTGGTTTGATCTATATTCATGGCTCGAGTACAGCGTTACCAAAGACTCAGTTTGGTGTTTTGCATGCCGTCATTTTTTAAAACGTGGGGGACCTGGGTTTCATCATCTGGAGGCAACTTTTACAACAAATGGATTTTGTAATTGGCGAAAGGCAACACAAACTCTGAGGGGTCACAACGAAAGTGCTGGTCACAAATTTGCAATGGACCATTGGGGTGAATTTAAACTAAAGGGGACCAGAGGATCAAAAATGGCCAATTTGTTAGACAAAGGACACTCGCAGTTAGTACAAGAAAACAGACAATACATTGGAGCTGTAGTTGAGAGCCTTCGCTATACGGCCTGTCAGGGCATAGCGCAGCGAGGCCACAGAGAAGATGAGGAGTCCGCAAACAAAGGGAATTTTTTGGAGCTCTTACATATCATTGCTAAATTTGACAAAACAGTGGCCAAGAAACTTTCAAACATAAGTGGGAATGCAAAGTACACGCACCATGATATCCAGGATGAAATAATATCCGTTATGGCTGATATAATAAGAAGCGAAATCAGTGATGAAGTGAGAGAGGCAGAGCACTTTGCGCTTCTTGTTGATGAAAGCAAGGACGTCAGCAAAAAAGAACAAATCTCAGTTATTGTCCGTTATCTGCATCCACAGTCGGGAGATGTGCGTGAAGAATTTCTGCATTTCACCCCTGCAGAAGGCCTTGACGCGGAGGTCGTTACTCTTATCCATCAAACGCACTCTGAGCCAATGTAAAATAGATGCCAATCACTGTGTTGGGCAGTGTTACGACGGAGCTTCTGTTATGTCGGGGTCAAACAATGGAGTTCAGGAGAAATTCAGAAAAGACGTCCCGCAAGCTATTTACATACACTGTTACGCTCATAGACTGAATCTAGTGTTGGTAGACTGTGTGCGCAACGTGAAACCAGCTACTGAGTTTTTTGAAACAGTAGGGATGCTCTACAGGTTTTTTTCGGGATCTGTTGTTCATGACATTTTTTTGACTTAATCCATCTCAATGCGTTGAATTAAAACGGCTGAGCGACACAAGATGGGCATGCCAATACAATGCAGTTGCCGCACTCAAGAGCACCATTCCTGCCCTACAAGCCACACTACGCAGCATCCTGGAAGGATCCAATGTGCATAGGAGGGCAGAGGCGAGAGCTATTAGCTCCCTCATTGATGAGTCGTTTATCTTGCATCTTGTTCTTTTTGAAGATGTACTCAGAACAACTAAGTTTATGTCAGATCAGCTACAGGCTCCCAATTTTGATCTTGTAGCAGCAGATGACTTGGCTCAATCAGTTATCACTGCGCTTTCAGAAAAACACACTGACCAGACATGGGAAAGGTTAAGACAGAAAGCAGAGAGCATGTGTGTCGACAGTGGAATAAGACAGACCCAAAAGGAGAAACGCCAAGTTCAAACAAGACATCTGGAGGGATTTGTTGTTGAGGCTCCTATAGAAAGGGCGCGTACCAATGACATGGATGTGCTTAAAGTAGCGTCATTCTTTCCTGTGTTAGACAAACTGAGAGTGGAGATGAAGCGGCGTTTTTCTACAGAAACAAACAACGTGATGAAAGGTGTACAGGCGCTCTCCCCAAAACATACAGGTTTTCTGGACAAGCAACTACTTCTGCCCATGGCCCAGCATTATGGAGTGCGAGAGGAAAACCTGTCTGCGGAACTACATCAAGTCCGTCGGCTTCTAGAAAGGAAAAAGCAACAGGGACATGCTGTAAAAAGCCCACAGGATTTTCTGCACCTTTTGCGCCCGTACAAAGAGGCCTTTATGGATTTGTTCAAACTGATCAGCATATCCTTGACCCTTCCTGTTACATCAGTGAGCTGTGAGAGAAGTTTCTCGTGCCTGCGCAGACTGAAAAATTATTTAAGAAACAGCAGCGGGGACACACGGACCAGTAACCTGGGACTATTGGCCATTAACTCTGCTAGAGCGAGGGCCATGGACAGTGATAGGATAATTAACGCCTTCGCTGTCAATCACAACAACAGACGTATTGTGCTGTTATGAAGACGTATAAATTGTAAGTATAAATGTTTTGAATGGTATATGCTAAGTCTAGTTATTTTGATAAAGGCGTTGATTTGAATGTTTGCTTTGTCTGGCAGTCTCGAGGGAAAGAATGCGCCTACAAGAAACATCCAAATAGTAGGCTATGGGCACAGCCTTGAAAGGAATACAAAAATACAGGCTTTATATCCCTCATTAAATGGACAGTTTTTCGAAGTTGTACTTGATAGCTTATAGGGGACTGTTTTTGTTAGGCCTATGTGTTTATTTTGGTAAAGTGTGTTTCCCTCGGCACAAATAATAAAAATTACAAGATTTTTTTGTTCATCATCGTTCGATTTATTAATCAACAAATAGAGATTATTTTGATTATATAATTATGCTTTATGCAACTCTTGCATGCAGCCAGGGTGTGTTTAAAAGGGGACATTCGTAAAGATGACATGCTGTTATGGCACACTGGAACACACATGTCCTTCCCACGCGGGTCACATAAAAACAACTCGCGCGGTGGCTCTTCTGTGCGATGTGCCTCATGGTAAACAAACGCGGATCCGGACGGAGCGCATCCTCCTGTCCTCCACCGCGCGCAACAGTTCCACCGGCTGGCGGCTGCTGACGCTTTTGCAATCCACTCTGTAGGATATTTTCCCATGCGCTTGCGGTGGAATACACGCGTATATACGTTATTATTGGATTATGTTGCCCAATACAACTGACTGCGCACATAACATGTTATGTTGAGCACCCCCAGGCAAGACGTCAGCACCCCCTAAGCACCCCCTATGACAAATGTCTGGCGCCGCCGCTGGGTGGCAGTCAGAGCTGCACCTGCAGTACAGAAGACACATTTCTCCACAACGAAAATAGTGATTAATTACAGTTTTGTTGGTGAGAGAGTATTAATTAATGTGGATTGTAATAAATTGTAAAACTTGTAACTGTAGTCGTCCGTACTACAGCAGTGAGAGTTTGTCCTGCTCTGAGCCTCAGGTGTGGTACACAGCAGTCGTCATTAGTGCGTCCTGCTGAATGCGATTGTAAACCTTGAGAAAAGTGTTTTATCAGAGTGCAGCAGCAGCAGCAGGAAGGTCAAACCCTGCTTTGCTCCAAATCTTATCTTCAAGGGAAATAAGAGCGATTGTGGTGGAATCCAGAGGACACAGTGTCTTCTGTCCCACGTTGACTCCATGAAAAAACCATTTCATAAACGCAACAATTCCATCGCCGTGTTTAGAAATGCCGTTCTGATGTGATCCTCTTCCTTTACGTCATAGCGGCAAAGTGAAGAATCAGCCGAGAGCGACAGACGTAGATGGAGTGGGCTTGAAAATGGGGATAGTCAGCGCAAAGGTTATACAGAAGCAGGAAGGGAAAGATGACTAAAATATTCATGAATCTCTCTGAACATTAGTTTCAAATTAGGTGAAGCTTTTTTCCTAGACTTTGTGACTTGATCCAAACTTGTGTGTCATTGTGAGACACATAAAAAGGCTTAGAAGGTTTGTTTGATGAGACAAAAAGTAAAGAAAGCTAGGACTGCTTAACTACCTTTATTTGTGCCACAGTGGGGACATTTCTGTTACGCAACTCAAGTTACAGAACAGGAGGAATAAAGATAGATAGATAGATACCTGTAGATAGATAGATTGATAGATACTTTATTCATCCCTGTAGGAGAATTTCAGGTGTCCAGTAGTAACAAAAATAAAAAATAAAATAGATCATTCTAAAAAGCTAACAATAGTAATAATAAGCAGCACAATAATATTAATGAGCAAACAGCACCAGATAAATTAATATAATACCCTATACTAAAATAAAATAAAATACAATCTCCAGCCCTAGCATAATGAATCTGAAAATGTTTAAATGACTGTATATAAGAGCTTTAAGTACACACAATAAACATTTACTTGCAAGACAGAGGCCTATCTGACGGTTTTGGCCGAGAGCTCATTCACTTTTTTGTCTGAACACAGATGTGACAGACGCCAAACAGCTAACAATAGTAATAATAAGCAGCACAATAATATTAATGAGCAAACAGCACAAGATAAATGAATATAATACCCTATACTAAAAAATAAATAAGTAAGATCGCCAGCTTTAGCATAGTGAAGAAGCAAGACTTAAGTACAAAAAGCCCTGACTTTAGCATAATACGGAGCAAGTATAAATGATATAGTAATACAAAGCCTGTTAGAATCACATGCCAAGACTTATACAGTACATTATAAAGCTATTCTTTAGCATTTAGCAAACGTTGTCATGTTTTATTCTATTTTATTATGGGACAATGTCTTCACTCAACCACTAACATTGAGTGAAAAAGTGTTATCATTCTTTATCTCCAAAAATATGAAGTAACACCACTGTATCTAAGTGATTTGCCGCAGCAGCAGGAGTTCATACCATGTGCAGACGACGATGGTATTTCAGTGGATCAAGCTAAGTTCATCCTCAGGGTCGTGACCCAGCATCAACAGTCGTAACCCAAAAACAATTGAAATCGTTATAAAAATGAAGGAAAAAATTATGTATAGTTTCATATTGTGGTGGCTGAGAGGATAGCACTCTCGCTTCTCAGCAAGAAGGTCCTAGGTTCGAATCCCGGCCGGAACAAGGTCATTCTGAGTGGAGTTTGCATGCTCTGCTCGTGTCTGTGTAGGTTTCCTCCAGGTGCTCCGGTTTCCCCTACCACTAAAAACATGCAAAATAGGTATGAATGTAATGAGTGAGTGAATGGATGGTGTTTGGTCAGAGGTTTTGATGGACCAGTGTGTTCGGCGTCTCGCTTCTGTCATCACCGTGTGTGGAGAGAATGTAACAATATCTGAACTCTGGACATTGTAGAACGCTTTGGGTGGTCTTGGTCTGTAAAAATGAGCTATGTAAATACAAATTACTTATCTACTTACCTACAAATTGTTTTTATTGTTAACTATTGAGCATTTACACAAAGCTAAAATTGTGACTAAAATAACTTCAACAGACTCTGGAATCAAGGAAATACAGTACATACAATGTCAAGTATTTGTTGATTTTGTGGATTTGAAAGTAGATTAAAAGATTAAGAGATCCTTTAGTCGTCCCACAGTGCGGAAATTTCAGTGTTGCATCACAAGTTACAGAACAATAGGAATGAGGAGCACACAGCACAAGATAAGTGAACAATAGCTATACTAATAAAATAAAACAAAATCTCCAACTCTAGCATCAAGTATAAAATCTCTATCTTGAAAACAATAATAATAAAAAAGAAGTATAAAAGTTTAACATTTGGCAAAAAAAGAAGCAAGTATAACATACTATGTATTCTAGTAATAAAAAACTTGCATTATGGACACATTTATTAATATTATTATATTATTTTCAACCCCTTTACAAACTGTGTATTGTAGAATTGTGTATTTGTATGTTGTCTATTGTTGTTTGTCTTTTATACTTGAGCTTAAGAAGAAAAATATTACTTACTAATAAAATCAAGACCTTTTTATTTGTCTAGAAAATGCCTCTATATTTTCTGCAGTCTTCTTTGCAGTGCAGTAGAGCCATTATTTAATCTGTTGTTGAAGAAATGCTTACAACTTTCTCAACATGATCCCGTTCCTGACCCACCAGTTGAGAACCTGCCGTTTGGACTCGGCCCAGATCCATTATGGTGCTGCTGTTTACACACATACGTCTGCAGATCCTCTCTTCAAACCCTGGTCTGGATGTGGACCTGCTCTATTCTCTCATTAACACATTCCTTGTCATGTGGGATGAGCCGTCTCCATGGCAACCCGTCCTGATAAGAGCTTCTCCTCCACAGAGTGCACAGACCACAGATCCGACCTGTCGTCCTGATTATTTACAGTATTTATCTTGATATAAAGACGACTCACACTTTACCTCACAGAAGAGTTGGGCTCAAAATTCAGCCAAGTGCATCTTTAAAGCTGGTGTTCCTAACTTTAGTTTCATGAAAAGTATGTATTTGTCGCGACAGAAGGCAGACCAAAAAAGCTGTATTTATCTTATTAGAAAACATGTTATTGTTTATAGATACTTCAGAATTATTTTTTATTGCCTTTGTGAGTAACAAGAAGTCACAAACTGGGACTTTTTATTTTTTCTTCTTCCCTATTTTATTTTCTATTGTATTATTATGTTTTGTTATCTTGTCTTGTTCTGTTTGTTGTACATTTGTGTTTTTGTTTTATGTTGTGTTATTTTTTTGTTCTTGTTGAATTTTGAATGTGTTTTTCTGTTTTGTTCTCTTAATAAAAAGAGAAAACAGTTATACATCTAAAAAATAAAATAAGGCATGCAGAATTAAAAAATTTACATAACATTTAATAAATTACTATTGTATACACATCTCTATATACACACAATAAACATCTACTTCCAAGAAAGAGGCCTATCTGACGGTTTTGCCGAGAGCTGATTCCCTTTTTTTGTCAGAACGTACAGATGTGACAGACGCCAAACATGTAAAAAAGTTGTTTTAAAAACTATTTTTGAAAATGAAGTGTTTTGTTGGGATCTGTGTTTACACGAAGCCTTTCTGCTTCGCTCTGTTTGACAAAGCCTGGATAACTAATGAACGCTCTGCTTTGGTGGTTTGTTTTGAAATGTGAAACATGTTTATTCATTCTTTTGCTGCTCATCAAGTAGTTGTCATAGCAACAGAAAGAGGCCGAAAATTATTATATACTTTTAAGCTCACAATGATAGTGTGTTTTTGTCTGATTTATAACATGACTTCTTACTCGTAACATCCCTAGCATGATGTCCACATCGATTACCAGGAAGTAAAATTGTAAATCTAAATAAAAAATTGTATAACTGGGATGAAGTGTGGCAAATCGTTAGCAAAAATAATTTGTAATTATGTGAATTGTGTTTTCTGTCTCGTCAAACCTTTCAAGTGCAATTTAAAGTTGGGGTGCCAAAGTTTCAAACCACAAATAAATAACTATGTAATGACATCTCAAAACAATTTGGTTCTGTCACTTGAAATGATTGCCCTAAACCTAAAAATCCATGCATATGAAAAAATGCATGAATTTTTAGCCTGTCACATTTCTTAATCAGTGAAAAAGAGACCCTAACCCAAAAATGAAAAATTATGACTCAAAAGACATCTTATATCCAATTTCCAATAAGATGAAGACAGCTTGGCGTGGTGTGTGATTGTTTCCCGAAAAAATACTTTTACAAAACTCTATCTGGAACTAACGACATGCACTATTTATGAGCAAAGACCTGTGAGCCCCATTTCTAACTTTTCCCACTGGGTTTGTGATTGGCTCCTTGCTGAGGCCTGAGGGTCCAACGACAATGACGAACTGGTTACATAAGATCCGGCCAATAAGAAACAGCTACTTATATTGTACATTTTGTGTAGTGCTCCCTGCATGTGTGCTCTTACTACTGTCCCGTATGCGAGCTGCAACATTGAAATTTCCCCACTGTCTAATCTTATCTTTAGGACATTGATCAACATTTATGGACAGTGGTCATCCTGCTCCCCATGGACCAATGTCTTCTATGTGTTTGCCGTTATTGCATCTCCTATGTTCTAACTGTCTCTCTGATCTGTTGTTTAGGATTCGACAACGCTGTAAAGTCCTCCGAGACGACAGCTGTTGTGATTTAGGGATATCGAATTGAACAGAATGTAAAAAGTGAGGGACCCCAGCTTTAAGTGTCCATTGTCCGCAGCCTATGCCACCGCCACCTCACATGTCTGCGCTGTGTTGACATGTGAATGGTATTTTCTCGGGGGTCCTCCGGGGGTCTCTCAGTTGTTAATAGCGTGTTGACAGTTTCCCATCATGCCGAGCGGCTGGTGGCTTCTCTGCTGTTGGGGGGGAGGGGGGAGGGGGGGGGGTACCACATGGATGTAACCTCGGGCTTGTTTGACGGCTGCGGATGTTTGGATGTGACTGATGCTCTGTGACTCTGGTCTAATGGAGGTCATCTATCAGCCATGTTTGAAAAGTCCCACAATGCATTTCATTTGTTTTGACTGGGCGGGGACAGATGAGTGCGGCGTGACGGAGGTCTGCAGTCAAAATGTTGAGCTTTGAAACATGCAATAGGGATGTTCCGGATCCAAAGACACACACGTGGGTAATGGGGTGTTTGTCTGTTTTGCGTCTTATGTAGAGTTAATATAGAGATTCTTCGCAATTTCTTTTTCCAGATTTGTGTCTGCAACCATAATTCAGAAGTAACATAAAATGTATCTTCTCTGCTTTCAAACAAATAGTCTTTTTGTGTTGTACTGTATATGTTACAACATGGTTCAAAAACATAACTGGTTATTTTCTAGCTCAGTCATTCAATCAACATGTATTTCCATTGCACAGTTCATACAGGATTCAACCCAAATTGCTTCACCATTGACAACATGGCTGTGTATTAGGGGGGGATGGAGTGAGTACTGACAGAATGATGTTTGCAGAATGATGAAGAAGCTAATTTGAACGTAACTGGAGCCAATTTTTGGGAGAGCTGGAGATTCCACCTCGAACGCAGCTATCTGATCGGTCAATCTGGCTCGCTTAATTTTCAAAGTCAATACCAAGATATAAAGACTGGGGCTGGGTGCTGACGTCACCCATAGAAAGAAAGTAAAGTCTAAGGTCACCCAAAGCGCTTTTCAGTGTTGAGAGTTCAGATATTGTAGATGTTGCCTTTAAGTGGAAGTGGCTGAAAAGAGGAGCCAAGTTTCGGAAAATGTTTGCAACGGTCGAGTTATAAAGTTGCAATCAGGTGCGACATTGACCCATCCCTACTCACGTCAGTCGCAAGTTTAGGTTACATTCTGCAAAAAGAAGCCAGTTTGAGGTCATATCTGAATTTACAAAGACAGCATCACAATATATGGGTCGTAGAGAACGCTAAAGCCCAAAATGGTTCGGATCTAGGTACTGTATGTTTCCATTTCAATTCATTGTAACTTCATTGTCTACGTGCATTTTTGCCGTGTGAAATTTGTCCGAAAGTTTTGTACATGTAGTCCCTCCAAAGCAGGTGGTTGATCAAACGCAAGGACAGCGGAACAAAGCAAAGATGAAACACGTGGAGGCGTCAGAGCGGGAGGCGCAGAGACCACAGCTGCTGTTCGAATCAAACACACCTTCACCACAGCACAAGGCCGTCTGCCCCCGAGCCCCAGCCCTGTCTGTCTGCGGGGGGAGTACGCTGACCACAAGGGGCTGCGGGAACACACTTCCAGGAGGCTCAGTTACTCAACTTTGCAAAATCGACCTTTTGACCATGTTCTTGTTTCCTCATTAAAAACAGACCTGGAGTTGTTTTAGCTGCATCCGTGTCTCAATCCGTCTGAGGTCAGTCCTGCACAGAATCGTATTCTGGATCTTAAAAAGTTTCAAGACGTGAAGACCTTTTGTACTTTCTCGAAACATACTATACTTTCTGTTCCAATGCAAAGTACATCACGCTATGTTATATGTATTCTTGTATAGCCCTAAATCACAACAGAAGTTATCTCAGAGGACTTACTACTACTACACAAGACAGAGAACAGAAAACACGTTGGTATTGGTCCATAAAGGGCAGATGACCAAGATCCAAAATTGTTGATTAATGTTCAGTGTCCTGGATCATAACAGTCATTTCAGTTAGACCCAGACAAGACACTAACAGACCCTCCTGAATCAGCAAGGAACAATTATAAACCCAGTGGTAAAAGTGAGAAACCTCTGGGATGTCCACATTGAGAGAGGGATCTGCTCTCATGGGCTATAGATCCAGGACTCAGATTTAGACCATAAGTACAAATATTTACTACTAAAAAAATGTATTTCTCAATAATAATAAAAAATAGTAAAAATATGAAATGTTCCACTGTGTCTGCTGCAGTGTCTTCCGGTTTGCACTTCCACTGTACGTATTTATGTCATTGTGAATGTAATGAGTGAGTGACAGGAGGTGCTTCGATGTTTCTCCAAAAAAATAGAGCTGCTACTTCACAGATTTAACTTTTATGATGGCGCCTCCATCAGTGTAAATGCTCTTGTTTCAATAATCATTCCAAAATGTTCCCAATATGATGCAAAATATGGTCTTTTCAATCTGTTACCAGACGAGCTGAGATTCACTTAAAAATATTCTTGAATGTAACCTTTTTTCCCATCATCAGCATCACCTGCAGACAGTGTCACGTACAGTACCCCTGATTGGGAAACACTGGGCTGTACTGTCCTTCTAGAAACATAGATTCATTGGCTTGGTGGACTACAGGCATAAGATGAAGTGCAACAATGAAAAAGGACAATGATAGATCTGGAGATGGACGTACTTTAGTTTGTTTGAGTAAAAAGTAGAAGATATGCAAAAAAGTGATGAAAAATAAGTCCAAAATTGCTCAAATTTGGCAAATGTATGTTAATTTTAGCACAATTTGACTGCCTTAAAACAAGATTTGCCAATGGGACAAGCAAAAATGTCTTGTTTAAAAAAGATGCAAGTAATATCTTCCTCTGATTGAGAAAAAAGTGTTTGAAATGAGACTAATTGGCTTTGTCCCACCTTTGTCCAAATATTGTATTAAGACATTCACAATGAACATAAAAAAAACCCCACTTAATTCAGGCCTTTATTACCTCATATTTTGTCAGTTCTTGCTCTGCACTGTTGATGGTTTGAGTCAGTTATGACATAAATGTAAACTAACACCAAATTGTCTTATGAGCACACTCGCTGTCAGATATTTTTAAACAGGTTGTGGGTTCTATTCCTGTGATGTCAGGCGTCACATTGTTCCATCACAGCGTTGTGCTAAAACCAGAGCCGTAAACCAGAGCCGTAAACAGCCGTATTTTTCAAATTGAACGTCTGTTTGTTTTGTTATGCTGTATTAACAATAATGGAGTTTGAAATAAACACTTGCTTACTTAACCGTCGGATGATCTATTGAATCTCCTTGGAAAGACTCTACAAGGTGATTCTTTTATTGAACTGTCAGGTATGAATAATCCACTCGGGTGTCAAAAAAGCAATGAACCTGTAGAATTAGATGAAAACTTTGGTGGCTTGTGTGCACCGCGCTGATTAGTTCAGAGGACTACTGTGGTCTCCCTCAGTCTGGCTCCTCTCTGGTTTCTCACTGGTCTCTCTCTGTTCTCTATCTCTGGCCTGTCTCTCTGGTCTCTCTCTCCGGTCCCTCTCTCCGGTCTCTCTCTCTGGTCTCGCTCTGGTCTGTCTCGCTGGTCTCTCTCTGGTCTGTCTCTTTGGTCTCTCTCTCTGGTCTCTCTCTGGTCTCTGTCTCTGGTCTCTCTATGGTCTGTCTCTGGTCTGTCTCTCTGGTATCTCTTTCTGATCTGTCTCTCTGATCTGTCTCTGTCTCTGGTCTATCTCTGGTCTCTCTCTGGTCTCTCTCCGGTCTCTATCTCCGGTCTCTATCTCCTGTCTCTATCTCCTGTCTCTATCTCCGGTCTCTATCTCTGGTCTCTCTCTCTGGTCTCTATCTCTGGTCTCTCTCTCTAGTCTTTCTCTCTGGTCTCTCTGCTCTCCCTGCTCTCCCTGGTCAGAATGTCACTACTACATACTGTATCTACTTATGATCCTGTCCTAAATGTATATAACTTTACACTACTATACAGATACATAGAGATGTATTGATATATTGATATTGACGCATTTACATCTAGCTAAGAAACATAGCAGCAACTTCCATCCATCCATCCATTTTCTACCCTTTAATCCATTTCTGGGTCAGGGGGGTGGTAATCAGAGATGCCACCCAAGTCTCATAGCACCAGCCCCTTATAGCAGCAACTTATATTGTATAATTTGTGGACTGAAAAAAATGACAAAATATTACGTCATAAATGCCTTATTTCTATCTTATTTTGAGTATATTCTAGCTGTCTTAAAACAAGATTTGCCAATTGGAAAAAGCCACATATTCTTATTGCAAGGGAGACATTTCTTGTATCTTTTATAAACAAGATCATTTTTTGCTTTGTCCCGTTGGCAAATCTTGTTTTAAGGCAGTCAGACTGTGCTCAAATGAAGATACATTTGGTCAAATTTGAGTAATCTTTGACTTATTTTTCATCACTTTTTGCTGGGTGTGCCCCCTGTGTGCTTTTACTACTGCTGTAAGTGCATTGCAACCTCGAAATTTCCCCTACTGTGGGACGAATGAAGGTTCTCTAATCTTATTTGCAGTAATGTCATATGTTGTGCTTCTTTCCACTTGCACATCAGCAGTAGCAGCAGCAGATAAACCATAATATAAACCAATCTCTGTCCAATAAAGAAGCAGATATGATCGTCCAAACCGTGCTCTTTTCAAACAAACACGCCGGACACATTTACGTCCAGCGCGGTGAGAAATAGCTCTTTTCAAATATACAATGCGGCCGAATAGAAATAAACAGTGGGGATTTGAGCACAGGCAGCTCTGCTAACAGCCAAACGTGGAAGTGGATTATGGCTCATGCAGGCTACTGTAGGAGGGACTCTGATTCCAACTGTTATTATTGCAGGACTGAGGCATATTTCAAATACGTCTAAAAGGTCAAGCTTAAAACTATTCATTACTATTAGATAGATTTAGATAGATAGATTCTTCAGCCCGACCTTAGGCACACAGCAGTAGTAGTAAGTAAGTAAGCTTTATTTATATACCGCCTTTCACAGACCAGAGTCACAAAGCGGTTTACAATTGTTATTTTTTGGGCACTTGTCCTCTCACTCCACACAGAGACGGGAGCGGGGTCGCCGAACAGGAGGCGCATGCCAGACCTATTGTACATATTTTTAGTGGTAGGGGAAACCGGAGTACCCGGAGGAAACCTACGCAGACACAGGGACAACATGGCAGAAAGGCCCTGGTCCGGCCGGGATTCGAACCCAGGACCTTCTTGCTGAGAGGCGAGAGTGCTATCCACTCAGCCACCGTGCTGCCCAGCAGCAGCCAGTTTAATGGGTTTAATGGGTTTCATAGATGTCATAACTTTTGTCTTTCTCCATATGTAGTTAATTTCTATGTCATTATTTTTATGACATTATCTTTTATTTTTGAGTTTTGAGTTGTTCCTTTAACACTGGCCCACCTTATAGTCATTTGGACGGCTCCATTCATTCAAAAAGAAGAGTTACTAGTTACCATAGCAACACACGGTTTACTTGCAGCAGTTTGCATTTGGTATAATTATAGGTACTAGCTATTTCTGTTTTATTTAAAGTTATACTAACCAGTTTTAGCATGTATGAAAGACACCCTATGATTTCTTATTTAAGTATAAAAAACCCACTGATTCTAAATAAACCCTGAGTTTATTAAGAATAGCTTCTGAGTTCTAGTAGAATTAGGAAGCTACTCAAACTTAGGCAAATAGAATGCTCTAGGAGTCCACGTGTTTAAGGACAACAACTTCATTGGTATTTTATTCTGAAAAGATTTTTCAGATTTTTCAATACCTAGCATAGGCTTAGCTATATTAGGTATTTTCCATATAGTCCCTTTTCCCTTCGAACTAGCCTCGACATGAGATTTTCTGGCGGAGAATAGTTAAACCAATTCACATTAAAGTAAGGTCTGAAGAATTCTTTGAGATTGAAAAAAACAAATTTTAGAAAGGAAAAAAGATCAGGCACGGAATGTTGGCAAAATATCTGCAGTAATTGAATTCTTCTCTCACTTAGTTTAATGTGGACACAGCTAACGCCAGGAAAAAATCCCTTTTTTATACAGTACTGCTACGACTTGAACTTTTTCACGTTTTGTGATGTTTACAACCACGCACAAGTATTATAATTGGGATTGTGTTTTTGTTTTAACATACATACGCTCTCTATCTAATCCGACAGAGCTGTTGTTTTGTGTTATACAAGAAGGGCCAAAGTCGCCTCTTCCTTCTGAGGAGGCTGAGGTCCTTCGGAGTGAGCAGGCCTCTGCTCAGGACTTTTTATGACTCTGTGGTAGCCTCAGCCATTTACTACGCTGCCGTGTGTTGGGCCCCGGGCAGCACAGAGCGGGACAGAAACAGACTGAACAAGCTGGTCAGGAGGGCCAGCTCCACTCTGGGCTGCTCCCTGGACTCTGTGGAGGAGGTGAGGGACAGGAGGGTGCTAGCCAAAGCCACCTCCATCATGAACAATACCTCTCACCCACTGCACAGGACTGTAGAGGAGCTGAGGAGCTCCTTCAGTGGAAGACTGAGGCACCCTCAGTGTAGGAAGGAGCGCTACCGCAGGGCCTTCATCCCCACCGCTGTCAGACTGTACAATAAGTCACTTTAAATGATCACTGTGTGAAAACCTGCACTACTATTGACACTGTTTCTTGATTACCACTTTTTAAATTAACACTTTTTATTGTACATAATATATCCTGCATTTAACATGTTTGCACATTTCTGTCTTTCGCAAAATCTGAGTATCTGTAAATTTCTCCGTGTGAGATCAATAAAGTCTATCTAATCTTATCTTACAAAGCTCTCTCAATGCTTTACTTTGCTTTCCAAAAATAAAAGCTACTTAACTCAGCTGATAAATCATAACTGACATTTCAAAGTCTCTCAGCATCGGACTCAGCTCCAAACAATGATAAAAGAATGTAAATACCAGACTTTATCACTAATATTTGACATTGAAGAGTTTTGACCCACACAGCAGATAACAGCCGCACGTCGCCTCCCAAAGGCCAAGGACGGAACAAAGAGGCAGCTTTTTTTTTTCGTCACTTATATCATTTCACCTTGGAGAGACCCATGAGGAAACGCATTAGACTTATTAGATTTAAGCATGTTTATTGATTGAGCATGTTTGGCGCCCTAGGCCCGGGCGGGATGCTGTTGAGCACGGCGCTTGCTCGCGTGCATGATCCCCCCGGGGCCTAGGCACTGGTGACGGCAGAGGCAGTAGGCAACACGCTTCATGCGAGAAGGAGGAGGTGGGGCGGCGGCGGCTTGCAGACTTCAGAAGATCGGGAAGTGGGCGTCTCCGGCTTTTAACTTGCTGTCCTGGTGGTTATTGGTTGACTGGGTGTGGGCGTTGCTGGTATTGATGAGTCGAGGAAGAGCAGCCTGTGGCCTGGCAGCAACAGCCGGGTCTACCACGGTGAACTTTCGCGAAAGCTCCATTTCACCTTGGAGAGACCCATGAGGAAACGCATTAGACTTATTAGATTTAAGCATGTTTATTGATTGAGCATGTTTGGCGCCCTAGGCCCGGGCGGGATGCTGTTGAGCACGGCGCTTGCTCGCGTGCATGATCCCCAAAAGCGGGCCTGCGATTGGGATAGCAGGACGTACTGCGCGGGCCTGAGAGCAAGAGCGAGCTGAGAACATGCGCACGCGCGCATGTTCAGCCAGCCGCAGCAGAGGAATCTTTGAGCGAACTGAGAACATGCGCGCACGCGCATGTTCAGCCAGCCGCAGCAGAGGAATCTTTGAGCGAACTGAGAGCATGCGCGCACGCGCATGCTCAGCCAGCCGCAGCAGAGGAATCTTTGAGCGAACTGAGAACATGCGCGCACGCGCATGTTCAGCCAGCCGCAGCAGAGGAATCTTTGAGCGAACTGAGAGCATGCGCGCACGCGCATGCTCAGCCAGCCGCAGCAGAGGAATCTTTGAGCGAACTGAGAACATGCGCATGTTCAGCCAGCCGCAGCAGAGGAATCTTTGAGCGAACTGAGAGCATGCGCGCACGCGCATGCTCGGCCAGCCGCAGCAGAGGAATCTTTGAGCGAACTGAGAATATGAGCGCACGCTCATATTCAGCCAGACGCTGAAGCAAGGAATCTTTGAGCGTTTGAGGAAAGTGCGTGCCGCCACCAGAATCTTATTGCTTACTTGCTTTGCTGGGAGCTTACGATGAAGCCGGTAGACGTTGTGCTGCCATGATAGCGGTCGCATCTGGCCGGATGTAGGTGGAGAAGCCGAAGAGGACCAGCGCCCCAGCCGTTGCAGAGGAAGAGTGGGGGAGCCCCAGCGAGGTCGTGCGCGTGGCAGCGCCTATCCTGAAGGAGTGGGCTGTATAGAGCTGGGGAGACAAATTGCAGAGGAGCAGTAGGGATCTTAGCTGAGCTCTGAACCAGGTTGCTGTTATGGGAAGGTTGACTGGAGTGAGAATTAGAGGTCCGTTAAAATCTCCTTTTTGCCGCGGAGGCGAGTGTAACGCATCATGGACCTGTAGGGGCAGAGAGATGTGTCGAAGCGAGCTATTATTGTGTTGCAGGCGCCTCTGATCTTTGAATGTTTGAGATGAAGGTTGAATGGTCAGGGGACATTATGTTGGGTGAGAAGAGCGACCTTTGTTTAATGCTTCCACTACGTCGAGATGATCACGCATGACAGAGATCCTCTTTCTCTGCCACGTGTGATTCCGCAGCGCGCAGGCCACGACCACTGGGAATGTCTCGTGTAGGGCAGAGGAAATGCTCCGGGGAAAGTAGCGGGCCACGGCCGGCGAACCACTGGTCCTGGAAGAATCCCCCAAAAACCCACGGAAGGGGCAGCGTCCGTGTAGAAGCGGAGACCTGTAGGGGCAGAGAGACACACCGGAGAGGGCCATTGATGTTGCAGGCGCCTTTACGCTTAGAATCTTGGGTTGGAGAGTAGATAATTAGGCCAGTAGGATAGGACGGGAAGCCGTGTCTCGGACCGCATTGAAGGTTGAGTGAGCAGTGGTGAAACGCTTATGCAGAGAAGCCACAGAAGGCGAGCAGAAGATGCTGCGAGGAGGGCAGACATGTACTTGGAAGATGAGCCGGAGTTCAGCGCCGCTGCAGGATGGGCAGCATGATGGGGAGCCTGTGATCAGAAGAGTGAAGAACCAGGTATGGATGCCTTTGATTAGGAGTCCGATTGACGGCTCAGCGCAGCTACTTGGCCAGCTGCATCTGATAGAATCAGAAGATTCAGTAGAGAGATGAAGCACGACCGCCGAAGCGACCCTGGGAGCATAGGTGCGAGTCCGGCGCAGCGCGGCATACTCAGCCGGGCTGCATCCATTAGAAGCAGGAAAAGCTTCTGAGAGAATGGGTTGCAGTAGCAGTAGCAGCAGCGGCAGTAGCCTCAGATAATAACAGCAAAAGTCCTGTATCAAGCCGCGGCAGCAGCAGCGTCCTTAGAAAATAACAAAATAATTCTGTATCAAAGCCACAGCAGTAGAATGTTGTTGTAGCTGTTCAGGGTTTCAGTAAAAGAGATGCGAAGTGAAGAGAGATGGCAAAGTAAATGAAGCAGCAGCAGCAGTAGTAGCAGCAGTAGCCGTATGAAGCAGCAGCAGTAGCAGTATGAAGCAGCAGCAGCAGTAGCAGTATGAAGCAGCAGCAGCTGCAGCATCCGTCGATAATAGCAGCAATAATCCTGTATCAAAGCCAGAGCAGTAGAATATTGTTGTAGCCGTTTAGTGTTTCAGTAAAAAAGATGCGAAGTGAAGAGGGATGTCAAAGTACATGAAGCAGCAGCAGCAGCAGCGCAGCAGTAGCAGCAGCAGTAACGGTAGCAGTATGAAGCAGCAGAAGCAGCATTAGCAGTAGCAGCAGTAGCAGTATGAAGCAGCAGCGGTTGCAGCATCCGTAGATAATAACAGCCATAATCCTGTATCAAAGCCAGAGCAGTAGAATATTGTTGTAGCTGTTTAGTGTTTCAGTAAAAGAGATGCGAAGTGAAGAGAGATGTCAAGTACATGAAGCAGCAGCAGCACGGCAGCAGATGCAGTATGAAGCAGCAGCGGCAGCAGTAGCAGCAGTAACGGTAGCAGCATGAAGCAGCAGCAGCAGCAGCGGTTGCAGCATCCGTAGATAATAACAGCAATAATCCTGTATCAAGCCACCGCAGTAGAATAGAGTTGAAGCTGTTTAGTGTTTCAGTAAAAGAGATGCGCAGTGAAGAGAGGTGTCAAAGTAAAGAAGCAGCAGCAGCACGGCAGCAGATGCAGTATGAAGCAGCAGCGGCAGCAATAGCAGCAGTAGCGGCAGCAGAAGCAGCAAGCAGCAGCAGCACAATGCAATTCATACGAACAACAGACGTGTCACGCCAGCGTGCGCCGCTTGTCTCCGTGAGCCAGGTTACGTACGTGTCTGAAGAGCCGAGCCGTAGAGATAGGTGCAGCCTGGGAGCCTGCGGAGCGGCAGCGGCAGGAACAGCAGCAGCGGCACATGTAGTAGTAGGAGCAGTAGGAGCAGCAGGAGCAGGCAGCAGGGACAGGCAGCAGCAGGAATAGGCAGCAGCGGGATCAGGCATCAGTAGGAACGGCAGCAGGGACCGCAGCAGCGGCGGTCAGAGAACCATGCCCACGGTTGTTTAAGAGCCTGAGGAATATAAATCAACCCGAATCCGAAACATTCCCATGCGAGAAACAGATGTCCCCTGGAGCCAACTTGCTGCTTTGGTTATGGCAGATACGCATGAACGATCACTGATCCATGCGTTCATTAGCTCCAGCTCCACTTCAAACCCATTGCATATTCACATTGGGCCCCTTTTCTTTCTGCTGCACTTTCGAAATGCAACAACTGCAGTTTAGTTACCCAGTTTAATACTAGTGACCTAGCTATTTAAATGCATGGCCCCTCCTTCCTCCTGCAGATAGACGAATTTAAATACATCATTTAACAATAGTGACTTGCGAGTAATGAGATTGATGCTGTAAAGATGGCGCCGTGCAAGAGCTCTGTGTGTGCCGTCTGGAGCACGATGGGGTTGTCTTTGCACATTTTTTCCAACGTGGTTTTACTGCAAGTGGCAGAACATGAATCTGAATTAATGCACATTGCTCCTCTTATATCCCTCAGACATTGGAGATTGATGCCATTTAAGATGCATTGTCCCTCAGTTAGCTCAACACGTGTAAAACGGAGCCTGCAGACCAAGCACGGGCGAAGACTGACGCCTGCAGTCAAGTGCGTAGGGCAAAAAACCAGCCACCTGCAGCCTAGACTCCGGGATTAAACTGTCCGCGGTCGGCACTCTCACTGTACTCACATGCCAGGAGACTTGGGAAAGCAACGGGACAACGCGGCACCGCCAGTCGGAGGCAGGGACATGCACGGCACCGCCTGACCGTCTGCGCGCGGCAGCAGACCACGAGGAACGAGCAGCACAGAACCGCGGAGGGGCCCCGCGGAGCAGCCCGCAGAAAGAGCCCGCAGAGGAGGAGAGCAGTGGAGACACGCGAACCACAGCAGGTGCAGGGACGCGGAGGAGGAGCAGACCACGAGCAGCCAGACTGAGGACAGCCGGGCCACGCGCACGAGCAACACGTGAGCAGAAAGCGACCCCTCCAGAACAACGCATGCATTTGCGAACAGGTGCGTTAGCGACATGCACCTTGCAGGCTTCAGAAGCTTGCAGACTTCAGAAGATCGGGAAGTGGGCGTCTCCGGCTTTTAACTTGCTGTCCTGGTGGTTATTGGTTGACTGGGTGTGGGCGTTGCTGGTATTGATGAGTCGAGGAAGAGCAGCCTGTGGCCTGGCAGCAACAGCCGGGTCTACCACGGTGAACTTTCGCGAAAGCTCCATTTTCATGCAATCTAAAAAGCATTTTGGAGTGTTTTTGTGAAGGTCTTTTTATTATGTGCAGTTTTCAATGTTCGGTATCAGCTCAAAATGTTGAAATTCACAGTTTAAACATTCTATATAAGTACTTTCAGACAAGTTTGTGTAAGCTCTCAGTCGTACAGGGATTAGTCAAAGCAAAGGAAGGTTTCTCACCCATCATCTGTACTTCTTAGCAACAGTTTTTTCAGACAGTTTTAAACACTGACAACATTATCAGAAATGCCCCAGGACAGTGGAGGCAGACTGAATCCTAAAGTTCAGTTGTATACATTCAGTGTAAACAAAACGGTATGCTTGTTGCAAATCCAAAGCAAGTAAGTAAGGTTTATTTATATAGCGCATTTTACAGACCAAGGTCACCCAAAGCGCTTTACAATGTTCAGAGTTCATATATTGTTCCAATCATTCCACACACTGGTGCATCAAGGCCTCCAATCAACACCATCCATTCACCCACTCATTTACATTCAGACCTATTGTGCATGTTTTTTGTGGTAGGGGAAACCGGAGCACCCGGAGGAAATCTACGCAAAGCAGGGGATTTTTGGCACCGTAACCTAAGATTTTGTTAGAGACAGTATGTAATATTTTCATTTTAAATTCTACATCTACGTCTTGTCTGGTCCCACAGATCTCATGTATAAATCATAGTTGACCTTTTCTGAACAAGAGTTTAAAGTAGAGTTCTTCTTAAATACATGGTCATGATGTCCGTAATATTTATGCATTTGACTTTCAAGCCGATTATCCAATCAGAGAGCAGAATGAGTCCCTTGATTGGGGTGGCAGTTTGTTAGATCGGAATTTAGAAAGTTTTAGCTCCATCTTTCTTTTTTATATGAATAGCAGATATAAAAAGGTGTACATACATATAGTTCCAGCAGGTGGATTGCATCAGTAATTGGTGGAGCTACAGGCAGAAAGATTCTTTGAAATTTTTCTGACCATGAAATTTAACATCTTCTAAGACAAATACTTGAACATAAATCTTTCACTGCCAGTTTTGTCGCATCATCAGAATCAAAATCCCAATCAGAACTATACTATTCGTTTTAAGTATAACAGGAAGTCACAAAGTATAGGAATTGAGCCAAACTAAAGATGCAAACAAGTTCTAAAAGTATAAACTCATCCATACAGGTGTCTTTTGTCCAACACTGTGACACGAGTGGAGGACACACCCTCAGACACAGGACAGAAGCAGTTTAGATCTGAAGCAAAACCAGCAGAAGGAAGCTCAGAGCTGCTTCAGTCTCAAAGTGTATTTCCACCGCTCTGCTCCGAGACCTCTCCATCCTCACAGACTCGCTCAAACGGACCACTCGTCTCACTGCTGTTTCAGAATGTGCTCATTTCACAGAAGAAAATGTGTTCTCAATTCACTTCACCAACTTAGAGTATTGTTTTCTGATCCATCACATGAAATTCAGATAAAAAATAACATTGAACTAAAGGCTGTAATGTAACAAAATAGGAAAAAAGCCAATGGGGGGTGAATACTTTTGCAAGGCACTGTACTCTTTTTATTTTCCTTTAAAGGTGTATTTTTCATTAACAGAATAGGCCGACGTGTTTGTCCAAACAGAAAGAGTAAAATAAATCCCGTCACAACATTCTGTCTTTAACTTGTGCTTATTAGTAAGTAGGATCTCTGCGTAAGTAAGATAGCTATTCTATTGATTGTATTTATTATTGCTATGGATCCTGTGCTTTCATACGAGTCCCCAATAAAGTCTAAATAAAGTAATTCATGAGGTATTGACTTATTTAATCATGTATTGTATTTTAATGTTTTGTTCGTTCATTCTATTATCTTTTAACTTGATTTTTAAAGTGTATTTGCCGTGAGAGTGAATTTATTGCTAATGTATCTACTTGTAGCAACTTTGGAAATTGTTTAAACATTGTGCTAAATAAACAAGATTGGATTGGACTATTTGACACATTGGTCTGAAAGCTGATTGGCTGAATTCTGTGCCCCTCTCTTTTTCTCTTTTCTGTCAGAATTAGCCAATCTAAAAATGTGACTGAGGATAAAGATACCGGCATGTGAAAAAATAGAGATAGAACCAAGTAATAAGACAGAATTAACAACACAGTTCCAATATTTTGTAGTTTGAACGTTATGTACCCCACTTTGTTTTATTTTCATTGTAGAAGCTGAAATAATGCGTAGAAACCAAATGTCATGAACAACTCGCAGCAGCCTCATAAGAGGATCACCACCGCCATCTCCTGGTGACAGTGAGAACGACAACCCCCAATGCAAAACATATCGCCGCATGTTAATGTTAGCATACAGTTGGAATGGACACAATTTAACACACAAAAAAGGCCCAGAAACACTTTGGCGACAACAAAAACCTTTAAAATAGCATAAACGATAGCTTTTTTGTTTTGTGTTTTGACGCTATAGAGGTTGATTCAAATCCATTGTCCCGTTATAATAAATAAACGGGACAAGTGGTCGTGTTATTCCAGGATGAGCGGATGGAAAGTCCTAAGCCCTGTGGATCCTCTCACCTGCTGCCTGTCCGTCACTATTGTCCCCTCGCACAACGCTCTGGGACGCACACTTTGACATGACTGCTTTGTAACAGTACGCACAAATACTCACAACTATAGTAGTCGTTTCAAAAAAAAATGTTGCGTGTATTTCATCTATTTTTACTTTTATAACTTGTTTGCAACGTGAGCCAAAGCAAATTCCTATTTATTTGTATTTAAAAATCAAGACAGACACACAAAAACACGCAAAACAAGGACAAAAGGGATCAAGACACCAAAAAAACAAACAAACAGAACAAAAAAGAACAAAATTCCTAGTTTGTGACCGGGTGTTACTTATAACGAATTCTGATTTTGACAACTAAGTCAGATATGATACATTAAAGATCTCCACACCTGTTTATCCATGATATAATGGATCAGACAGATTCAGCACAGAGCGTTATGTGGAGGGAGGCATTGTATTTACATATGACGGGAAACGATTTATTTGGATTATTCGGAACCAATGCTGATACTGCGACTTTTTAACTTATTGTTTGATCTGCATGCCCCCAATTTACATGTATCTGTACACCCTGGATCCTTCCCGTTCAGAATTAAGATTAAGAGATTAAGATTAAGAGATCCTTTATTTGTCTCACAGTGGGGAAATTTCACTGTTGCATCACATGTAATAGAACAGTAGGAAAGAGAGGCACACAGCACCGTTACCTGAACAGTAGTTGTCCTAATTCAAATAAAACAAAAGCTCCAACTCTAGCATCAATAATAAGTATAAAAACTTTATCTTGAAAATAACAATAGATTTAACATTATATACAAAGTACTGTGTATTCTAGTGCAAGTAAAGTGTGGTTATATGTTAGCATCTGTACATTAGCAGCTGTACAGTATGTTTACCTCTGTACAATAGCAGCAGTATGTTTACATCTGTACATTAGCAGCTGTATATTGCACATTCAGGTATAAGATAAGGATATTGCAACGATGCATGACACATGGAATCAGGTTGGCAATGTTCATTAGTCCTTATTGTTTGTTGTACAGTCTGACAGCAGCAGGAAGGAAAGAACCTCTCCTTCACACATCGAGGATAAGTGAAGAATTGGTCAAAAAAATAAATCTATAAAGTTTACACTATTCAGCTTTCTTCAACTTTGGACCCAAGCAAAACCAAAATATCAAAACCCATCATTGATAACATTACACAACAACAGTAGTCATCTTGGAGGACTATACAAAAGCGTTGAATTCACCAACACAGATCAAACGGTTGAAACACAAGAGAACAACAAGTTAGTCCCAGACGGCTAAAGCCAATACACTGCAAAAATACTGTGATGAAATATGAAGTTACAAATGCTAATAGATTGTTCAAATTTGGAAAAAGTGTGCATCAATTTGAGCACATTCCGCCTGCCTCAAATCAAGATTTCCTAATGGGACAACCCAAAGGATCTTGTTTAAAAAATATATACAAGAAATGTCTCCTTTGGAATGAGAAAATAAAGCAACAGTTCTTGAAAAAAGACTATATAGATTTGTCCCTTTGGTAAATCTTGTGTGAAGACAGTCAGAATAAACTCAAATCAAGATACAAAAACACTAGAATCACCTCATTATCAACTTAAATTTTATCATTTTTTTATAGTGTATGGGAGACATTTCATTTTGCTTTTCCCATTGGCAAATCTTGTTTTAAGGCAGTCAGAATGTGCTATAAATTGAGATACATTTTAACCAAGTTTTAGCAACTTTTGACTTATTTTTCACCACTTTCTGCAGTGTACTGTATACTTCCCTAAAGAACACAGGTTTAAACTCACAGTGGCTGAGCTCAGGTCGTGTAGGACGAGAAATATTGGTCCTGCTCAAGAAAGTCACTCCCCAAACGCTTTTTAAAACGTTGTCAGACATCTGCGAGCTGCCCTGGCCTTGAACAAAGAGCGAGGAGGAGGCGTCCCGGCACACGAGCCAAAACATACTCTTAAAGAAGACGTATTGTGCTAAACCGACCTGCGTGGAATTGTTTTTAGCTTTACTCTTTCTGCATAAACTCGCCCCCTCCCCCTCTTGGAACATTCTGCCTCTTTAAGCAGATGCGTCAACTCCAAATTGGCTCATTTAATTACAACTGTGTAATTAAATGTTTTTAAATTGTGAGGCTGTAATTCAGGCGGACACCAGTGGATGGCAGTAGTGAGCGCAATCAATTACTTTTCTTAAAACCTGCCAACCATGAAAGTTGATTGTGTGTTTGTGTCTGATCAAAAAAATACATTCAGGCCAAACACAAGACATTTTCAAGTTTAAAAATGCCTAAGAAGAAGATCATGAATAAGTGAATGGGTTTAAAGGCGAGGTATCTAATTTAGATTTTTTTTCTTTTCTTAAACGCCTATTTTTTCATTGCAATTGAAAAAGTTTGGTAAAGGTAAAATTTTGGGAACAAGTCAGAGCACAACTTTTCTGTCTTAATTTTTATTAGAGATACTTATTTATATTTATATTTTGCACGCCTGCCTTGTGAGTCACTATTGGGCGCGATGGGCTGAGTGAGGCTGGTCCTGTGACAGAGGCTTAAACACACATTTCATGCATGTGACAAACCAGTGACAAAAACAAATAATTTTGAGAGCGAAGAATGAGTCTGTATTTTATTATAAAGCTACATTTAACTGTGGTTTTAAAGTTAGATTCCGCAGCTTTAAGACACAACATGTATTTCTGTTCTTCTCTGCGATGTCCCTACATTGGACAAACATATCATTTCATCTCATCAAAATACTTCAAATGATCCACTGTATACAGCTGAATACGCCACAGAAATGAAAATATAAAAGCAAAAAAAGCAAAATTCCAGAAAATGCTTTTTATGGAACAATAAGAAAATATATTGTTTTCTCATCATTTGTCGTTATTGCAACATATGCCGTAAGGATTAGTGCAACAGAGCAAACCTCCTCTGACATAATGAAGACGTACAGGTGAAGCTAGAAAATTAGAATATAATTTCTTTGGAGAAAAAAATTGAAATGTTCAAAAGTTAATTTCTATCTCTGAGTTCACTTAAAATGTGAAAATAAAATAAATATGAAATAGTCTCATTCCTCGCAAAGAGACAAACCTTTACTTCATGGCTTACAGTGCACTTTCAAAATATTGTACTTTATTTAGTTTGGGGTTTTTACAATCTGCGAGCCATAATTATCAACATTCTAAACAAAGGCTTGATATTCTGTGTCTCCGATTACTGTCAGGTGTTAGCATGTTTGTGTTTCACCTGTGTGTATCTGATTAGAATATTTCACAGCAAGAATGTCCTGGGTTTGATTCCACCTCCAGACCTCTCTATGTGGAGTTTGCATGTTCTCCCCGTGTTTAGGTTTCCTCCGGGTGCTCCGGTTTCCCCTACCACTAAAAACATGTACAATAGTTCTGGCATGTGCCTCCTGTATGGTGACCGTGCTCCCATCTCTGTGTGGAGTGAGAGAAAAACGCCCACAACTTTTTGTGACTCTGGTTTGTGAAAGGGGCTGTATAAAAAAAGATTACCTACTTAAATTACTTACAGTATTTTACAATTTACATCCCGGTTTTAGTTACCTCCCTTTGCTTACCCTGGCAGAGCTGGGTCGTATCAACTGTTTTTTGCTTTTAATTTTGTAAAAGGCGATTTTGAGTGCCCAGAAAGGCCCTATATAAATACAAAATAGTATCATTTTACCACAAAATGATTTTAACATGTGCAAACTACACATTGCTGCTGATATAGTGATACTCCAGCTCACATTATCAATCAATCCTGAGTCTGCATTTACATTAGATAGATAGATAGATAGATAGATAGATAGATAGATAGATAGATAGAGAGATAGATAGATAGATACAGTACTTTATTGATCCCTGTAGGATAACTTCAGGCGTCCATATTTTCACTACATTTTGATATTTCTCTATATTTTGCATACAGTACAACAGAAAAGTTTACAAGCCAGGCCTCAGCATCCGTCATCCTGAGAGTTCTCCCTGAGGCGACGCTTTCATAATTCAAATGCACCACAAACAGAAGCACGGACTTTACGAGCCACTAATCGCTCACATCATCGGGGCTGAATTCTGGCCTGGACTGGGTTGTCAGACACAATTAATGATAGGACCATTCCAGATCGTAATAAAACTCCACCTATAGTTGTGGCTGTTTGGGACTAGAATATATTTGTTTTCATGTTGCAGCCAAAAGACAGTTGATAATGTTTCCATAAGTCAACTTCTTTCAACGGTGGCAAACACAATATCACATAAAAACATGGTCCCTAGATATACAGTCATCAACACACTGCAAAAACTGACAATAAGTTAGTAAAGAATTGCTTGAATTGAAAATTTGCTAATTTTGTAGCCGTAAAACAATATTGGTCAATGGAACTGCAAATGCAAAGATGTCTTGTTTTTTTAAGAATTCTCACTTGGATTGAGAAATACACTTGAAAGAAGACCTGAGATGAGGAAGAATCTGAGGCACTTTTGACATTTAAATACAAACTTTTGGAATAGGACCTTTTTTGCTTATCCCATCCCAATACTTTTCTTTAAAAAAAGTAAAAAAATAAATACAAAAAAAAACTACTTCAATCTAAATGAAAGACAACTATTTGATTTGAGCATTGTCTGCCTTATTTTGGGTCCGTTTTTGCAGTGCATTTACAAAAACAAGAACAAACCTTGTCATATACAGAGAAAATAATGTTTTCACTCGCAGGGGACTTACAGTGGTTTTCATGCTTTAGCCACAACTCACTGGAAACAACACCGGCTTGTCCTGAACGTAAACACCCCCCGAGTTTAACAGTCAATCTGTCTGAGGTATGAATTGAACCAAAACTTTAGAAATTCCATGTTTTTTATGTGAAAAGTGAAAAGTTTAGTATTATGCCTGTGTTGTTATGTCTCTCACCAGTAAATTATTTTAGTAAATTTTATCCAATAAGTAAATCTCTTCCTGAGAATCTGTAAATTGTACTTACACAAAACAAAGCACACACTAAAGTACACTATAAGGCCCATATATACTTTAATTCGGCAACATTTATTTTGCCGAATGTACTATAAAAATGATTGTTATGCCATATATATGTTGGTTTCATAATGCATGTAAACGTGTATGATTGATGTATGTCTTTGTAAAGAACTTTGGGTTGTACTGCATGGATCTTGCATTATGAATAAACTTGATTGATTATTTTTTGTCTCAGGACATCTCGAGCTAGTTCCATCCATTGGCCAATCGTGTTTGAAGACAGTCAAAACAAACTCCAATCAAGACCTAAACGACTAAACTCCAGCCAAATTCTATTGTTTTATTTAACTAATGCTGTGAGTTATTCCCCAACTTTGTAAAAAACTCCCAAAAAAACAATTTTGAATTATGAATAACTATCACGTAGAAAACAAAAACCTCTTGCATAGACTCACCATGTGTTTGCAGTGAGCAGAGTCCAAGCAGTAGCAGCAGCAGGAGCAGAGGTCTCCTTCTCCGCTGTCCTGCCATGGTCCCCCCCCCCCCTAATCCAAGCCTCCTCCTCTGTACGTCCAGCTATGTCCAGCCACAGATGTCCAGGGTCCAGACAGAGACAGGGCCAGGGTTGTGTACGCTCCGGGGTAAAGAGTGCAATCAGTGTGGAGCAACAGCAGCAGCAGCAGGAGCAGCAGGAGCAGTAGTTCTGGAGCGACTGAAGCAAAGAAGCAGAGGAGAAGACAGACAGAGGAGGGGGTGGAGCTAGAGGCGAGTGGGAGGGGATGAGAGGGGATGGGGGCCGGCAGCGTATAGGGGCTGCACTAGAGCATCCATTCAACTTTTAACACACTATAAAAAAGCATTTCTAAAGGGTTTAAAATGATTTGAATTCAGATTTTGACTAGTTAAAAAAAGGGAATACCTACCTCTGAATCCATGTTACTAGTTCCTCGCTCTTAAAACTGTTTGGTTCTACCACTGGTTTTCATATGAATGTAAGTTTTGGGCTCTGCCACATCTTGAAATCAGCTTTTTCAAGAAAAATAGTGAGTAAGGTTCATTTATAGAGCGCGTTTTACAGACCAAGGTCACCCAAAGCGCTTCTACAATTGTTCAGAAAAAAGCCTAACTCAGCCAATCACACTGCAGACAGTTATGAATAATAATAAAGCTCAAATATAACTAAATTTATCTTAATTTGAGCACATTCTGACTGCTGTAAAACAAGATTTGCCAACAGGACAAGGAAAATTATCTCGTTTTTAAAAAAATATACAAGAAATGTCTCCCCGGGAATCAGAAAATTAAGCAACTATTCTTGAAATACGACCAAATGGCTTTGTCCCATTGGCAAATATTGTTTTAAGACAGTCAGAATGTATTCAAATTAAGATAAAAAACCCTTGATTTATGGAATTATTACCTCGTCATTTATAATGTTTTGCAGTGCAGCCCTCAGAATGTCAAAGATAACATTTTCTAATGACATGAATAGAGCTTGTTTTGGTCTGATTTGTTCTCAAAAAGTTGAAAAAGTTAGGTACACCAGCTTTAAGTACAATTTACTAAATGACTCTATATTATTTCTTACCTTTTTCAAGATTTTCTTTGATATTTTTCTATAGAACAAAATAAAAATTGAGAACATCAACACACAATAGTAACACTTTTCCTCCAGCTTTGTCCTAGGGTTGAGTCACAGGGAAACACATTATCAACAGATGAAACTTTTTCCATTTTAGTTGAGTGTTTTTCTTATTCGTTAAAGGACTCAGTTCTTCTGTGATCTGCTGTGAAACTTTAGAGGTGAACTCTAAGAAGAAATGCAGCTGTGATGAGAGTGATGAGAGATGAACGGTCTCGGAAAATCAGCATTTGGTAAAAAGCCTCCTGCATTGTACTGTACGCACCCACGCATGGACAGATACACACACACGCACGCACACGCACACACACACTGGCTTTATACATCTCTTATTCTCTTAAATGAATTTCCAGGAAGCTGATCCAACCCATAGAAGACATATTGTCTGCTAAAGGTTCTGTTATTTCAACTAATTGAATTCTCAATCTTGATTTAAAATGATTTGATAACTCTCCTTCTTAATCCTCTGTGTATAATAAAAAAACATAGAAAGAAAGAAAGTGCATGAAGGACAGAGCTACAGGTGCTAAAGGGGATTTCCAGAGAAATAAGTGGGAAAATATTCTCTCAATCACTCTGCCCACAACATCCTGTCTTCGTCTGATTAGCTGAGTGAGAGAGGCCTGAAACACACTGCAAAAAGTGATGAAAAATAGGTCAGAAATGTATCTTAATATGAGCACATTCTGACTGCCTTATAACATGATTTGCCAACGGGACAAGCAACACACTTGTATATTAAACTTACATTATGCACATGAATATTAAGTTGAAAAACATATAAGTGCCAGAAACATAATTGAAAGGTTTACTTTTTTGAGGAGGCAAATCTATTTTAGTGTCAGACAAATAAAGTTTCACACCTTCTTGAGCAATTTCTTTCAAAGGCACTGCCAATAATAACACATGTTGATTATAATGAAAGGAACATCACTTTTTAACAAATCTTGGAAATATATATGCATTTTTTTTCAAGTGAACTCTTCAAATATATAAATCTATAGAAGTATAGATAGATACTTCATTGATCCCCGTAGGAGAAATTCAGGGGTCCAGTAGTAAAAATGAAAAATAAAAAGGATCTTTCTAAAAAGTAACAAAATAGTAATAATTAGCAACAGCCCTTCCGGTCACAGCAGCAGAGGTGGAGTAGCCTCTGGGTGCAGCAGGGCAGGTCACAAGGTGGAGGAGCTGCTTGGGTCAGACCATTTTCTCTGCTCTAGTCCAAAGTAAAATGCTGAAAGCTTTATTAGTATTTTTCAAAAAGTTAGCTTTCCTCCAGTGGAATTTCGGCAGATCCGCTTTGTTCGGAACATGAATCCTCTCCGCTTCAGTCTGGACCAGTGCAGAACTATGCACACTGTACTGCAGCAACATCTCAGGTAGAAAAAATAATACAATTGTAAAGCACAAAACAACAACTGTTTCAGAGCTACTTAGGACTTGCTGCCGTTTTCCAGCGCATTCAAAAGTAAAAATATCTTTATACAGTATATAGATAGAAAGATAGATATTGCTCCTATTGTTCTGAAGCATTTACAGTTACTTATCTGTATATTTGTGTCCTCTTGTGTATCATTACCAGTGACCTGTATGTGCCCTGGAACACAATCATGGACGACTAATGATTCTTTTATCTTATCTTTTTGGTCATCGTGCCCAACAAGCAACTTCTATAATCGTTAATTTTCTACATACTAGCGACATTAACCCTGTTTCCATAATCAGGCCCTCATGGAAAAACTGATAAACTCTGAGTTAATAATTACCTGAATTTGGTGTTTTTTCTCTAATTTGAGAACATTCTAACAGTCTTAAAACAAGATTTGCCAATGGGACAAAGCCATTCACTTTTTGCAGTGCATCCTCACTCAGCCAATCAGCTCTCACCCCAAAGAGGCACAAAGTGGCACGCAGGGCTTTTTCTTACGTTTATGCAAGTATGCAAAAGATTGCAAGTTTGTTTTTTTGGTTTCATTTTATTTATTTTTTTTCACCTCTGAGACTATTGGGGGAAAAACTCCTAAATCTACTACCAGTATTGATGAAAGAAGCTGTATGTATCCCACCTTATATGAGACAAAAACTGAAATGTGAATTGAGTAGAAGCTCGGAACAGATCCAACCCAGTGTTAGACAACATTTAACGAAAAGTAGAATCGCTACTGATCATGTACAGAACATGGAGCAAAGAATGTGAAGAAGAGTGAGCGACGAAAGAGGTGTAGGGTCAGAGACTGTTTTGGCCCTCTCTGTGTATGAGCTTGTTTTTATGTGTGTGTGTCTGTTTGTGTTTGTGTTTGTGTGTGTGTGTGTGTGTGTGTGTTGTACCATCAGTGATAACACAATTGTATTTAATGCTATGTGTTCTGTTGTTCTTATTTCCAAATGTTACTGTTGTGTGTCTTGTGTTTGAATGTGTGAGATGAGATTGGAACGTCCCCAATAACTCCTCTGGCCCCGGGAAAAGCCATTGGTGAGAATGACACCGGGGACTGGGGTCGTATCACAGACAGAAGACATTTATTCATGTTGCAAAGACACAACCAAAGTTTTGCCACCTGCATGTGATGTTATTTTCATGGACTCTCCTCTCAGCGTCTGCATCAGTAGCTTCGACCTTCAGAAAACCATAACATAAAGTGGAAAATCACCAGCTCCTGCAAAGAGGTAAAAGAAAGACAAGCTTAGGTTTAAACAAAATTGCTTGAAAAGTGTTATAAGAGAGAAACCATGTTCCAGCTTCTTCCCTCTGGCAGATTACACAGAATAGGTCGCTGGGATTTTTTTGTTATTTTTTTGTTATTTTGCTAAAAAATGTTATGGTTATGCAACAAAATACCACAATAATCCAGGTAGTCCAGCAGTAATACATTCCATGAAAAGAAGAACAAGAATAATGAAGAAAAAAACTTTGCATGAACTCCTGCCACATTCTTATATAAACAAATTAGACGGCCTAACTGTTATGCTAACAGCTTCTTTCCACAGGCTGTTACTTATAAGATTGTTTCATTTATGTTATGCGCGTGTACTCCAATGGGGTTTTACTGCAAATAGAATCTAAATCTGAATCCAACATAACCATAAACATCTGTGGATATTTGTAGCTACATGTTATAAACGGTGTTAGAGTTTTCAGAGCAAGAAGGTCCTGGGTTCGTTTCCTCTCTGTGTGGAGTTGGTATGCTCTCCCTGTGTCTGCGTAGGTTTCCTCCGTGTTCTCCGTGAATGGATGGCGTTGATCGGGGGCTTTCGACGCTCCAGCGTGTTCGCCGTCTCGCTTCTGTCATCGCCGTGTTTGGAGAGAACGGTAAAAAAAAAACTGAATTTTCAACAACAATTTGGGTGACCTTGGTCTGTAAAAATGCACTATATAATAATAAAAGATTATATTCATGAGGCGCCTAACATAAGCGAAGCACATCTCGAGGTGCTACAGCAAGTTTAAAACATAATCAAAACATCAGAATAAAAACACACACAGACAAAATATAAAACTATATTTACAGACGACTTACTTACAATTCAAAAACCATCCCGCTCTTCAGTACAGTCTTAACAGTGGCCTCACACCTGTTTTCACACACTTGTCTATAAACAGCTTGTCCTTTGGCCTGTTCTCCCCCACATTCTCTGAAATGTGTTTGTCCCGTGGCCCTGCGCTGAGACCACGCTGAGGCCTGATCTGTTTTTGTCTTTGCAGTCTTTCCCCTCTGCTCTCTGCTCTGACAGTTTGCTCCATTCATCATCTGCTCAGCGTGAGGCCGCCCTGGAGAATAATGCTCTGTGAACGAAGAGGTGGGGGGCGGCTGCACTGCAAAAAAAAGATCTGCTCGAAATGAGATAACAAAGACATATTGGGCTTTTGTCTGCTGTATAGAAGGCCTCCTGGGTTCCTGCTGGTGCCCGCGGTCAGGACGAGACGTGGCCAGTCAGCGGGTCAGATTTATGTAGGGATGTTCTGATGTCATTTTTCTTATTCAATCTAATTCAATTCAATTTGTTTTTCTGAATCAGGGTTCCCCAACCTTTTTGAGCCGTGGCACACCTTTTTCATTTAAACCTATCACATGGCACACCCCCCACTGAAACTGATACAAACTGATGTTACTCTACAGCCATTAATAACAAAACAAAGTCATTCTCATCAAAGTAGATTATGTAGAAAATCAGAGAAGTGCAACGATGTATTTCTAATCTTATAATTCTTTATTTTTTCACATTATTTTGACCAAATAGCTGATATTGGATCATTTCCCAAGGAACACCAAATATCATGTCAAGGCACACTAACGTTCCCCGGCCCACTGGTTGAAAAACACTGGCCTGAATCACAACACCAGTCGTCTTGTAGGACTTGTCCGTTCACCAACGACAGATCAGAGAATCAAACTGTTTAAACACACAAAATGCGATAATAACAACCACAAAGGAGCCATTGGTTTATGTGGCGCAGACATATGCCCATAACTCAGAATCAAATGTCCATAAATGTTAATAAATGTCCTAATCATCACTGTTCCTGCATCTGCAAGGAACAACTCAAAACAAAACCCAGTGGGAAAAAAGTGAGAAACCTCAGGGAAGCCCGGCCTGAGAGAGCGATCCACTCTCAAGGATGGACCAGCTGTAGATTCAGGACTCAGGCTGAGGCTCAGGCTCAGGCTCAGATACAGACACTTTGCCCTAGTGTCGATACAAACACCCGTCTGAAAATAATAAATATACAAACTAAATAAAAAAGGATAGTTAAGAGCCATTTAAAACAACACAGTCCCACTTAAAGGTGAGGTTCGAAACTTAATTTGTATTTATGTATGTATATTTATGACCATGGGGCAACTTTTTTTTTAAATTGTCCCTCCCCCTTGGCATAATCATACAACCAATAAGATTTGCTGGAGGAGAATAGTTAAACCAATGATGATGGTCTTCTAGGATTTTAATACATTTTGACGAATCAGGAGGCTGCAGAGGTGAACAAGGGCGGGTCTAGTGGATCGTCTTCAAAACGTTTCACTCTCTTCACATTTTATAAAATAACTGACATCAACTTTGAAGCTTTGATTGATTGATTTTATTTGAACTGTTTACATTTTGTGTTGGGACAAATTTACAAGTTACACTTTGGTACAAGCTCAAAAGGAGTGAAGCCATAAAGCTTATGGACGCCTCCCCCTCCTTAAGCTTCTTAAGCTACTTGAAATGTGTTTGTTATTCTAAAAACATGTCACAAAACATTCCTATAGGTTTTTGCAGCTAAAGTCTTGCACAGTCTTCAAGTAAATCTGAGATAAGCTTCTATTCCAATTTTTTGAGACATGAATTTTAATGTTTACTTTTGGAAATGCTCGTACAGTTGCTGTTGTGAATACATTTACAATACAAATGTGTAATGATGACCTGTTCCATGAAAATATTGTTGTGTTTTTGGCTATTCATGGGTTTGGACAAAAATGAGGCAAATTTGACCTCTCTGCCCATAATATTTTATTATAAAGAGAGAGTATGGTTTTACTGTTGCAGAATACATACTGTATGATCAGCATAAAGTGACACAGTACTGCTTTGAAATAGCATTAGCCAAAGGAACAAACAGAAAACACTCCAACTTTCTCAAATTTGACAATCATTTCTAACTCAATATGTGAAGAAAATTGTGCTCCTTTTGCCAAAACCTCTTTCATTGTCCCTTTTTTAATTTTTCTAATTTAAGATCCAAGATTTGTTTATTTGCCACAGGAGACATTTGGTTCTGACGGGTTGATGGGTCTGCTACATTTTCAAGACTATAAAGAAACAAAAGACACCGAAAACACTGGAAAAACATATGTAAAATTTGTAATAAATGTCCCCAAAAAACGCAAAAGTATCTTAATTTGATCTCATTCTGACTGCCTCAATAGATTTGCCAATGGGACAAAGCAAAATGTTCTTGAAATGAGACTGAATGGCTTCGTCCCATTGGAAAATCTTGTTTTAAGACACTCAGATCATATTAGGATAAAAACCACTCGATTCAAGTGATTATTACCTCATATTTTATAATTTTTTTGCAGTGAAGAAATGCTATATGTTTTACCACCAAACACACACTTCATTCCACTTCTTATTCCACACTGAAACTCACAGATCCTGATTCCGCCTTAATCAGCGCGTGTGTGAGTCTGTGGTGTTTTGCAGTGTAAACCTGCGGGTGTGAATACAGAGGTGGCCGGCCCCTGAGCGCTGGGGCCAAACGCTTCCCGCGGCTCGGCCACCACATCACAATGCGCCTCATTGGAGACACAGGAGGGGGGTGCTCAAGGAGATTTACCCTGAAAAATGGACTTTTAACCACGTCCTAATGGTTTTCATTCCCATTTATCATTGACGTTGTATTTAAGGTGATCCCGATTCGATCCTCATTCTACTCTGGACTTTCCACAAGACAACTCAAAGTGCAGAACAAAGATAGAGAAAGATAGAGACAATCACACAAGGCATTACAATCATCAATAAACCACTCATAATCACAAGTGGTGCACGTTACTTTGTCTGTTATATCGATATAAGCAAAACTACGTATTGTTCAGAAGTCTTGTGTTGATGTGGGCAGAAGCAGAGCCTGTAGGAAACGGTACATTGATAAGAGTCAGTCAGTCCCAGAGCAGGTCAAAAGCAACGCAGCAGAAGTCAAGAGGTCAGAAGAGGCAGAGTGAGCGCTCGTCTCTGTAGCTGCTGACGTAGCTCTGCGCTGTCTGGAGTCTTGGAGCCGCCATCACCTGTGCTCCTGCTTCTCCTGCTTCTCCTGCTGCTTTGTACTTTGTCCAGGTACATATTTTTTATGGACAAAGTTCTTCTTCTTCTTCTTCTTCTGTTTTCATCCATCTCTTCGCCTTTATTCAGGCCTAGGTGTGGGAGGTGGGGGGCATTAGTCCGAGCTTAATGACCTGGATTATTACCTGGATCTCTTGGGTTTTCATGGTTTAATTTTTGCCATTTATTTGTGTTTTTACTGGATTTTTCTGTGTAAGATTTTACTTGATTTTTTTCTGTACTCTTAAAACTTTTTTATGCAGCTGTTTTTGATATTGATAAAGGTTGGCTGTCTTGAGTTTAAATGCTTTTTGTGGTTTCTTTCAAAAGAACCCGAGTCACTGAGTTGCGATTTTATTTGTATACACACATTTTAAACAGTATTTTATCTACATTTTATTCATTACTGTGACGCGATGTGTGCCTTTTCTCTATGAAAAGCGCAACATCCAAGTCATTTCATTCATAGATGAACAATTTACTTGATTATTATATTAATAACTCACAAAATAGCGGTAAATGAACTGTCCATATATGGTCTTCATATTTTCATACATCTTCTTTTGACTGTGGCACGGTGGCTGTTTTTGCACGTTCTCTCCGTGTCTGTGTACAGTATGTTTCCTCTGGGTGCTTTGGTTTTCCCCCTTAAACCACTAAAATCTTGTAATAGCTCCCCTCTCTCTGGGGGCAGGACTGCACTGAAAAAGAGCTTCTGAAATCTCAGTGGAACGTTTCTGGGCAACTGGAAATCAATAAGTTGTTATGTACCTAAAAAACTTCATTCTACATTCAACTGCATTTCAATGCTGAGTAATTAAGATGTTTACAGAGTGGGAGTCTACAATTGTCTACTTCTTTCCCACTCCATTTCGAGCTCGTAAATATGGTGAAACTAGGGCAAATACTGCTGCTTGATTGTATTTTTGTGTTTGTATATTTGATGTGTGAGTTTATACTGTAGTCATAAGCAACATGTTAAAGTTTAGTTTAAGTGTAATTTATTAGGGACAATGTGGAGTTGCATTAAAAAGATGGCTGCACCAAATTTAGCACCATGCTTCTTTTCACCTGTAGTCCTACACAATACAATCATATGAATTGCACATTAACACAAAGTTCAAATAAAAAGTGCAGGTTACTATAGCTAAAACATATTACAAATAACAGTTAAATAAAAGAGTAATTTAACAACATACAGTATATATTAAAATACAGTCCAATAAGGTGCAATACAGAGTTACAGAAAGATCATGTAATCTAAGGCACATATATATTGTAAATACTTATGAATGTAAAATTTCTGCTAAAATTATTGAATCAATCAATCAATCAATCAAACACAGAGCAGTGCTGTGTGAATTAGATGCAAATTACCTTCTTAAACCAGATTAAAACATGCTGACTGTGACAAATGGTGTTTTCTTCATTCCTTCAGCAAAGAATTGTATATTTTACCAGCTCTTAAAGTTATATAGAAAGATTTTCCACTTGCGGGTGGATCACCAAGTCTATTGGTCCTCCCAATTGTCAATCATTCTGGTGATACGTGCTTGTCAAATAAGGCCAGAGAGTTTTATTCACAAAGTGGAGAGGACAGGTCTATCCTAGCTTGGCCTTAGCCATCCGTTCACTCCGCTCAATCGTCACTTCCTTCATGTAACGTCTGGGTCTGGTCCCTGTGTTTGTGATTACAATCAGTTGAATTCCATCCGATAAATCAACGAGCGCGGGAGGCATGTGTTGTAGTAAGTTGTGGGTTACGTCAAGAGTTTTCGTCGAACGGGCAGTTTGTAGTTTGGCAATGGCGAAAAATGTGATAGTAAAGTAATCCGGTCTGGTTATATCAATAAATTGAGGCCGGAGCAAGAGAAATGTTTAGCAAATGTAATTGCTGGCAAAGATTGTGGCACTACTCCCCACGGGCTCCGTTAGCGGCAAAGGAGATGGCTAGGCTAAATGCTAACGACTCACTTGGGCGCATTACATATGTCACAGTAAACTCAGATTCAATCGTTTCAATCTGCAAAAGGAGTTCACCCCTCCCACCTGTAAACGGAGCTCAATGGAGCACCTCCAGACCTTAGTACAAAATTTAATTTGTACTATGGTGTGGTACAACCAGGCTTGTTCTTTCTTAAAACTTGGGAAAATCCTCCTATATAAAAATACCTTTTAAGATGATGACCACCGTTGCAAAAGTCTCGCGTCTCATCTCAAGTCTGAATATGGTTTTATGACAGGAGCAGAGCTGGCTTCACCCCCCACGCACCGCCATGTTTACTCAGCCTTACATTCCTCAAATATGCCCAGACCAGGCTGCTCCATGCTCACATGCTCCTCAAATATACACTGAAAACTGTGTGTGTGTGTGTGTGTGTGTAATGCTGTACTGGGAATATCATTAACATTAGACTCACTCGAAGCTGGAATCTTTTGAAAGGCATCTATGCTTTTGTATGCAAAGCTGTGGATGGAGTTTGTTTTTTGTGGGGTATTTTTCCAGTATTTTGCAGAAGAAAGTAAAAAAATGTATGCAAGACGCTCAAGTTGACAATGATAAAATAAGGACACACATTAACACAACAATAACAATACATGAATAGAACAAAATAGGACGACTAGTAAATAGAGCATTCCTGGGCCTTGGGTTGGTCTGGACCTTAGACTGCATATCGATGGACAATACTACCCCCATATTTCAATGAAACACAATTGGTAAGTTGTGCTCCTTATCGCTCTGACTTAGTAAGTGAGTAAGTAATCTTTATTTATATACCGCCTTTCAAAGACCGGAGTCTCAAAGCGGTTTACAATTGTTATTTCTTGGGCGTTTGTCTCTCACTCCACACAGAGATGGGAGTGGGGTCGCCAGTACAGGAGGCGCATGCCAGACCTATTGTACATGTTTTTTAGTGGTAGGAGAAACCTGAGTACCCGGAGGAAACCTAAACAGACACAGGGAGAACATGCAAACTCCACTCAGAAATGCCCTGCTCCGACCGGGATTCGAACCTAGGACCTTCTTGCTTAGAAGCGAGAGTGCTATCCACTCAGCCACTTACATTGTAAAGTCTATCCGTTTGTGTAACACTCACCATTTTGGGCTTAAAAATCTGTGGCTCACGATGATCTCTATAGTGTAGGTTAACCCTGTCGTCACAAATGCCCATATAAGGAAATTGCCCTAACCCAATCCCATCCTGTCCTGGTTTCAATTCAATTTTGTCCCTAAATCACAACAGTAGATATCTCAGAGGACATAACAAAAGCTTTGAAATCACCAACACAGATCAGAGAATCAAACAGTTAAATAAAAGAATATAGAACACATATGTATTGGTCCGTAGGGGGAGTTGAACAATGTCCATGAATATGATAATGATAAATGTTGATAAATGTTGTAGAATGTTAATGTGTCCTGGATCATCACCACAGTCCTTTATGTTAGACCCACTAACAAAAAGGACGATGGATGATGGAAGTGATGGATGATGATGACCATGGATGATTTACTGTGCAAGGTCCAGATGCGACCCCACGTGATGTCCGTCTTGTTCAGAAGAGAATGCACGATGGACAGATGAATGGAAGGCAGCGGGCCCCGGGGGCCAAAACGGCCACATCCAGCTTCCTCCCCACCTCAATCTGACGTTAAAACAGGTGTTTGAGAGATAGTCTGTTTCGGCTGATGAAGATTATGATTATTTTTTTTGCATTTTATACTGCATTTCTGAACTTTTATTGTATTTAAGTCTTGTGTTTCTGTGTTGTATGTATCTCCACTGGTGCTCTGTCTGCAAATGAATTCCTGCGCGGATAAATAAAGGTATTTGGCCACTTCGCTTTCCTCTGTGTCTCTAAAAGACGCCCAGATCCTTGCTCTGGTCATAGTCACTGATGGCTGGACTGCTGTTGTCTGCTTTCTTGAGCAGGGCACTTATCCCAACAAACTTTGCCCCAAATCTGCAGCAGGTCCTTTCAATTACACAAGTGAAGTTTGCCCACTTTGCGACGAATAAAGGATTTCTTAATCTTAATCTAATCATACAGATGTGCTTGAACGTTTACACGCCCAGCCAGAGATGTCATTGTTTCCCCTGTATTTTGCAGATTGTGAACAATAACACAACCACAAGTGAAATCTCAATATTGATCTAAAATGGCTTTATGTTTTTCACCAGTGTCTCTCTGTGTCTATATGTACCTGTGCTCATCCCCATGTGGTCCATTGTCTTTCTCTGTTGTTTTCTTTTGTTTGGTTCCTGTTTGGATTTTGAGTTTGGTTTTCCCTGGACCTTTATTCCATCGTCATCAATAAATCATTATTTTTGCATTCCTACATTTTGGGAGCTCCTTCCTCTCACCTCATGACAAATCTTGGTTTATAACAGTTGTGTTGAGCTGTGCATACAACTGAAGGATTGTACCTTTTCAATGTACTGAAAGTATTTGTGATTTTAATGCCCTGTATCTTGTTTTGTTCCAGTTTCCTTGTGTGTGAACTGCGCTATACAAATAAACATACCTTGCTTCGTTCTCCCTCCCTGTGCGTCACATGTGGAAATCAAACGGTCAAAGCGTATTACATGCCGCTGCTTTTTGTTATTACAGCTCTGAAGTTTTAGCAGATTTTGGCTGTATAACGTAGAGTTCCCTTTCCGATACTCTGCAGCTCTGTTCACAGCGGCTCGTTCTGCGTGTCTTTATTTGGATTTCTCGTCCGGTTTTTAGCTCCATTTTTAGGCAGGCGGCTCAGTGGCACAGCGGCACGTCTGCTAATCCTCCAGTGGCTCTTTAAACTAACACGCACTCCGCCATAATCCACCCTGAGCCTGTGCATTCACCGCTGCATTTACATGGCAAAGACCTCTCCACCTCCTTCCCCACCATCCCCCCCTCCCAACGCTCCACAAGCAGAACTCCACAGGTAGGAAAAGCTGGACCCAGTTTGGAGGTGGGGGTTCACAAACAGACAAATGGGGTCTTGAATGCAGAAGAACAATGATGGCTCAAACATTTGCTATACATGAATCACTCATTCATTATTATTAGTTTTAACAGGTCGAGAATCTAACCTTTTTATTTTCTTCTGGTTTTGGATATAGGCCTCCACCAGGTCTGCTCTGTGTCAAATGGTTCAGCTCAAAAATTTTATGAACAGAATTTCTCAGTGCAGCCAGAGGCCAGAGTGGGGCCAGGTTTGGGGACCATGGGATTTCATCATCTCTGCTCTTTTGGGGTTCTTCAAAGCAGGACTTCTGGCACGCTCTGGGAGGATAGCAGTGGAGCGAGGAGCAGCTGGGATGAAAAACAGCTCTTGCAGATCCATGGTTCTCAGCCAAAAGGTGCCTTGTTCTGCACAGACCGAGTATTAAAGGTATATAGGAGGATGTTCTTCTTCAAGTGGGATCATCAAGACAATTGGTCCTTCCAATTGTCAATCATTCTGGTGATATGCTCGCCAAATAAGACCAGAGAGTTTTGCTCAAAAGGTAGAGAAGGCGGTTCTGTCCTAAAATTTGGTTAGCACTGCAACGGGAGACCACTGAGAACACCAGGTGCCACAGTGGGGTGGTTGAGATGTGCTAAACTGTTGTTGTGTCCTTAGGCAAGACATTTCACCCATATTGATTCCATCAGACATTTATTGTATGTCTGATGGAAACCAATGCATTATTACAACAACACAAAACAAAATGAATCTGCTAATTTACTCTATGGAAACATGGTAAGTAGTAATCTTTTTTTATATAGCGCCTTTCTCAAAACACTTTACAATTGTTGTGTGCATTTGTCTCTCACTCCACACATAGATGGGAATGAGGTCACCATACAGGAGACGCATGCCAGAACTATTGTACATGTTTTTAGTGGTAGGGGAAACAAGAGCACCTGGACGGAACCTACACAGACACGGGGAGAACATGCAAACTCCTGAGAAAGGCCTGGAGGTGGAATCGAACCCAGGACTTTCCTGCTGTGAAGCTCAAGCGCTAACCCCTGCACGACTGTGCCACCCACCATGGAGACTCCAAAAGGTTCCTGATTACTCCTTAATATTGTAATCAGACAATAACTTATGTGACTTTCCGGTGCCCACTCCTTCCACACCACCACTTGTTCACAAACACTACACTCGTGAACTAAATCAATTAATGTTTCCCCTTTCCCTGATTGCTTTGTAGACTGTACATTGAAGACTGAAGCTGGGGATTTTATGGTGAAGGCACTTGTTTCTATTGAATGTGAATGAAACTCATATCCGCTTACCGCTCTGCCCCGAGGCGGCTGCAGCGGCCAAACCCAGAGCAACTTGAAAAGGCTTTAGGTGACTGTGTTTGCAGTGCCATCAATAAAGCGCTCTCCAAATCAAGTGCTTTTGTGGAGAGACAGTTAGAGGCTACGTACAGAGATGAGCTTTTGTAAAACCATTTGTGAGCTACCATAGAAACAAGAAATGGTTTATATTACTACAGTTCTGTTCTTAGGCAAATTGTACACTAGAAATATTCTTGTACAGTCCTAAATCCCAACAGTAGTTATCTCGAAGAACTTTACAAAACCGTAGAGTTCTCCAACACACATCAGAGAATCAAACAGTTCAAACTCAAGAAATCCAATGATTACAAACACATAAAACCATTGGTAACCATTGGTCATCTGCCCCTATTGGTCCATAAGGGGCAGATGACCATTGTCCATAAATGTTGTTGAATGTGGCATGTCCTGGATCATTACCACTGTCCTAATGCCTGATTACTGATTATATCCGTCGCCTTTGAGTTGCTTCCCCGTGCACATCAACAATGTGGCGAAAACGGGTAACTCCTGTAGCAGGCCAGTCTGGGGAATAACAGCGCGTACATCGACAGCAACTGGCCTCAACTACAGTGTGTTTTCTGTCATAAACTGTAGAGGGCGCGCAATACACGCAATACACACATGTTGTTGGAGCGCGCACATCGGATGATATCTCCGGATCTGAGTACAACTAGTTGCCGAAAAGTAGAACACGGGCAACTGACTGAATCCGGAGACCGACTGTTTATCTTCAGTTGTAAGAGCGCTCACATCGACCGATTTCGGCAACTGATCATCTCCATCACCTACTCTCAGTTGCCAAAAGCCGCCTTGCAACTAGTTGTCTCCAGTTACTCTGTCCATGTGTGCGCTAGGCTTTAGACCCTCCTGCATCAGCAAGGAAAAACTATTATTAAGAGTTACTGTCATATGTCACTATAAAGAATTTTCTAACTAATCTTTTGTTAACAATCACTTATTATAATATTGTTCATGATTCAAACTCAAAAAGCAGTGGGAGGAAGAAAAAACGTATAGATTCTCACCCCTGTGAGTTTGAAATTGTGCTTCAGTTAATTTGTAAGAATTAACTGAAGATATCCCTGTTTTCAAAATGTAATTTTTTGCATGTCAAGTCATCATTAAATGGCCCCCATATTTCAAAAGGCATTATTAAATCATGTTTTTTAATCATAACAGTAGTTCAGCCAAGATATTTGAATATCAAAATTAGTTTTTACGACCCGTAAAAGTTGTTATTGTTTTCATTCTCATGTCCTACCCTTCACAGTTTTGCCAATCAATTAAAATTTATCAGGCTTACTTGACTCAATGGAGCAGTACGTAAAAATCTGGCCAAAAATGGTACTGCAACCTCTCCCACTCTCCTTGACTCAGGTTGCCAGATAGTCAAACAAATCCAGCCGAGACCATATTATCTGAATAGACAGAGTTTTGTTAACAACAAATCTAGAACTAACATTTTTCACAAAGGCCCCGATAAAAAAAATATCCTTGTTTTATTCCTTGTTTTGTTATTAATGATTTGAAAATCGTAAAGGGACGTTTTTAGTTCTGCAGCCAAATATTACTTTACCAGTGAGGTTAGCTTGATGCGAGTTCTGGCAACCCGGATCACGGACTTTCTGAATGGTAAAACAGTGGAGGGCGGGACATCGAAATGAAAACAATAACAAGATTTAGGGGCATGATTTGTTAATGCCTTTTGATAGATCAGGGCCATTTTTTTTACGACTTGACATGAAAATCTTACATATTGCAACTTTAATGGTTCAAGGTAATGTTTTTTCTGCCTGTGGGTAGATTCTTTTGGCAGTTAAAAAGAGATAGACTTGGAATCTATACAAAAATATTCATAAAAATCACATTTATACAAATATCAATAAAAAAACAACAGATGAGTAAAAAAAAAAAGTCTCTGTATACGGTAGTTTCATGCTGTTGGAAATTAACTCTAAACTCTATTGTGATTCACACGGAGCTGAGATAAGATTCATGTGTAAAAATGTGGCCTTGACAAAGTAACAAACCTCATTCTAACTCCTCGCTTATGGTTCTTTCTCTTTTAGTCACTTGATTTGGAAGATTGTGAAGAACACCCACATTATTCACCCTTTTTGTACTTAATCTTGAACCTTTTTCAACACGTTTCATTTCAAGTTTGAGACTTTGAAATAGTTTTTGTCTGTTCTGAAGCAGATGGTAAAGACATGTTATGAACACAGCAGCAGATGGTAAAACAAGGACACGACAGCAATATAAAGAATGTTGAAACGTGTTCATATAAGCACACAGTGAAAATAAACACATTTGTGGTAAGTAAGTAATGTTTAGTTATATAGCGCTTTTCACAGACAGAGTCACAAAAAGCGCTTTACAATTGTTATGGTGCGTTTGTCTCTCACTCCACACAGAGATGGGACACATTGGCGCATCAAAGCCCCAATCAACACCATCCATTCACTCAGACCTATTGTGCATGTTTTTATTCAGTAGGGGAAACCAGAGCACCTGGAGGAAACCTACGCAAACACGGGGAGAACATGCAAACTCCACACAAAAAGGCCCTGATCTGTGTTGGCAAATACAACGATTTTGTAAAGTCTTCCGGGATAACTACTGTTGTGATTTAGGGCTATACAAGAATAGCATTTTTTGGTAACACTTTATATTAATGGTACATGAGTTCATGCATGATTCTCATGAACTAATGCATGAATTAATGCATTCGTTCATGATACATTCATGCATTACTAGATCATGAATTCTCATGAACTAACATGATTACATGTTGGTTCATGGATGACTTCATCCATGAATTAATGGTTGAACTACTGTAATGAATTTACATTACAATCTTAAAGAATCATCATGATCATGATGATACCATGAATTTACTGCAAAAGCAATGAAATGACCAAAAAATCATCAACCTTTCATGATCCTCATGATCATGCATGAACATCATGAGTCATATGGCGGAAATCTACTTGCAAATTATGACGACACAATCATGAACTTATCATTTGCTAATGCTTAATACATCATGATTTCATTATGATTGTGTCCCCTCAATTAAAGTGAAGCAATGATTTATGGGTTGTTCCTTTAATTTCCTTCAATTAATTCATGCATAAGTTCATGAGAATCATGCATGAACTCATGTACCATTAAGATAAAGTGTGACCCATTTATTTGAACTGAAAAAGTGACTCACAAGGCTGTAAAATAAGGCTTATGTTCAACGTCAGTGTGTTCTTGTTTGTTGACCAAAGAAACCAAAGAAAAGACAAGAGAAAAGAAGGGCTCTTTCTTACAAGAATGGAAAAGATCAAATGTTGCTAATGAGATGACGATGGCATGTTGCGGTCTGGTGTCGATCAATTTAATCTAATTGTCAGAAAGATCTACCCAGATTATATACACAGATGCATAGCCAGAAATGTCAGCCAATCAGCTCTAAGTATGTAAGGGATAAAATGTAATGATAACGACAGCATGTTAAGATTAGGATGGAATAATTTAACCTCAAATGGCCATTTTGTTCTCTACTGTAAACTAAGGACTATATTACTCTGGAGGATTTTTACCTATTGTATTGTACAACCGGAGCGCCCAGAGGAAACCTAAACAGACACAAGGAGAACATGTAAACTCCACTCAGAGAGGCCTTGTTTGGAGGTGGAATCAAACCCAGCTAACCACTCAGCTACCATGTCGTGTTGCAGTCTGATCGGTTCATAAAATGTCTCTTGAACAAAACTCTTTCTGTTAGGACAAACACTTATTCCTAAAACCAAACAAAAACAACGTAGGAACTTCACAAAGACAAACAGCTGCTTTCAAAGATATCTACAAAAGTTTATTTGTATAGCACAGTTCATATACAAGGCAACTCAAATAAATAATCACCGTACATTAAAAAGAATTAAGATGAAATCCTTTCACTGTTTTTAACCTGGATTTCAACATTTCCAGAGAAGAAACCTGTCTCACATTTTCTGGAAAACTGTTTCAGATTTTTGCTGCATAAATTTGAAATGCCGCCTCCCCGTGTTTAGTTCTGTCTCATGCTGCTCAAATACGTGGAACAAATCTGGCACAGGATGTGTTGCTCCGCAGAGTTCAGGACAGAATCCAAAGGGCAGCGCTGAAATGTTTAGCCCCAAACAGATGAAGGCGACTGGGCCAAGAGAGTGACCTCACACCTGCTGACCCCGTGGGCAGCAGCAGACCCCAGACCGGACACGGCTCCTTCTAAACCACTGCCCCTTCTCTCTGTCTTTATATAAGGACATCACAATTATAATAGCTAAAGCAGATGTAGTGTTAAAACAAAAGAGCCCAGTTTGACACATTTACATTACATTACTTTACATGAATCAATCAATCAAGCAACTCTTATTTGTAAAGTCTCCTACAAAAGGCAACACAAAGCGCCTCACAACCCACATCACATCAAGCATAAATCATAAAAATCTACATCTACATACAAAAGGATTTAAAACAAGCATTAAGATCACAAGTAATAATAAAACACACATTAAGATCATTAAGATAATAAAAACAGAATAAAATCACATAAGTATTTAAAAATCTTCAAAAATTAAAAATCACACACAAGATTAAAATCATAAACAGCCAAAGTGCATTAAAAAGAGTAAAGATAAAATCCTTTAAGTGAACCAGACCAGTAAGCTCTCTACAAACAAACAAACAAACTAATTACTTTCCAAATCCAGCCTAGAAAACAACACAGAGTTGTAGTCATAAGAAAGAACATTATGAATACCTTGATTTTCATAATGAGACAGAATGTTTTGACATTTGCAGCAGACTTTTACATAACAGTCTTTGTGATTCGCTAATTTCTATATATGTGCCGGTGCTATTGTTCTGGTGTGATGGTGTGGGGGACTTGAAAAGGGGCCGGTGTGAGAGAGGTTAGCCCCTCCGACGCACTGCTGACCTGCTTCACACGCCTGCCCACTGCAATCACACAAAAGCACCCTCTCACATCATTATCTTTTGTGGTTTTCACCCGCCGCCCGGGTTGATCAGACATTATTAGATTTACCAAACAGCCATGACCAATTCATTCAATCAGGGCTCCCTCTTCGTTTCCGCTATTGTTGTGGAGAGACGTTATTGGCGTTGACGTGGATGGATTTGTACAGCAGCTCGGTTGAAAACTAAAAAAAAGAATTCACGGTAATCTTCAAGTTTAGACAACATTAGTGGCTGACTTAACTCGGGAGATCTGACAGCAATGGACTAGTTTTTTTTTTTTATCGCAAGACGCTTCAGGCAAAGAATCTCTCTTTGTGTGTTCTACCCAACTTCTTACAAGAGGGTGGAATTGGCAAGAACGAATGATTTGCAACCTGTTTCGATCGGAGAGATGCTTTGATAAAACCGCGAGAAAAATGAAGGAATGCAAAAAAATAATGATTTACTGAAGGAAATACTGTATCTAAAACTGCAGGGGGAAAAACGAACCAAAAAACAAGCGAAACTCAGGAACCAGACGCACAAAGACGATAGACCAGCAAAACATGAGGAAGAGCACAGGTACATACAGTATAGACAAAAACACAAGTGAAATACACAAGGGTGGGGTAAAACTAAAAATGAAACCATAGAACTAATGTCAATAAAAGCAATTACAAAAATTAAAAGTTGAGAAACTCCATCTCTGTATTTGACCCATCCTGATGCCACCCCATGTTGAGGCTCTGCTTGATCAGAACTACTAGAGCCGGAGGATTTTACCGGTTGTACGTGCTTTTAGTGGTAGGGGAAAATGGAACACATGGAGGAAACCTAGGCGGACACGGGGAGAACATGCAAACTCCACTCAGAAAGACAATGTTTCGACTGGGATTCGTACATCTTGCTGAGAAGCGAGAGTGCGATCCGTGCCATTCCTTTTAGCAGTCGTAACACAATCATAGTCTATATAATAACTACAGAAAATCCCAGTAAGGGCAGGCTCCTTTTGTGGCACCGGCACCTGCCACAGCTGATTAGTGGCATGTACACAACAAATGGCGTTTAAAACGGCATGTGGACAACAAGTGGCGTTTAAAACGGCATGTGGGGAATAAATGGCGTGTAAAGCGGCATGTGGACAACAAGTGGCGTTTAAAACGGCATGTGGGGAATAAATGGCGTGTAAAGCGGCATGTGGGCAATAAATGGCGTTTACAACGGCATGTGGGCAATAAATAGCGTTTACAACGGCATGTGGGGAATAAATAGCATGTAAAGCGGCATGTGGGCAATAAATGGCGTTTAAAACGGCATGTGGACAACAAGTGGCGTTTAAAACGGCATGTGGACAGCAAGTGGCGTTTAAAACGGCATGTGGACAACAAGTGGCGTTTAAAACGGCATGTGGGGAATAAATGGCGTGTAAAGCGGCATGTGGACAACAAGTGGCGTTTAAAACGGCATGTGGTCAACAAGTGGCGTGTAAAGCGGCATGTGGGCAATAAATGGCGTTTACAACGGCATGTGGGGAATAAATGGCGTGTAAAGCGGCATGTGGGCAATAAATGGCGTTTACAACGGCATGTGGGGAATAAATGGCATGTAAAGCGGCATGTGGGCAATAAATGCCGTTTACAACGGCATGTGGGGAATAAATGGCGTGTAAAGCGGCATGTGGACAACAAATGGTGTTTAAAAAGGCATGTGGACAACAAGTGGCGTTTAAAACGGCATGTGGGGAATAAATGGCGTTTAAAGCGGCATGTGGACAATAAGTGGCGTTTAAAACGGCATGTGGACAACAAGTGGCGTGTAAAGCGGCATGTGGACAACAAGTGGCGTTTAAAACGGCATGTGGGGAATAAATGGCGTGTAAAGCGGCATGTGGGCAATGAATGCCGTTTAAAACGGCATGTGGGGAATAAATGGCGTGTAAAGCGGCATGTGGGCAATGAATGCCGTTTAAAACGGCATGTGGACAACAAGTGGCGTTTAAAACGGCATGTGGGGAATAAATGGCGTGTAAAGCGGCATGTGGACAACAAGTGGCGTTTACAACGGCATGTGGGGAATAAATGGCTTTTAAAACGGCATGTGGGCAACAAATACAGTTGAAAGCAGCCTGTACAAAAGACAACAAGCAGCATTAGTGGAGCTAGTGGTCCAGTGGCTCAGATGGAAAAGCACAGGTCTACGGTGTTGATGGTTGCTAGTTCAAATCCCCAGTGACTACCAATGACATTTGCTGATGTTGGGTCCTTGGGCCTAACACTTCATGAAGAATGTCAGAAGTGCCATAAACTGTTTGAGTAATAATAATATATGTTATTGCATAAATTTGTTGAAAGACTTAATTTCGTATTATATATAGTTCAAATTCCGAATGAGCTGCGTCATCCAGTGGCGCACCTGGTTTATAACTGCCTACAATGCGGAAGATACCTGGTTCAAATCCAGGACAGGTCATTATTTTCTCTTTGTCAGATTAAATACAAATTTGATATATATATAATATATATATATATATATATATATATATATAAACGCCACAGTGTTTTATATATATATATAAATAAAACAAAAGAAAAAATCATTTTATTTCTCTCTCTTCTTTAATAAAACCACATCAGAAACATGGAACAATAAGAAAGAGCATAATTACATATATTTTTTTATAAAAGAATGCAAAGTATAAGAAAAGGCTTAAACGGTCCAAGAACAGAAATGAAGATTTTAACAATATAGAGATGAAACCTCATGTTCCAATTACACAACTTTCTGCTTGTGTTTTTCAATCCATCACTCTTCACCATCTTTGGTTGGCTCCATTCTTGATGAAATGTCCTAAAACAACAATAGAATCTTTCGTTTTTTTCTTTGCCAAAACACAAAATAAGTGGCGCAGTCATTAAACATTCGTCTATAGTGCGTGAGATTGGCAGATCGAATCAAAGTACCGTTTTTTTTTTAATGGCAGTTATATAAAAACTGTATATATATATAAAGATATATATAGATATTTATAGATATATATATGTATAAAGAAATAACCGTCATAAAAAAGTTTTTGATCTTGGCTGGATTTGAATCTGCGAACTCTTGCATGATTGGCGGACACACACCAACTATACCACTCACCAGGTGGTTTTAAGTAAAATTGTGTCTTGAGTGTTTTACACATCATTTAGTTTTACCCTAACGATGATGCAATATTAATCCTAATGCAAGCTTACTATTGGAACAACACATAACCATATGTATGAAATATATATTCATACATATTCAATTTGTATTTAATCTGACAACAAAAAAATAAAGACCAGACCTGGAATTGAACCAGGTATCTTACGCATGAGAGACAGTTATAAACCAAGTGCGCCACAGGTATATACAATTCGCCAGAATCTAAACCACATATAATACATGAAAATAAGTCTTTCAACACATTTTAAATTTAATTTATTATAACTCAAACTACATTTTTCAAACAGCTTATGGCACTTCTGACATTCTCCATGAAGTGTTATGCCCAAGGACCCAACATCGGCAAATGTCATTGGTAGTCACTGGGGATTTGAACTAGCAACCATCAACACCGTAGACAGGTGCTTTTCCATCTGAGCCACTGGACCACTATCTCTAATACTGCTGCTTGTTGTCTTTTGTACAGGCTGCTTTCAACTGTATTTGTTTTACACGCTATTTATTCCCCACATGCCGTTTTAAACGCCATTTATTGCCCACATGCCGTATTAAACGCCATTTATTGTCCACATTCAGTTTTAAATGCCATTTATTGTCCACATGCCGTTTTAAACGCCATTTATTGCCCACATGCCGTTTTAAACGGCATTTGTTCCCCACATGCCGTTTTAAACGCCACTTGTTGTCCACATGCCGTTTTAAACGCCACTTGTTGTCCACATGCCGCTTTACACGCCATTTATTCCCCACATGCCGTTTTAAACACCACTTGTTGTCCACATGCCGTTTTAGACGCCACTTGTTGTCCAAATGCCGTTTTAAACGACACTTGTTGTCCACGTGCCGCTTTACACGCCACTTGTTGTCCACATGCCGCTTTACACGCCATTTATTCCTCACATGCCGTTTTAAACGCCACTTGTTGACCACATGCCGCTTTACACGCCACTTGTTGTCCACATGCCGTTTTAAACGCCACTTGTTGTCCACATGCCGCTTTACACGCCACTTGTTGACCACATGCCGTTTTAAACGCCACTTGTTGTCCACATGCCGCTTTACACGCCATTTATTCCCCACATGCCGTTTTAAACGCCACTTGTTGTCCACATGCCGCTTTACACGCCACTTGTTGTCCACATGCCATTTTAAACGCCACTTGTTGTCCACATGCCGTTTTAAACGCCACTTGTTGTCCACATGCCGCTTTACACGCCACTTGTTGTCCACATGCCGTTTTAAACACCATTTGTTGTCCACATGCCGCTTTACACGCCATTTATTCCCCACATGCCGTTGTAAACGGCATTTATTGCCCACATGCCGCTTTTACACGCCATTTATTCCCCACATGCCGTTGTAAACGCCATTTACTGCCCACATGCAGCTTTACACGCCATTTATTCCCCACATGCCGTTGTAAACGCCATTTATTGCCCACATGCCGCTTTACACGCCATTTATTCCCCACATGCCATTTTAAACGCCACTTGTTGTGTACATGCCACTGATCAGCTGTGGCAGGTGCCGGTGCCACAAAAGGAGCCTTTCTCGAAAATCATAGAGAACACACACACATCATTTACCAGCACAGCACAGTGTCCCTGCATCACTGAAACGATTTGTAGCTAAAATAGATGCTAATGAGTCAAAAGTGAATCGTTCAGGATCATGTTTAAAATGATTAAATCCTTGAGGAGCTACCTGAGAAGGAGGTGGTGAACTCCTGGTAGACCGCTGTGCTACAACTTGTTCTGCTGCTGGTTTGGTCTGATTTGTTCTCAACATTTTATTTTAACAAGACTATTTCTGTTGGGGCAAACACAACTTATTGACAATAAGTGGTACAACATCTCCAGACTAGCCCATGAGCCGTCACCCCAGATTGTAAAACTGTGGTGACTGTTCTGAGCTTGAGGTATGATATGTTGGTATTGATTATACTTTTGTTTTGTTGTTTTACTCTCTCATTTACATGTGTGCGGTAAAGTAATGAATGTGGAGTTTTGTAATTCTACCTTTAGCTAAAATACTAAAATGTAACCAAAAGACTTTTAGTTTCTTGGTGACCGACATTCTCTAAGTTAAAGACCCTACTGGTCCTAGACTGAGTTTGGACTGGTACTGGACAGGTCCTGGACTGAGTCTCCACCAGACCATAGTAACCATAGAAGCGCACCTTTTAAAATTGACTCAAGGTAAAGGTGGTAAAACCATTGGAAAACATTTTTGGGGGAATTTCTCAGAATCCCATCTGTTTGAATGGGAGCAGTCAAAATGATTGTTCTAGGAGTCCTAGCGATAAAAGTTAGGTACCCTAGCTTTAATGGAAGTCTGTTTGCCCCAGTAGAATGCTTGCACAGGTTGAATGCAGAGGTGGGTATATTTGGACTGCTCCTGAATATGAAACGCCAAAGTAAAGGTTCAAGGTTCTTTCGATGATAATGAGATTTCAAATGTTCAAAACACTGCCACAGGTTTTCCACCTGATAAAACAAAAGCACATTATGTTCAGTGTGGAGACAGTGTGTCCTGCAGGGGCCCCTGAGGCTCTGGCCCCTGAGGTTCTGTGCTCTGGGCCTGGACAGGGGTCTGACGTGAGGCGATGGGACAGAGCGTCCTGGGGGAGCGTGGGGAGTTCATGCCCCCGCCGAGGCCTTTCGCACCACAACAACAAAGGCATTACAGTGAGAAGGGGCCCCAGCGCACACACACACACACACAGATTCACACACATACATAGAGATACACGCATACACAGAGAGGGATACACAGAGCGAGACACACACACATACACTCAGAGACAAACACATACGCAGAGAGATACACATACACAGAGAGATATACATGCACACACACACATACATACACACACATACACACTCCTGCATACAGTAAACACTACAAAACTGTATTTCTTGATAATCTGAAATCACATGTTGTTTGTATTGTTTTGATGATGACAATACTGTACATGCAAATCTTGAAATGTGTTAAATTTCACATTGATAAATAATACAAAACTTAGAATATTGTTCAAAAGTGTGTCCATATCTCTAGATCAACTTAAAATGTGAAACCAGAATATGATACAGAATTGTGTATCTATTTTGTATGTATTGTGAATTGTGTAATGATCTTTTTTTGGCAAATCGACAACTTTGTAATTTTCTCAGAGAAGACCACTGTTGTTTAGGGCTATAAATAAAGAACTGAGGAGAATGAATGAATCTGTCATGTACTAGGTTTACATCGTAAGTGGAAATATAGGGATAAGAAGACTTTTGAATGATTTTCTAGTTTTCTAAGCTTCACTTGTAAAAATAACACAACATACTAATAGCGTCCGTGTACTTCTGCGTTCAATACATTTTCTATTTTTGAAGGGAAATGGAAAATCGAAAAAAGGCTATTTTGCATATTCAGGCACACAGCAATATACAAAAATTACTTTTGTTTTTTTTCATTGCTTATAAAACATTATATATATATATATATATATATATATATATATATATATATATATATATATATAGTATGGGCTGGAAACCCCAAGGTCTAAGTGGGAAACTCCTCCAAAGGTGGTGGAGAATGAGCGTGCGAAGATCCTGTGGGACTTCCAGATACAGACCGACCGAATGGTAATGGCAAACCAACCTGACATCGTGGTGGTAGACAAAGGGCAGAGGACAGCCGTGGTGGTGGACGTGGCAATTCCAAGCGATGGTAACATCCGGAAAAAAGAACATGAAAAGCTTGAGAAATACCAAGGTCTCAGAGAGGAGCTGGAGAGGGCCTGGAGGGTAAAGGTGACAGTAGTGCCCGTGGTGATCGGTGCACTCGGGGCAGTGACCCCGAAGCTAGATGAGTGGTTACAGCGGATCCCCGGAACAACCTCGGACATCTCGGTCCAGAAATGTGCAGTGCTAGGAACAGCAAAGATACTGCGCAGAACCCTCAAGCTCCCTGGCCTCTGGTAGAGGACCCGAGCTTAGAGAGGGATAACCGCCCGCGGAGGGCCAAAGGTGAGTGGACAATTTTTTATTATTTTATATATATATTATAATGACTGTATTTGGGGACGAGAAAATGCAATAATTAACCTTTTTTTATTATGTATTAAATGCATTTTGGCGTCAATCGATTACCCGGAAGTGAAACAAGTTTGTTTACTCGCACGGGATTAGTATGACCTCTGGACCACTGATGTGTGATGATCACGGAGGACGTCTATTTTCACTGATATATCACATAACGGCCGCACATGCGCGGGTCTCCCCGCTTTACGCAGTTCATATTGTCTGGTGTCTGACTGGCTGTGGACAAACATTTTTGTTTGTGGACCTCAACCATGAGGACAAACATTGTTTTGCTGTACAGCTCTCTGGCCCATACTGTCTGTAGGTCCTGGATCATTAGCCTGTCCGTCCGGAGGAGCGGATCCCTTTCTCAAATGGGTCTCCCTCCCTGTGGGTTTCCCTAGTTCTCCCCAAGGTTTCTGTCTTTTCCCACTGGGTTTTTTAAGAGTTTTTCCTTGTTGATGCAGGTGTTGGACACAGTTAGTGTCCAACAGAAAGGATTGGTGATGATCCAGGACACTTTAACATTCTACAACATGTATGGACATTTTTATTTTTGTATTTTTTGTGTGCTTTATATTTTTCATGTGTTTTAACTGTTGATTCTCTGATCTGTGTTGGTGATTTCAATGGTTTTGTTAAGTCCTCTGAGATGACTTCTGTTGTGACCTAGGGCTATACAAGAATAAATTGTATTGTATTGTATTGTATTGTAATGTTTATTAATAGTTTGTACGGACTACTCGTGAATGCACCACTTACTCTGCTAAGATAAATGGGAGCCAACAAATAGTAAAGACTGCAGCAACACGTCTGTATTAGGACAGAGTGCAAAGTGAACCCACAAACACATCCCATCGGTCTGATCATTTAGTGTCAGTGAACACATTACACTGTCCTCTACACTTCTCCATAGACCTCACAGAGACAGCAGCAGCCGCGACTCTGCAGCTCTGCAGGTGTGTTCACAGCCGCAATCCGTGACTCCTCTGCTCATTGACAGAAACAACGCAGAAAGTAAAGAGAAAGCGGCAATCACGATCACTGACATGCAGATTCTCACGGGATTAGTATTATCGCAGGATGTCTGTGTTTGGACAAGAACAGGAGGTAATTTGCGTATTAAATTATACTAAATTAGAGCGATTAGGGCTGAAGTAAACCAAGTTGTTTCACTTCCGGGTAATCAATTGACGCCGAAATGTAAAATACAGATTAAAAAAGGTTAATTATTGCATTTTCTAGTTCCCAAATCCGGTTATTATAATATATATATATACATGTCTTATAAGCAATGAAAAAAAACAAAATGGTCCTTTTTGTATGTTGCTGTGTGCCTGAAAATGCAAAATAGCCTTTTTTCGAATTTCCATTTCCCTTTAAAAATTGAAAATGTATTGAACACAAAAGTACACGGACCTAATAGGAATAAAGTACAGTTTGTGTTTTCTTCTTTTGCTCTTTCTCAAAAAACAAAACAAACAAAAAAACCACACAGCTACATTACATGGGCTTTCTTATTTCACATACTCCATTGTTTCATTTTTTCCCGGCTAAAAGTTTGAGGAAAGGTTTGCCTGTAGTGAAATTTAGAGTCTTCATTCCAACCAATAAATCTAAAAAAGTTACACATGCTAAGACGCGACATCAGCAATAATAAATGAGTTTCGGTCTAAGCAGCACACACACGCACTGCTAACACAAAACGCAAATAACAAGAGACAACACAACAGCGCGGCGCCACCTGTCTCCTCTTCAGCCACTAATGAGCGGCCGAACGAGGGGAAATTAGTGCAGAGGAGAGAGAGAGAGGGTGTGTGTTTGTGTGTTTGTGTCTACACATTTAGCAGAATGTTGGGTTTTAATTGTGTGTTTTGGGTTGAAAAGAACTTGCTGTCGATGGTATAGTTGCCGCATAGTTTGCCTCCATTGTTTCTTCAAACTCAACAGAGAAAAGTGATTGGTGGATTTTACTTAAGGAACCCCAGTGGACAACAGGCAGTACTGCAGAGCCATCCGACTGGCAATATTCTTTATGAAAATGTGACTCTTTTTTTTATTCTTGTTGCTGATTAACGCTGTGATAAAAAATTCCCAGTGAACGTACAGTTGACATTCTGAAAGATAGAATATTGTGCAAAAACAATATTGTTTACTTCTTTAATTGAAACACACAATGTGAAAGTAGTATTTGACTCGTTACACAAAGACATATTAAGCCTTTATATGTAATAATAATTGGCTCACAGTGAGTATTAAAACCCCAAATAAAACTTTCAAGAAAACTTGAATAAATATTTTTAAATGGACTGTGAGCGAGAATGATCACAATTGTACATGGCTTAGCTTATGTCTCTTTGAATGTAATCTGTTATTTCAATTTTAGAGCCGGGTAATAAGCTACTCTATTTTAGAGCCGGGTAAAAAAGGTAGTCTATTTTAGAGCTGGGGAATAAATCCACTTTGTTAAAGCTGCACTAACTGACTTTGGGATTTTGAAGCCGCGGACTCGCTGACCTTGCTCTTTCTCCTCCCCTCCCCGCACCCACGAAGCTATCGCCCCCCACACACACACACAGTGTTGTTGACTGAGCTAGCTAGCGTCTCACAATATGGATAGAATCATGTAGCGTACATTTGAGCGTAGATGGCGTGACCATAGAACGATAGAACCGGGAAGCGCGGAGGAACGAGACTTTCTTTTGGATGGCTGTCTCGCTGTGTAAGCAGTAACCGGTGACGAAGACGAGGAAGTTTCAGGTTAGCTCCGCCGCTTGTGCTAACGCAGCCGTCTATGCTAACAGGGACCTGTAGATTTCTGACGAAAGTGGGGGTCAGTGGTCCGTTGTGATTGGTCACAATCTGCGACCCGAAACACATTCTCTTCCTTGTTTCATCAAAACTTGATCTAAAATATAATGTCACGCCAGCACAAATCTGCGCTACTTTATCTTCAAAAGGACGTATATCCCAATGCACTACATGGACATGGATAGCATTTTTGTAATGAATACAAAAATAAAGTCAGTTAGTGCAGCTTTAAATTGATACAGCTCTTTTAAAATCAAATGTGAGAAGCAAGGTGGCCTCTGCTTCTCATATAAATGTTCATAAAATTGTGTGTGAAATTTAAATGTTGGGCTTTTTTCATGTATTAGTTTGGTGGCTTTGGTTGGCAATCGTCCAACAGGATCAATAACACATTTTGTTTTGGCCATGTCTATCATCTAGACTTATCATGAAGTGAAATTTAAAAAATAACCCAGAGTGCACAACTGTAAGTAAGATTTTTATTCAATGAAAGGAAACCAAAAAAGACATGGCGGTGCCAACAATCAATGGAACTGGAAAAAGAACTCAAAAGGGCAAGACAACAGAGTAAGTTAAAATTGAACAAAATAATCAAATAAATAAATACAAATCTAACTAATGATACAAGTATTTATACAAGTCCACACCAAGTCAAGACTATATCATATATTGGATTCACATAAGTTAAATTGAGAACCTTTTGAACACTTTTTCTGAGTTTCACCTGAATTTGCAGCAATACCTCAACGTTTTGTAATGTTTTAAAGGCTCCTTCTGTTGACACCAGTCCACAGCGCTGTCAGAGTGCACGGGTCACCTGATCACATCCCGCTGTGACCGCTGACCCCACGGAACTAAATGTGGAAACAGAAGTGACACACGGCTCACAGGACTTCACACATATGTTTACATGTTAAACAGTCACAATTAGTAAAGCTTTAAAGGTACCGTCCCGTAACAGTTTAATATAGTTGTTTATTAAATTTGGTTAGTTGGAGTTTACTGGTATCACCAAACAGAATATAAACATGAAAAAGTGGCTTTAAAGTTTTTGTAGTAGTAGGACAAGAGGTAGACATTGTTCACCTCAAGCCTAAATTTAAGTTTAGTCTTTTCTTCTAACCAATACAACACAAACACAGCATCACACTGCAAAAAAAGGATAAAATATGAGGTTATAATTTCTTGAATCGAGTGGTTTTTATCTTAATTTCATTACATTCTGACTGTCTTAAAACAAAATTTGCCACTGGGACAAAGCCATTTAGTCTTCTCTCAAGAACTGTTGCTTTATTTTCTCATTCCAAGGGAGACATTTCTTGAATATTTAAGATATTTTTGCTTGTCCCATTGCAAATCAAGATACCTTTTTCCACATTTGAGCATTTTCTAACTTATTTTTCATCAATTTTTACAGTGCAGATTTAAAGCATCCCAAGTATGGATGATAAAATAAATACAAAATGTACACAATGCATCTAGTCTTATCTGAAGGAGAACATAGATTCCTCAAACATGAAAGAATCACTCTAAGAGCAACTTTGAGATTCAAATGAGGAGGAGAACTTTTAGAACATGGTCAAAATTGCACAAAAGTCCATTGAGTACAATATGTGGTTGTGGTATTCAGAGCCCTGCTTTAGCCCACACAGACCTCTGTGAGCTAGGGGCAGGTGTGGGGGTCAGGGGAAGGGTCGTGGCCTCGGTCCACTTCCCAAATATAGAAGAGGTCTGTGTGCGTGTGTGTGCATGTGTATTTGTGTGTGTGTGTGTGTCTGTGTGCGTGTCTCTTTTATGTGCAGACGACATACCTGACCTGATGCACTAAGTTTACTCTGACTAAGCCTCATGTAAAGTACTGGAGTGTTTACAATCACAATGGAATTTAGCGGCTAGTAAAACCCATGCCATGTTCAGCTAATCATAGTTGTTTTGTATTTATTAAGTTTATCTTAACCCTAATATTGTATTTGTTTGAAATCTGCTCAGTTTAAAAGCCCTCATTGAGTTCTGTTGTTGTGAATAAGTCTTAGTTGATTTCAAATCTGCATTAACAAAGTATTATATTGTCCTCCTTTTTTATGCTCACTATAATACAGCTATATCTATATTTTCCATTGTGAGATCAATAAAGTTTATCTTATCGAAAGCAGAAACTCAGACACTCAAACACATGGTTCTCAGTGGGTACTCTCTCCCTCTTCTGCACACCTGCAGCTGAGCTCAACAAGCAACCTGCCTCAGGTGCAAAGTCACACACCTGTGCTATCAGCGTCGCTTCACAGTTGCATTTAACAGAGCCTCTCAATCCTTGTATCAAACTGTTGTTCGTGCAGCAACCCACCTCCTCCCTGTCACGCCTCTTCAGTGGAGCACTGTCTTGTTATCGTCGTCCTTCACCCCCAGGGTTTAAGCCCAGGGGTTTGCAAAGTCATCATCTCTATTCAAATCCCTCTTGTATGTGTCATGAAATATAATAGGCAAACCTTATAATAATTCATGTTAAATACAATAAATATATTAATACCTCATCATGCGCTTGCCAGTCGTAAACCGCTTTGTGACTCTGGTCTGTGAAAGGCGGTATATAAAAAAAGATTACTTATTTACTTACTAATCATGCAACTACAATATATTCAGGCAAACATGTAAAACATATAATTTGAACGTTGAATTTGTCTCGAGCTGCTAGATTTAAATTACACCCAAGGCCTCAGTGACTATGGCTCAACAGACCTGAACTCAGTCCTGGATCTATGGCCTGTCTGTCCAAGGGGGTGGATCGCCCTCTCACTGTGGATCCCTCCTAGGTTTCCATTTTCTCCCACTGGGATTTTGATGTCAGGCTCAAAAACTCAAGCCCTAAGTATAATACCAGGACTCCCCTCCTGCAAAACTATAACAGAGTCAAAAGTGCATTTTAAAGCTCTATTAAAGACTCACTGGCTGTTGCACTGGCTGCTCTGCTGTTCTTTAAGACACAAACACTTTCATGTAAAATATATGAGACTGTGAGAAAGTAACCATTCAGTCAAAGAAACCCTCCTCCGCCGGTGGTTTGGACCTGATTAGAACAGCTCCAACAGAAGTTAGATTCTCTAGAATACAGAACTTGCTGAACTATGTGCAGCAACTTTTTAAACGTTCTTTAACCCTACGGCATTTGTTTTCACTAAAACATACAGTATTTTATACTAAGTTAGAGATTATATACTTACAGTGTTCGGGTGTCACGAAACAGATGTAACACTGTTACGTATTCAAGATACTGCTTCTGAGTAACTGTATTCGATTACAGTTACTACTTTAAAGTCTTGTATTTATATTACCGTTACTTTCTGAAAATTCTGGGACTACATACGTTCTCATATTTAGTCTCTAAGGTAAAAAAAAAAAAACCACAACAAAGAAAATGTTGAATCCGCGCGTCACGTTTCCGACGAGTCTGAACGAATCTTCAGTGCGCGGCACACGGAAACAAAGCAAGTCGCTAATGCATTCATACGGTGGACGTTCAATCACTATTTAGTGCTATTGTAAAAAAAAAAAAGCCTGTGCGTGTAAAATAGCAAGGTGATTTCTCTAGACGGTATATTTGTAATTTCTGAGAAAAGTCATCAAAAAACTATATTGGATTGCTGCTTTTTAAGTATTCGGAATACTACTGAAAAAACACTGAAATGTCCTACTGTGGGACAGATAAAGAATCTCTTAATCTTAAAACTATAAATTTGCATAAAGTTCTTAAAAGTGATTGCAGTGTGTTGTCAGGAAATGTGTGAACAGGAATAATGAAAGAGGATACACAAAGACTTTTGTGAACAAATGGCCGAACGACACAAATCCAAAAGTGGCATGAGGAGGTTTCTCAGTTTCACAGTGTTTCTCAGTGTTAAAAACCAACTGCACTTGTGACCGTTTTAAATGAATTAGGTGTGTGTGTGTGTGTGTGTGTGTGTGTGTGTGTGTGTGTGTGTGTGTGTGTGTTTGTGTGTGTGTTTGTTCAGAGAAAGCTCCAGGTTCAGATGTGCTTGTTGTTGGGTCTCAGAGTACATTCCCCATTAACCTAAATGCTCTAATAGAGTCCACATGCTGTCATATGTCAAACACTCCACATTCCCACACCCCCCGAACGCATCACGGTCACTGCCGACCACACTAATTTGCTGCAAACACACGTCTCTTTGTGTCCACACAGCGCATCAGAATAGAAAATCTAATTAAACCGGGCAATAAATCAAAAGAGATATTTTAAACAATCTTTTCAAATGCCAAAAAAAACCGTCTGGACAAGAGCGAAGTCATTACCTAGATACAATGCACAAGCTCAATATTGTCATGCATTTTGACCCACATCCATCCATTTTCTTCCGTTTAATCCATTCCCGGGGGCAGCAGTCTGAGCAGAGATGCCCAGACCGAAGTTACAAAGTTTATTCTACATCCTGCGACTCCACTGTGCCATGAGGAACATCAACATTTAAGAAGTAAATACAGCCGGTGATGACTTTATATTGATTTAGATTAATTACATCAGATGGTTTCACTGATGTTCACTTTGATATTCAGCCTCGGCGTGGGAATGAATGGTGTCAGGAAAATGGAGGGCTCTGCGGGGAACTCGAGGACAGCATTTCAACCATAAACTGTACAAAGTTGGACAATGCTAACCTGCTAGCTCAATGAAGCTAATAGACCTTTGCAGAAAACTGACAAGATGCATTTAAAGAAAATGCATTGACAAAACAAAAACACCACTCCCTGATCTGAGTTTTTGAGTGATTTCAGCTAGCCTGGCCTTAGCCATCCACAAACTCTGGTCAATTATTATTTCCTTACATGTTCAGTACATCTGGGTCCGATCCTAGTGGCTGCGGTTGGCTCGGTTGTATCCCCTCCAAACAATCATCGAGCGGGGGAGGTGGGTGTTGTAGGTAGGTGTCGGTGACGTCAACAGTTTGTGCCAAATTTGCTGGTTGTAGTTTGGCAATGCTGGCAAATACAATAGTAATGGAAGCTCTTCAATCCGTTCTGGTACGGCTCCCACTGATCAATAAATTGAAGCAAGCAAGAGGAGCAAGAGTTATGTTTAGCAATATTGTGGCTCTACTCCCCAGGGGCAAAGTTAGTGACAAACGACATGGAGAAAGCTAGGTTAAATGATAAATGCTAGCGACTCACCCGGTTCACCCTCAGACACAATTGTTTTAATCTGCAAAAGGAGATGGGAGGAGACCCCTCCCACCTGTTAACAGAGCTCTATGGAGAAAATCCAGACCTAAGTACAAAATGAAAGGAGTACGATAGTATGGTAAGATCAGGCTAGATTTCAGCCAGTATGATTTTTGTTTCTGACTTTAAATGCATCAAAGAAAACACTTTTATATCTTGCTGATGAAGCTTGATATTATTTCTGCTCTCAAACCAATTCACAACATGAGGATTTGGGTTTTTGTTGTAAGGTCAGCGGAAGGCCTGAGTTTCTGAACAAACATTCATTCATAAAACTCAACCTTGTGACAGAACCAGACTGTGCCTCTGGTTTTGCCCACACACCACAAGATTTAATATTAGTCGTTGCTGAAGCAAAATTTATGACATTTGCAAAAATAGATCACCAGACGTCCTGACCTTCTCATTCTCTACTGTCTTTATTTATCATGCATTATAAAGAAATTATCCATCCATCCATCCATTTTATACCCCTTAATCCATTTCTGGGTCGGGGGGGGGGGGCGGGGGGGGGGGGGGGGGGGGGGGTGTGGGTGGCAGTTAGCGCAGCACCCAGTACACATACCACCAGCCCTTCACTGATTCTCCTGCAGGTGGGGAGTCCACAGGAGCTGAGATCTTTCAGCGGGGGCTTCAGGGAAAGTGGGGTTAAATGTCTTGCCCAAGGACACAACGACAGCAGACCTCAGTGGGAGTCGGTGGAGAAAGTCTTGGGCTCGAACCCACGACCTTCAGGCTCAAAGGCCAATGCCCAACCAAGTGAGCTACTGTACTGTCGCCCCATAAAGAAATGATACAAATCTAACTGTTAGCCATGATGAGGAAGAGGCCGTTTAGAACGCAATCTAACTGGAGCCAATTTCCTTTATATGTTTAATTATATAAAGTATAATAATATAATGTTCCGACCATCAACGTTTTATTAACATTGATTCTACAGTGAGGCTAGCTAGGCGTTTCTTTGAATGTTCTGGTGCTATGTCGGCACTTTGTTGTGACTACGTTAATAAAGGACATTTGGACCAAAAAGGAAGTGCTCTTAATTGTTTTTTTTACAACATTTTACATAATTTGTGTTCCCTTTTTCCAAAGCACAAATTTGGCAGCATTTGTTAGCACTCGGTCTTGGGTTCAATTCCACCTCCGGTCAGGGCCTTTCTGTTTGCAGTTTGCATGTCCTCCCTGTGTCTGCATTGGTTTCCTCTGGGTGCACCGTTTTCATCATGTAGCAGTACTATTTATTAGTGTATTTATTGCTCATGACCATATGTACGATTTGGAGCATAAGTTAAAGAACAAAACAATATAGCAAAGCAATACATCATTTTAACAAAGGAAGAACCTTTTTTAAAATTGCACCAAGTTTACAAATGATTCTGTGGCTGTCATTTTGCATGAGCACATATATATATATTTTTTTGCATTAATGGATATTTAACATAATACTTAGGGAGATATCTGTCTCTACATCAACTTCATTATTCGAGCCCCTTAAACAGTAATTGAAACTCATCATCGATATGACACCTGTGCAAAGGTTAAAAAGCGTAAATGTCTGTCGATGCCCTTGTATTGTCCAGTGATCTTGGATAATTTGTTATTTCCAGTTCTTTAATGAACAATAGACTGTTTTGTTCTCACACAACAACAACAACCCCTATCACTAAAAACATGACTAATAGGTCTGGCGTATGGCGACCTTACCTCCATCACTGTGCGGAGTGACCAGACAAAAACCAACTGCAACTTTAAAGCGCTTTGTGACTTCTGTCTGTATAAGGCGCTTCAAGAACAAATACGACTTACTAGGAAGATACCTCAGAAGCTTTGTCTGTGACGTAACAATTTGGACAGGTTCCAGACAGAGCATCATGTGAGGAGAGATTCTCAGAAAATGATTATTATGTTGATAAAGCTAAAAACAACTCCAGGTTAAATGTTCAATGTAGTTATGCTAATTTGCATATTCCTGGAATTCAAGTTTTACATGGCAAAAAGTGATTAAAAAAACACATCAGTCGAGCAAATTTTCCAATGGGAGAAGCAAAATAATCTTGTGGTGAAAAGATGCAAGAAATGTCTCCCTTGGAATGAGCAAATAATGAGTAATGAAAGCGGCACGGTGGCAGAGTGGATAGCACTCTCGCCTCTCAGCAAGAAGGTTCTGGGTTCGAATCCCGGTTGGACCAGGGCCTTTCTGACTGGAGTTTGCATGTTCTCCCCGTGTCTGCGTAGGTTTCCTCCGGGTACTCCGGTTTCCCTTACCACTAAAAATATGTACAATAGGTATGGCATGCGCCTCCTGTACTGGCGACCACGCTTCCATCTCTGTGTGGAGTGAGAGATTAATGCCCAAAAATAATTGTAAACTGCTTTGAGACTGATCTGATCTGGAGTGAAAAGGCAGTATATAAATAAAGATTACTTACTTACTTACTTACAAAATTGCAAATCTTGTTTTAATACAGTCAGATAGTATTGAAAGTAAGATCAAAACCACAAGCAATTATTCCCTCATATTTGATCACTTTTTGCAGTGTACATTAGAGAGGCACCTGTACAGACCTCAGTCTTTAGGCTTAAATTGGACAATGTCTTTCTTGTTTTCGGTCAAATCTACTCCAGCAGCAGCAGATTGGACAGATCAGTGTATGTCAGCTGTTCTCTTTGTACTGTAAGACTGTCTTCCTTTCATGTAAATTCACCTTTACTTCCATAGGTTTGTCTTTGTCGAGGAGAAAAAGAGAGAAAGGGTGATTTTGCTGAATGAGTATTTTAAATCCAAACTGCTTTTCTAAACTCACCTGCAGTGTATTGTAGTGTGCGTGCTGAATGGCTTCTGTTGTTATCCGTCCTGTGGTGGTCTGTCAGGGTTTTGTTGTCTCTGATGAATGACCGTGTGTGTGTGTGTGTGTGTGTGTGTGTGTGTGTGGTGGTGGCAGGGGTGGGGGGGGGCAGGAGGACACCTGTGGGGCCTCTGTGTGTGACGGACACGGTTCGGGTGGCTTGGCTTGTGTGTGTGTGTGTGGCTCTCGTTTCTCGCACATGAGAAGAGGAGGAGTGGGTGAGGGGGCTGGCGGATGTGAGGGGCGGCGGTTTTCAAAAGACCAAACAGACCAAAGCAAAACAAAAAGGAAAGAAAAGATTTAGCGGGATTTAGAAGAGTAACACGGTGTCAGCCCAGCTCCTACACACTCAGGCTCGTATGGCTCTGGAATGTATTCAATTTTAGAATAATGGCCCATTCTAAAATTCATATTTTAATGTTCACTCCTTGAAGAAAGCAATGTATCCTTTTTATGATATTCTTAAATGTAGGAGAAGTAATGACTTTTTTTATTTTTTATTTTTCTTAGATGTAGGTGCAGTCATTTATTTTTATTATTTTTATTATAGATATTTCATGCATGGTTGAGATGCAGTTTAATGGAAAAAGTGCCTAAAACCAAGTGATAAGAAATACAACAATGAGGTAGATTTCAGTTCCAAGCATCGTGTAAATAAAGTGACTCAAAAGGTGATCCTCCAAATAGTCGAGGAAACCGTTAAAGGGTTAAACTAATTTTTTCTGTCATTAATAAAACCTCATAATGAGCAAGTGTTTTTTGTATGTATTGTGTGAAGCATCTTGATCATATAGGTGGAAAAGAGAAGGGAGTGAGTGAACTTCATCAGGTAAGGTCATGATGAAACCTAAAGTCAAAGAAAAAAAGATAAAATATGAGGTAATATTTGCTCGAATCGAGAGGTTTTTTATCATAATTTGAGTTCATTGTTACTGTCTTAAAACAAGATTTGCCAAAGGGACAAAGCCATTTAGTCTTATTTCAAGAACTCTCACTTTATTTTCTCAGTCCAAGTTAGACATTTCTTGTATCTCTTTTTAAAACAAGATAATTGTGCTTGTCCCATTAACAAATCTTGTCATAATGTAATCAAATTAACATACATTTTGCCAAATTTGAGCAATTTCTGACTTATTTTTCATCACACTTGTGTGTATTGTGTATTTTTTCTTCCGGAAGTGTCTGTTTGAATTCAGAAGAAGTCTGACTCAAACTTTGGTGCAGATCCCACATGATAAAAAGTGCCATGTGATGCTGACCTTAGAACGCTACGAGTCGGAGTGTGAGTCTATTTTGGACATCACAGCAGTTTAAATAGATTTTCTGGTGATTCACATGAACCCACGCAGCTTTAGGCAAAAACACCCCACACTTTAGACAAAGGCATGTAATAGCACTAATACTAAACTATAAATATAAATTAATCTGTTAAAATCGCTTGGTCTAAATCAAGACCAAAATCAAATCTATGGAAAGACCTGTTCACCAACTCTCTGTATCTAATCTGACTGACTGTGAGATGTTTTGCAAAGAGGAATTGGAAAATCTAGATCTAGATTAGTGGTGTCACAGTATGAAAATGTAACCTCACTGTTATTGTGATCAATATTATCACGGTTTTTGGTATTTTTGCTGTATTATATTTTTTTTAAAGTTCAGTGAACATGTTTAGAAAACATTGATAGTTCTACACAAACTGAAATAGTTTCAAAAAAGTGAAAATTTGTACCCCGCGGGTGCGGTAATCCTCCGAGATACATATTTAAAATCAAATATAAAATAAAAAAATACTATAAAATTAACACGGTAAATGTTATAGGAAATCTTTTCAACAGGGTTTACTGCTACACCGGTAATCGTGACATCCCTAATCTATATCTTGTTGGGGTTGTAGGTAGGTGTCGCTGACGTCAAGAGTTTGCGCCAAATTTTCTGGTTGTAATTCGGCAATGGCTGCGAATGCGATTGCAAAGTAATCCGTCCTGATTGAAGCCGGAGCAAGAGGAGTGTTTAGCAAATTTCATTGCTGCAAAGATGTTGTGGCTCTACTCCCCACGGGCCCCGTTCATGGCAAAGGGGAGGGCTAAAGCTAGGCTAAAGGCTAGCGACTGACTCAGACGCATTACATACGTCACGGTAAACTCGGATCCAATCGTTTCCATCTGCAAAAGACCTGTTAACCAAGCTCCATGGAGATTTTGCACTAATACAGATATTAGAGACAACAGACAAGTGGGGGCGACAGTAGCTCAGTTGGTAGAGCATTGACCTTAATGCCAAAAGGTCGTGGGTTCAATTCCCACCTCTGCACCTTCTCCATCGACTCCCACTGATGACTGCTGTCGTTGTGTCCTTGGGCAAGACACTTAACCCCACTTTGCCCAAAGCCCCCACTGAAAGATCAAGGCTATGCTCACACTCAGAGAGCAGCCGTCCTCCTGTGGACTCACCACCTGCAGAGGGTCAGTGAGGGGCTGGTGCTATGAGACTTGGGTGGCATCTCTGATTGCCACCCCCCTGACCCAGAAATGGATTAAAGGGAAGAAAATGGATGGATGGATGGATGGTGTGGTAAGGCCAGGTTAGCCTAATAAAGAAGCAAATCTAAAATCTACAGCTTTGGCATAATGAAGAAGCAAGCATTAAGAATAAAATATCTGACAATAGCAAAATAAAGAAGCAAGTTCAAAAAATAAAATACTGTATAATCTAGAGCAAGAAATATAAACATGAACGTGAGGTCAGGCCGGCAGCGTTCCTCATTGTTGTTTGAGAATCAGATAAAAATGGAAAGAAAAACAAAAAAATAACAGTTGAAACCAAGTCCATTTTGTAGAATCCAACGACTACATATGTGACATTAAAAGAGAATGGCCTTTAATGCGATATCGTTTGTTGCGGTGCGTGATGCTGGCGCTGGGGCATGTTTCCTGGTGTCGGGTGAACACAGGGTCCTTGAACACACCGTGGGCTCCTCACAAAGGCGCTCCTGTTTGTCCGTGCAGCTCATTTGATGTGAGATAAAAGTATAAGAGGCACAAACACAATCATGTCCCGATGCTTATCAGGGGACATGAGCGTTAGTCAGGGGTGAGGGCTGACAGGGCCACTGCAGACAAGAAACCTGAGCGTGACATTAGACCAGCGCTGATGTTTTTTTTTTTTTTCACTGAAACCAGGACCACACGGCCGATAATGATGAACCCAGGTTGTTATTCTGGATGGAGGTATTTGTGGCAATAGGTCTACCTCAAAACAGCTTATAACTCAGAGCTTTTAACACTGTGTGAGTTGTGTGGTCCTCTGTTTTATGTTTTCTATTTGATTGAATGTTTTATTGTATTTATTTTAATATTTTTATTTTATTCATTTCATTTATTTTATTTATGTTTTATTTCATTTATAAATTAGTTCATTTATGTGTTTAACTTATTTAAATGTATTTATTTATTTTTCAATCAGAAACTGATATATCAAAATCAAAATCAGAATCTTTTTATTGCCATGTGAGTAACAAGAAGTCGCAAACTAGGAAATTGCTTTGGCTCTCGGTGAAAACAATAAGAAAAGATATACTTTAAAGCTGAATAAAATCCTTATTAGTGTTTTTTATTAAATTTTTACCTGTGTATCTTTGTGCAGCACTTTGGAAACTTGTGTTATAAGATGTGCTGTATAAATAATGTGGATTGGATTGGATTACTTGCACATGTGACCTGTGGCTCTTTCATGGCGACTTGATACGAGAACCTTCCACTTAGAGTCTATAGTTGACATCATCCAAGCAGAAAAACAGCAGCAAAAATGAGCTAAAAGCACAAACTGTATATAGATGGACAATGCTAACTCGCCGGCGCATGAAGCCCAATAGGAAAGTGCTTTATAATTTTGAACTGACTTACATTGAAAAGTAAAGTCCTCTTGCTCAGTACCTGTTTGTGTCACACTCACCATTTCCTTGTGTTTAAGGAGGAAATGAGCCAATCATTTTACTTGCACAAGTGAAAGTGAAAGGTCAACTACCTTTGACTTCTCCTGTGCTATTATGACTATACACATTTGCCATGAAGTAAAACACCAAAAGTGAACTGAATACTGTCACTGCATGTTACATCTACATGTCAAGTATAATAATCCAAGTTTGTATAGCCCTCATTACTATATGAACACAGGAAAATGCAATGAGAAGTTGCTATAGCAATGTGGAAAAATATGAAAAGAAAAGTCAGATATAGAGGGCTAACTTTGACATTTTGGTCGACTAAAGATAGATGAGTTCTGGTCACTTGCAGAGTGTTTTGTGAGCTCTTGAAACCACTCTAAGCCATTACTGCTCTTGTAAAACACCACTGTCCTCGTGACAAGGTGCTCAGTGTGAGGCTGTTTTATGCCTTCTCCAGCACACACACACACACACACACTGTGCTGTTCCTCCAGCCTCTGACCGGTCCCGTCCCCATGGGCCGGTGTCCCATTGCACCCCAGCCTTGGGAATTCAGTGTTTTTGGTGGAAGACAGTCTCTTTTAGACTGGTGAGTGTTAGTACAGAAGCCTTTTACTGTTGGGGTGAAGCCGAGGCAGCCGTGACAGAGGACTGCCATTGCACACAGAGTCAAAAGACAAGTTTAGCATTTATCCTAAACAACTGGAGAGATATCAATGATTATTCATTATATGTTGGGATTTGTTTTCCCCAATTTTTTTTTTTTTTTTTTTGATGGGAACAGTCAAAATTACTGCTCTGGGAGTTCTCATTGTTTCAGAATTCTGGCAGTCCCAGTGGACTATGCACTATTAGTGGTTTAATAAAGTTATGTAGCTTCTGTTTTAGTTTTCTTTCTGTTTAATGTGTTGCACTGGATGGAAAAACTTAAACTGGGTCAGACCGTTGATGTATCTTCTGTATTTGCATGTTTTTTTTAAAATCTAATTATATGTTTTTGACTTGGACTGAGCGCCCTGCACAAATATTCCAATGCGCATAGACACAAATCACGACTCAAATTGTGTTAAAAAACAAATAATCTCTGGTTTGGTCCTTAAACATGATCTTGAACCTTTGCTTTGCTGTTACCACCGATGCAGGCCGTGTCATACACGTCTGAATGTCTTATGAAGGGATATAGGAAACGTTCTGGTTAAATGCCTCAGATATGTTTGTCCTTGCGTGCTTCATACCAGTTTCAAACATTCATAATTCAGTGACGCAAGCTTTACACCGCTCCGTCATGACACAGTGCTGTGAATTAATCTGAAATGTAGGGAGTATAAAGGCACCATTCATCCATTCACGCATTCAGAGGTCGAGTGAGGCCGCGGCATATTTGGTGCAGACATAATGCTGCTTATGCGTCTAACCCGGGGCCAAACGGGAACGGCAGGGCTGCAGCCACGTCCGGCCGCCATACGACTGTTATGTGAGGTGTGGGACGGATGGCGGATGACACACTTTCAATGACAGCTTTGATTTGAGTGGTTTAGATACATTTAAGAGTTTTCTACTTATATACAGTATAATCTTGGAGTGTAAGGGGTCGATGGTGAGGCAAGAAGCACAGCAATATTTCAGCTAAAACTTTTTTTTTTATTTAGACAAAGAAATGTCTAAAGAACAAATACATTAGACCAAAATGAAATGTTAACAGATGAAGTGAATATGACATGAGATGCACAAGGGGGAATTTTAACTGATCAGACCAACCTACATCAAGGAGGAGACTTCTGCTAACCACATAATGAATACATTTTATCTATTAATAGTAATTATAATGCATTGGTTTTATAAATCGCTTTTCAAAACACTCAAAGAGCTTCACATTATTCTTTCACTCCATACTCAGTGGTGATAAACTACTACTGTAGCCACAGCTGCCCTGGGGCACACTGACAGAAGCAGTCACCACCAGCCATGACTTGCCTAAGGACACAACAACAGTTTGGCACTTTACAGGCACAGCTGCCCCTTGGTGTTCCCAGAGGTCTCCCATCACAGGACCAACCAGTCCCTGCCCTGCACAGCTTCAGAGGTCTGACAGTATCTGACTTTCACATGTAAGTATGGCCAAATAAGTACATTTAGCTAAAGAAACCAAATAACAACTATTAGCAACTTATTTATAAACTGTAAATAATATAAACTTAAATAAACCTCCCAGACCCCTCTTTTTCTGGGCCTGTCATGGTGCAGGCCATAGGTGAAGCCTGAAGGTTAAACCCAATAGATGGATGAATGACAGCTCTAAAGTGTGTGGGCGGGGCCATCCCTCACAAGGATCAATCTGTTGATATTGACCCCTTGCATGTGACGTCCCGGCCACGCCCACTCTCCATGACAGACGGCAGAAGTCTAACTGCGAGCCTACGGACACCTGACAAAAACAACCTGTTTCAGCGCATTACAGCCAAAACTGTGACATTTAGCAGTGCGGTTGATTATACTAACAGGCAAGGACATAAGCTTTTTTATCTGATACCTGCTCGTCATGAAGACAGAAGACGATCATGTTTGGCTGTAGACAGAAAAGCCACAGAAAAGTGGACTATTGCTAATGCTACCAGCAAAATGTACATATAAATCTGCTCCAGTGTGAGGGGATGCATTGTTAACGATAATAACCATTTAAGGGTTAAGATCATGTTGGGTGAATTTGGGCAAAAACAGACATGTTATTTAATCGATAAAATTGACTGGGGGGAGAAGGTACGGGTCAACATCCAGTTAGGCAATCCTTAACTTCTCCAAATACCACTCTTTGTGAGCCCTGACCTGATGTCCTACTTCCACCTATAACGTAATCGAACATGTGCTTGAAGCAGCCACTTCTCGATTGAAGAGAGGAAGCTCCGTTTTTAAGAGTTGTGGTCCGTTTTGCTCTCGCAGCAATGCTAGTTTCCAATACTTCCGCCGTAAGCTCATTCACAATCACGTGACTGGATGACGTTGATGCATCTGGTCAATAGTACACGTCAGGATCTGAGTGTCTGAGCTGCCTAAAGTCTCATGAACATATGTGCTGTTCTAATGCCGACTCATGTTGTGATGTGTTTGCTTCTTACAGTACCTGATAGTTGGAGCATGGACTCTAATCTTATACTGCAAAAAATGATAGTATAAGTAAGAATTGGTTGAATCAAGTGTTTTTTGTCTTAATTTGAACACATTCTGACTGTCAGGACAAGGCATTCAGTCTTATTTCAAGAACTGTTACTTTTTTCCTTCTTTCAATGGAGACATTTCTTGTAAGCTAATTTTCCGTGTCCCATTGGCAAATCTTGTTCTAAGTAAGTAAGTAATGTTTATTTAAATATCACATTTTACAGACCAAGGTCACCGAAAGCAGTGAAAATATCTTCAAAGTAAGATACATTTTGTCAAATATGTGCAAATCTTTACTACATTTTTGCATCACATTTTGCAGTGTAGAAGTTGAAATATTTGTACGTGACTCTTTGTGGGTGCCATGTTGCGACGTGGGACCACATTCTCTCTGTTTGGACCCCACCTGTCAGGCACACGCCGTCCCACTTCCACCCTGTATTTTTGGCATCAGCTGTGTATGTGTGTGTGTGTGTATGTGTGTGTATGTGTGTGTGTGTGTCTTGACGTGAATGCGTGAATGACCTCCAGTGTACCAGCCCAGTGGACCACCCGGCTGCCCCACCTGCCACAAACTGCCCCCTGTATGTGTGACGTCATGATGGCGGTGGTGGTGCTGGTGTGAACTTTAGGACGTGTTTGGGGACATGAGCCAGCTCCGTGGACCCCCGCCATCCCCCGCCGCGAGGATGTGACTCATTTCAGACTGAACCTGTTACACCTGAGCCGACAAACAGCGAGCAGAGCCAGTGCAAGACTAAAAAAGCAAACATTCCGAAAAAAATATGAATCAGTGGTTGTATAGGACAGGGCAAGACTGCAAAAAGTGGTGAAAAATATGAAAAATACCACAAATTTGGCAAAATGTATGTTAGTTTGAGCACATTCTGACTGCCTTAAAATATAATTTGCCAATGGGACAAGCAAAATTATCTTGTTTTAGAAAGATACAAAAAATGTCTCTCTTGGAATGAGAAAATGAAGCAACAGTTCAAGTAAACTTTAAAGTAAAACAGTTCGGTAAATCTTGTTTTAAGATTGTCAGAATGTACTCAAATTAAGAGAAAAACCACTCGATTCCAACAGTTATTTCCACATATTTGATCATGTTTTGCAGTGAACAAACCGGTCCCAAATAGAAACATGTTGGACTGGACTTAGAATGAGTCCATCCGTGGGACCGGATCTCTCTCTCACTGTGGGTCTCCCCAAGGTTTTCCTCATGTTTTCCCACTGGGTTTTGGAGTTTTTCCTTGCTGATGCAGAACATTTATGGACATTCAAAAATATTGGTCTACCCTCAGGACCAATCACTTCTTTGTGTTTGTTATTATTGCATTTTTTGTGTCGTTTGAATCTCTAATCTGTTGTTGGCGAATTGACAATACCAATTGACTTCCAACATGACACAAAATTACATACAAAAAAATGAATGGACTAGAACAGTATGACATGGTTCTATCATCAAGCTTCTGTTATCTTATTTGTCATTCACATATTGGTGATGTGGGTGCGGTGTTTTGCTCGAGGACACAACAACAGTTCAGACGAGTGAGACAGCGCCCCCCCTGTGGCTCTTTGTGTTACAATGGTCTCAGTACGTATCGCAAAACACCAGATATCTGACTAGATTTAACTGTATGGACAAATCGTTTTGTTCAAGTAAACCTGACCCATTGGAATTATTAGATTAAGATTAAGAGATTTGTCCGTCCCACAGTGGGGAGATTTCAGTGTTGTATCACCAGTTGCAGACTGGGAATGAGAGGAATGAGAAGCACACAACACAAATTAAATTAACATTAACTCTATACTGAAATAAAATATAATCTCTTAACTTTAGCATAATAATAAGCAAGTCTCAAGTCTCTATTTTAAGCATAATAAAGTCTGTGTTGATGGTCACTCTCCCATTCACACCATCGATGTTGACACTAGGGTTATGTGAGTCAAGTGTCTTGCCCAAGGACTCAAAGACAGCATCAAATCACACCTGCCAACTTGTGGGTGACGTTATGGTAAGAGAACATTTTCTCAAATAAATATGGTAAAAATTGGCTTATTATCTGCAGAAGGGTAATATGGAAGATTTTTAGTGTCATCAGATTTGGAATTTTAAATGAGGTTAAATTCTTCCATCTGAATGTTAAACCCTGGACAAGCACGTTTGTATATTTTTGTCTTTGAATTGCAGTCACTGAAAATAAATTTCAATGTGATTAATATTTCAAAATAATATATTCACTCAATTCAATTCCTGAGCCCTCAAATTCAATGCACTGTGAAACTCAAATATTTAAAAAGAGACGGATCATTTGTTCCATCAGATTTTTAATTTTAAATGGACTATATTTGAATTTTTAACCATGATAAAATTGTTTTGAATATGTTTTTCTGTTAATTTCAGTCACTGATTATCAATGTCATAGTGTTTTTAATTTTGAAATAACACTTTCAATGCATTTAATTTCAAGTCCTTAAATTCAGCAGTCTAAATTCAAGTTAGCATCTCTTCAAATCCCACTTGTTTCTGTTTCTTGCTTCTGACATTTGCTGTAGTTGTATGTTTAAGGTCGGTGTCCATGGAAACAGCAGCGTCAGCCTTCACTTATACCTAAAATCATTACAGGGTTTGTTTTTCCCCAATGTTTAACGGCCGTAAAGCTGTCACTTCATTAATATAATTCATACATTGTGTTTGTACAGAACATGTGCTGTAGACGTGACCGAGCTGCGAGTGAGTCAGGACGGCTGCTGCCAACTTTACACAGAATCAAGACATCAGCGACCAAGGAATGATGTCACCACTTGATTTGTGTCTTGATATGCAGTGTTTAAGCTGGTTGTTTTCTAGCTTTTATTACAGCTTTGTTGGCCATAATCAAAAAACTAATCGTTGAGCCTTCACACAAACATGATTTTTCAGCCCCGCCCCCTCAATAATAACCTGGGCGTTACTTCATCTTTCCGTCAAATGCATCTTTTGTCATGAGGTGAGGTGAACGAAGGACCCAAAACACAGGAATGCCAAAATACAAAGCATTTAATGATGAAAAAACAAAAGTGCAGGAGAAAACAACTCAAAATCCAAAGGAACCAGGAAACCATAACCAGGAACAAGACAGAACAGATGTTGACAATACAATGGACCAGAAACAAAAGGAGAGAAGCACAGGGTACATATAGACACAGGCCCCGTCCCATTACTCGCACTTCCACCCTCCGTCCCTCATTTGCGCGTTCCCGATAAAGGGTGCGAGTGCGTAGGGTGTCCCAATTCTCCAAGGAGGTCTTTGGCCCCGCCCCCTTTGCGCCCCTGATCCACACTTCGCCGTAGCCTGCATCTATGCGCACTCTGGCGAAGGATATTGCCCATAATTCTTTGCGGTACACACCAAAACTTCGGGAAAATGTATTTAAATATAAATGTTGAAATATATATGCTGTATGTGTGTAAATAATTTTTGCTGTTACTTGGAAAGAAGCATAAACGTCTGAAGAAGAATTACAGACATTGTGTTTTAACAATTTAATAACTTTTTAAAGCAGGTGTTCAAATAACCATCAATTTAAACTTTACACTTAGTACAATAATCTTAGAATGTATAAAAACTGACCAGATAGTTAGTTACCCACATTTAACTTAAAATTATACAGCTATCTCTAATTTAAAACAACTAATATACATGTATTTTAACGTGTGTGAAGCAATTCATTTTGTTTCCCAAAGGGTCAGACAAAATTACCTTTTAATGTTTATAAAGTTTAGGTCTGAAAATGACCATCTCTTGACGAGTCGATGACGTAACCTGCACTCAGTGTGCACTGTCCCAATTCTGCCTTTTTTGCACACTTGTAACCTGCGCACTCCAACCCTGGTGTGCAATTCCAACAAATGCACACTTCGTAGAGGTGTGTAGGGTGCAGTGTGGGTATTGGGACTGGGCCACAGACACAGGTGAAACACATCAGGGCGGGGCAGACACTCAAGACAGGCAAGCAGGACAGGAAGTCAAACTTAAAACCAAACCACAGAGAACATAATGTCAAAATAAAACAAAGTATAAAATTACAAAAAATCCACACCATGACATCTTTAGGACAATAGTTCAGTGTGAATGAGTGTGTGTTTGTGAGTGCGAGTGTGGGATGACAGATACAAAATCAGCTCAAGGCTACAATCCGGAGAGGTGTGTTCATTAACATGCACTGTTCCAACCAAATAAACTATAACATATAACATAAATAATGATAATCATGATTTTGTATTGTGTGTGGAATGGGTGTGGGGGTTTTGGATGTAAATAGGCGTCTGCTTCATCCAACGCCCCTTGCAAAACACTATACCTGTGTCTGTTATTTTGTTCTGTGAATTTTAACCTCTACGTATCCAGGGGCCAAGACACAGCAGCAGGGATCCACAGAATTCCCGCACACTTTCCCCAGCTCATCTGGGAAAATCCCAAGGTGTCAGCAGAAAAACAGTCCCTCCAGCTCCAGCAGGTCCAGACCACCTGTGCTGGCTCCTCTTGAAGCTCCTCTTTTTTCATTAGAATTCATTAAACTGCCACTGATATTTCATTTCTTATTCACAGAGACTTTTTAATGTTCTATAATAAGAGGTTTGGCTTCATACTGGCTCCATACCTGCAGGTGGAAACCAGATCTGGGTGGTTCATCAAGTATAGCTCTTGTTATTTGATGTTATTTGGCCATACTTACATGTGAAAGCCATGACCCATCAGACTTTTGAAGTTAAGCAGGGCATGGCCTGGTTGGTACTGTGATGGGAAACCTTTGGAAACACCGGGTGCCACAGTGGGGCGGCTGCCAAACTGTTGTGTTCTTAGGCAAGAGACTTCCCCCACATTGTCTAGAATGAGTTTGATGTGTGCCACAGGGCAGTTGTGGCTACAATCGTAGTTTATCACCACCGCCAGTGAAAGAATAACGACATGTGAAGCGTCTTAGAGTGTCCAAAAAAGCGCTATATGAAACCGATGCATTATTATTAAAGGGCCAACAATGAATCCATGAATTTATTGATTTGTTCTTTATAAATATTCTCCTTCTTTTCTGAAAGTAGATTAAAAACGACACAAATGTTTTCAGTGAGAGTGGCGTGTGGGCGGTGGTGGTCTCTGGGTGCAGTGGGTGGTCAGCGTGGACAGTGTGAGTCTGTAGTGACTGATGCAGGCTCACACACACACCCTCCGCTCTGCATGTGTTTGCTCAATAAATAACAAATAAATAAATAAGTCTGTTCAATATCAATATGTATGAACACAGACTACACACTCACACATACACAACACACACACACTCTCACACTCACTGCTGCCGTGAAGCCCAAAGAGGAAGGAACCAATGCCAATACTCACAATACTGCATTCAAGAGGACGTTTGAGGAATTTTAAACTTGTACCGGACTTGCACTTGTAATTGAATTTCATTTGAGCGCAGAATAACTAGTTATGTAGAGACACCATTTTAAGATATTTTAGGTTATCTTCCCATTCCTGATTGGATAAATCACAGAGGATAAAGAGAATGCTTTGTATTATCATTATAATATTTTGCAAACAGGCGACACAATGACATGATCATGCTGAAAGTTTGGTGAGGTTCAGAGAAAATCACCCAAATGCGGGAATAAACCTGATTTCTGATTGGATATTCAGCTTGAGAAATGGAACTATAATGTTGGCACAAAAATATGACCATCATAACCTCTTGGATTCATGTTTAAGACCACAATGGTTGAGATGTACAGTATATAGACAACAAATACTTCTGCCTGTCTCAGTCCGACAAATTTCTAGATAAAAGAATTGTTATTGATACAAAATTAATTTGGATGAAGGTTGTGTAAAACGGGAGCAAGATGGGGGAATGGGATCAGGACGGGACCAGGACTGGACCAGAATGGGAGCAGGACATTGTGAGAATCACGTAAGTGGTCGGTATACACAGGATCAGGACGGGACGACCAAGCTCCGGTGATCCAAGATGGCGCCGTTTTCATATCAATGGCTGTTGCTCAGAGGTTGCTGTGGGCAACAGGAGGACTTTGAGTGCTGTGAGCTCAGTTCTCCTGTCTTCTAGTCTGAATCAGCACTTTAGCTTAATTTCAGGATGACAAGGGACAATAAAGTCCACACGTTTATGAAAGCTGTAGGTTCTCTGTCAGCTGAGGTCGAGCTCTTTTAGTTTACAATGTGTTCTTTGGGACATATTTTTCTGAGTAGCCCGGGTGAATTTAGTCTGCAGTACCACGGGTGCCCAATACAGATATTATTATAGATCCATGACCAAGACAGGGACCAGCACTGCATTAGGATACTAGGAAGGACGTTTATGAAGATGAAGTAAGTGGTAGCAGACTCTAAAGGAGCAGGCTGACAGTGGAGAGGAGGGACATGATAGCAGACGGACCAGGGAAGAACGGTCTGAAAAAGGACTTTAACATTACACAAATAAGTTAAGAATTTAGTTAAGAAGATTTTCCACCCAGACACCTGAGTCACGTGATCTGTGGACAGGAGATAGTAGTGAGGTGCGTGCCCGAATCGCCACATCATCAAGATCATAAAAGTGCTTTGTTCAAACTGTTTGCAAAACGAAATGTCCTGCATCTCAGCGAACAATATCTTCTGTCAGAGGGAAGAAGCTGGAACATGGGTTTTCCAGAGGCCAGAACAGGCAGCTCACAGCTCACTGTCCTCTTTGCAAAGCGGAGCACCTTGTTTTCTCCTTTCTTTGGCTGTGATGTTGCCAAACCACGTAGTCACAGAAGCAAAAGGTGTTCCATGCAATGGTGCAGCAATAAAAGTTAAGCAGGATCCTAGAGTTTGAGGTAAATTCTGGTAAATTGGTAAAGTTTCTGCAGAAAGTAAAGATCCTGATGAGCTTCCTTGAAAACCTGACTAGTGTTTTTGTCCCATTTCAAGTCATTGGACAGAGTTAAACCTAGAAATGTTCACTCTACAATCTGCACCTGGGAGTTATCAAAAACAACAGGCGTGTGAGACTCAAGGCTAAAATCAAACACAAGTTCACTTGATTTGAAGGTGTTCAGCTGGAGGTTGTCATCTTTTCTCCACTGACTTTACTAGTGAGTGAGGAGCCTGAATAAGTCTCTGCTGATGACACTCAGCTCAGGAGCCACTGCCGTTTTATCTTCCTTTACAAGCTTCTGTTGATCAATGACCGGTGCCATCTTGCTCTCATGATAGCCCCGTTTCCACCAGCCCTACACTACTCAACCCAAATTCATAATACTAAGGCATCAGTTTTATATGGTGCTTTTCTGGATACTCAAAGACGTTTCACATGTCATTATTCATTCTCTCAACCACTATTTGCCACTGGCCCCTCTGACCACCACCAACCATTTTACACACACCAGACTCATTCTAAGCAATTTGGATGAAGTGTCTTGCCCAAGGACACAATGCATTCATAGTTTGCATTTAACGATGCTGTGTGTGAATGGTTGGTGGTGGTCGGAGTGGCCGATGGCACATACTGGTGGCCTCGCTTCTGTCAGTGTGCCCCAGGGCAGCTGTGGCTACAGTAGTAGTTTATCACCACCGTGTAGTGGATGAGTAAAGCGTCTTTGAGTGTCCAAAAAAACAACGATGCATTATCATTATTATTATTACATTTTAGGCCCAATTTTAATGTTTACCTGGAAGCCGTTTCTTTTTGTGAGTAGAGTACAACATGATGCAGTGTAATTGAAAAAACACAATTGTTCTTTAAATTACTTTTTTCTTTATCCACTGGCTGTTAACGCTGACGGAGATATGTTGGTTCTATGGTAGCTTTGAGTAAACTATATTGTTTTAATAATATGTTATGTTTGTATGTATTTATATTTCATTTTTTCATGTTTGTGCACAGCGCTTTGGTCGGCTATAACGTTTCTGTAAAGTGCTTCTTAAAGTAACGTTGGTAAATAAGCAGAAATCGATGAGGCGACAAGGCTTCTTTCTTTTAGCCCTCAACTTTCTCCTCATACAGTACTTTTAAGTGGAGTTTTATGGGAACTCATGCGTATACATAAGCAGACACACACATACGCACACCCACGCACACACACAGAAGCACCTGAGAAGGCCCCCAGCAATGTCCGATCATGTTGCCCCAATGAGCCGCAATTTCCTGCCGCAGAATCGGGCTGCAGCGCGAAAAACAAGATGAAGATTTGAGTTTTCTGCGTCTCACTATTCAATTCTTCCTTGGATTGTAATGTATTCATTCAGGACGTTTGGCCGGGTTCCTACCGGGTCTCAAAACATCTGTGTTACTGACTTCTCAATGTGTGTTTTTTTTTTTAAATCAATGGGTCAAATGAAGGCTTTCGACGACAAGTACCGAACAAAATGATTGACAATGTCATTTTGTTGTTGTTTTCAGAGCACAACACATCGGAACTAAAGAGAATCTTGTCATATATTCCCATAAAGATCCCATGATGAGAGACTCCGGAGCAAACCCACTCAGAGAATCCTAAAAACTCCACACAGACAGGTCAAGTCTAGATATTACAGATCACACTTTTAATTCTATGAGCACATTCACACATTGGTTTAGTTCACTTTAACTGGACCAATTCTTGTTCACTCTGGGCAAAAATGCAATATTTGTGGATCTAAAAGCACCGATATGAACATGAGTCTGACACATAGATCCATCGGTCTTCTTCCTCTTTATCCAAGTCCGGGTGCGGTGACAGCAGTCAGTCCTGCACACTGATGAGGGGAAATGAGTTCCTGCTGCAGAAAAATATAAGTCTTTTGTATAAGAAATAGAAAAATAGAAAAAGCAAATGAGAAAATAAACATCCCTTTCCACTTCTTTCCAAAGTAAGTCGGATCAGAGTCTGAACTGGCTTTGAGAATCTTGAACCCAGAGAAAGGACAATAAAATGTGAATGCAACAGATTCTGACAAACACATATGCAGTGTAGAAAAAGACAAAAGATGCAGAGGTCTGGGATTGTGTCTGAGCAGAAGACACATTTTATTGATCAACTTTTATTTGTATTGCTTTTCTACACAAGGCAACACAAAGCGCCTCACAACCCATATCACATCAAGCATAAATCATATACATTAAAATCTTTATACACATTAAAAACATACAATTAAAATCCAACAGGGCATTAAAAATAAACATTAAGATCACAAGAAATATATTTAAATAATAATTCCCAGCGTTCACACGGTTTTATACCAGAATAAAATACAGAAGCCATCCTATGCGTCACCAGGAGATAGAAATGTTCCTCGCCCGTCAGATAACCAAAACATAAAAATTGTGATTTCTGTTGCAGTTGTTCACTTTTTACTCCAATCACACACAAAGTCTTATTAAAAAAAATCCATATTCGTTTATGTCAGACATCCAAAGAACAGCTGCTCTGTCTTCACTCTATAGTCTGTCTTACTATTGTCAAGGTTCAAACTTTTCTCACATATTTATTTTGAGATGAACAACTTAAGCCAACCTACCATAGATCACCAACAGCTGCTCCCTTTTGCGCCGATTTTCTCCTTGAAATGGACCCGGCGTTTTGTTTTCACAGCTGTGTGCAGAATATCCCCATTAGCTGTGATTCGACACACACATGGATCAGGTCTGGATCAGGTCTGGTCCAGGGGCAGAACCGCTCCTCTGCTTTTCCTGCACTTTGTGAAATGACGCAGTGTCAAACAAGTGGGTCACATTCCAGCGCCAAAATTACCAAAAGTACCTGAAATACTCCTGTGCAGCGGAGGGGGAGAGAATAACAATTTGTAGTCTGAGAAGTTTGGGAGGAAACACACAGTAGACTAAATGCAACTTTAACATATGGCTCATGTGGGTCTTAGGATTTGAACTTTTTGAAATTTCAACATTCTATTCATTTATACTATTTATTGTATTCAAGATAGACATTTTATACATGTTTCTTTGATTTTAAGAGATTTTATTTGATTTTAATTAGTATAGTTATTGTTCACTTATAAGTATATATTTATATACTTACTATATATACATACTATATGTATATATATATAATATATATACATATATATGTATATATATTTAAGTAATGACCGAAAGAACGAGATCGCGGATACAAGCGGTCGAAATGAGCTTCCTCCGCAGAGTGGCTGGGCGCTCCCTTAGAGATAGGGTGAGGAGCTCAGTCACACGGGAGGAGCTCGGAGTAGAGCCGCTGCTTCTCCACGTCGAGAGGAACCAGTTGAGGTGGCTCGGGCATCTGTTCCGGATGCCTCCTGGACGCCTCCCTGGGGAGGTGTTCCGGGCACGTCCCACCGGGAGGAGGCCCCGCGGAAGACCTAGGACACGCTGGAGGGACTATGTCTCTCAGCTGGCCTGGGAACGCCTTGGGGTCCCCCCGGACGAGCTGGAGGAAGTGTGTGTGGATAGGGAAGTCTGGGCGTCTCTGCTTAGACTGCTGCCCCCGCGACCCGGCAACGGATAAAGCGGAAGAAAATGGATGGATGGATGGATTGTTCACTTATCTTGTGCGGTGTGCTCCTCTTTCCTACTGTTCTGTAACTTGTGATGCAACACTGGAATTTCCCCGCAGTGGGACGAATAAAGGATCTCTTAATCTTAAAGGAATAGGCCACCGTTTTTACATACTGACATATGTTCTTACCTAGTTGGTATGTACTTGTCTGGTCTTTGTCCGTGCGCTCTGTCTTGCAAACAGAGCACAAACGCAGCCTCTTCCACATACTGTATAGTGCCAAATCAGCTCCCGTTAGAAGCTACCAAACTCTTCCACGTGTTCCCTATTTAAATACAGTTACGTGACGTGTTACTCTACAAAGTATCGTAACACAGAAATGTAACATGTCGATTTTCTCAGCGGATAAAAAGGGGTACTATATTGTGAGGCGTAATAATACGAGGAGCGCTACGTCCATGCACTTAACAATAACAATTGTAAACCGCTTTGAGACTCCGATGTGCAGTGAAAAGGTGGTATATAAATAAAGATTACTTACTACTACTTACTACTTACTCCTAAAGACTTCTCTCCCGCTCCCAAGTCACGCTGCTTCTATTGACGGAAGACAGTATGTGGAAGAGGCTGCGTTTGTGCTCCGTTTGCATGACAGAGCGCACGGACAAAGACCAGACATGTACATATCAACTAGTCTAAGGTAAGAACATATGTCAGAATGTAAAAACGGTGGCCTATTCCTTTAAACATTGATCAATAAACTCTGAAAAATGAAAAAATCCCACTAACTTCACCAAGTATGCCATTATAGCAAAATACAGATTAAATACCAAAGCTTACTAAAATCCCAACACATACAAACATACACATTTCCTGTTTGATGGTAAAATAAATATTACTAAAAAATGTTTCCCGCTGCTGCACCTCTGCACACGTCATTGTCCAGTTTATCCTCATTTTAATACTTCAATTTAATCTGCTGCTCTGCTTTGCCACTCACAAAGACGAACAGAACAGAGTAAAAGAAGAAGTTTCCCTTTTGCAAATACTGAAAACCAATCTTTATATTTTGGATTCCTCCTCTCCTCACAGCGGCCTCAATCCAAGCCTAAACAATCACATTTCTCAAAGCATCTTAGCTCCTTATCATGCACGGCGGGTATCACTGACATGTTAAAATAGTTCTCTCGTCTCAGTGGGACCTTTTGGGGTCAAACGCAGGGAGGTAACATTTTACTCACTTTGGTTGCAGAAGGAGCCTCTGCCCTTTCAGTAAAGTTTCGTTTCATTTTCTCAACAACATGAAATTGCCGGGTTTAATCCCTCTCCTGCATGATTTTCTTCTCATAGAACCCCTCTTCACCTTCCCCCAGTCCCCATGTGTTATTGGGCACATCCCTGGACTGCTGCACTGCCAAATAAACGAAAATTACTAACTTAAAGATTGCTTAAAATGATAAAATATTAGGTTATAAATGCTTAAATAAAGTGTTTTTTTCATTTTAATTTGAGTTGATTCTGACTGTCTTGAACAAACCTTAGGGTTTGTTCAATAATTTGAGGATATCAAAATTGGAAGACAGATAATCAATTAATGCCAGTTTGAAATAGATTACAGCAAAAATTATCCTTTATTTTATTGAAAAATCATGTTTTTAATACATTTGCGCTGTCTCAGCCTCACACCGGAGGTGTGACGTCATAGTGGGTACCAGCTCATCCAAAATGTACAGTGATTCCGACAGCGAACGAGAAACATGCGTAAAAACCTCGTCTATGAACCGAGTATCAACGGATGAAGATTAAAGCGAGTTACAAGAAGAAGTCTTACACATTTTGCCACATGTTTGAGCCTGATGCTTCCTCAGATAATGAGAAGAGACAAATGCAGACCCGGAAAAGGACCTGATGAGTTGTTTTGAAAGCAACTCGCCGCAGATCGAAACAAATACACAAACACGCCTCTTATACAGGGAAATCAATAGGAAAATGCAAACGCCTTTACAACAACAACAACGGATTGACTACGGACACAACTTCAATTCAATTCTTGACAGCAGCACTCACACACATAAACATATTACATACACCAGTGAGACCGCGAGGTAAAGAGGGTTCTAGGGGCCAACCCCAGATTTTTTATTTTTTATAACAACCTCAAAAAAGCAGTTATCACATCTCCGGCGATGTTTTCACGTTAATCAAATCAATGGTTTTCATGTCAATGTAGCGTGACATAATCCTGACAGACTGGATTTATACATGTTCCCTAAACAGGGATTAACAGGGATGTAGCTCGGTCTTATATTTACAGTCTATGGTCTTACCATATCGTACTCATTACATTTCGTACATGTAGGGAAATAAGAAATGACCGGAGTTTACGGATGGCTAAGGCTCAAACTTTTGTATAATATAAATTTAATAATGACTTGTTTCATTTTAATGATCAATCTACAAGGCTGAACACATAAGAAAGTTATGATAGTGACTCACGCCTATTTCACCGTCTCCTGACAGAGTCCTAGCGCCGCTCGCTGCAGCGGTTCCACTGAAGCAGGGGTAAAGTCTCCGTGAGAGGAACATAGTTGTGAATAAAACAGGGTCCCGTAGTTCTGAAACTCGAAGTCTTGTGGTCGTTCTCGCCAAGGCTACGATCAAGTCCATCCTCCTCCTCTCAAACACATGTAGCTTAGCCAGCTTAGCTTTCATCCTCTTCTCCTCTTTCCTCTCTTTCTCTACCGTCAACGCCTCCTCTTCTCCTTTGGTCTGAAGCCTATTGTGCGTCTGTGAGCAGTGCATTGCAACACATCTTCTTGTCATCTCGAATATTCACAGATTTAGCGCAAAAAATAGACGTACGAAATGTAAACAAGCGCGATAGTATGGAGGACAATGTACTTCCGGATCACACCGGTCCCCGTCGCGACGCCACTGAGGGTGTAGCGCCGGTATGATTTTTTTTCGTTTCTAAAGACGTTACTATGGTCTTTACTCAATTTGGAGGGATCAGACAAAACAAAAAACAATTGATTTTCAAAAGCTTTAGTAGTTCTCTTTTAATATAAAATATAATAAATATATTAAAACTTTATTTCTCAATGATACAAACCCTGCATAAGGTCTTTAAAACATGATTTGCCAATGGGACAAAGCCATTTAGTCTTATTTCTATAACTGTTGCTTTATTTTCTCATTCCAAACAAGATAATTTAGCTTTTCCCATTGACAAATCTTGTTATGAGGCAGTCGACATTATTTTTCATCGCTTTTCGCAAGTTTGTGTGTTCTCCATCTTGGTTTTAGAGTTATTACTGTATATATACTACAATTGTATTATGACTGCTAAAAGGTGTAGTACTCTGCCCTTTATCTTTTATAAGAGCAGCTCCCCAATCAAAAAGGTTAGACACCCATAGAGAGATACAAATGTTTATTTTTGTTAGACTTTTCATGCTTTGTAGACGCCGGTGATAGTAGTAGTAGTCGTAGTAGTAATAATAATAGTATTAGGTTCCCCATCCCCCTCCAGTGTGCAGCCAGGCCTTGGATCCAAACAGTCTGGCCTGTGTGCCCCATGATGAGCTCAGACCCCAGCCCCGGGCCAGTTTTAGGTTTCCTCTGCAGAAATGGGACAGTCTGTGTTATTAGCTTATCTGCGGCTAATGTAGCGCTAACACGGAGCGAGCGTACAGAGCCCTCTTTCACTGCAGCTGTCAGAGATAAGGCTCACATCACCACTGTCAGTAAATCTTTATGCTCCTCCATTGTTCGGACCATCCCCATTTTCACCTCCAGCCAGCGACTGTTCTTCTTTTTTTGCAGTATTTAGTTTTTTTTTCCGTTCTTTCTGCACGTTGAATGATGTCCCCTTCCCCTCTAATCTCAGGTGCAATTACGTTCTGCGACGTTCAGAATTATTGCGACAAATGCTTTTCAATCAGCTACTTTGTTGGTAAATGGTTAATAATATTGCGCAATGCTAATTTGTTAAGTTTGTGCATTGATATTGACGTCTTAAAAAAAAAAGCACTGCAAAAAGTGGAAGAAAATCAGTCAAACATTTCCCAAATTTGGAAAAATGTGTCTTATTTTGAGCACATTCTGACTGCCTTTAAACAAGATTTGCCAATGGGACAAGCAAGTAAGTAAGTAATTAATTTTATTTTTATATAGTACCTTTCACAGACCAGAGTCACAAAGCGCTTTACAATTGTTTTATTTGGGTTTTTTTTCTCTCATTTCACACAGAGATAGGAGTGAGGTCGCCATACAAGAGGCCAATTCAGACCTATTGTATTTGTTTTTAGTGGTAGGGGAAACCGGAGCACCTGAAGGAAACCTACACAGACACGGGGAGAACATGCAAACTCCACTCAGAAAGGTCCTGTTCCAACCGGGATTTGAAAAATTTGAAAGATCTTGTTTTAAGATGATACAAGAAATGTCTCACTTGGAATGAAAAAAAATAAAACAGACCAAATCATTGGCAAATCTTGTTTTAAGACAGTCAGAATGTGCTCAAATTAAGATAAAAACCCCTTGATTCAATCCTTTATCACCTCATATACCTTATATCAGACTTTTTTACTTAACCCTTTAGGCGGCAGAGTTTTATTTTTACTTTTTTGAAATTTGTAAAATAGACAAAAGATAAAGCCCTCAAATTTGTATAAGAGACAGATGCCTAGGATCAATAACAATAGGTCCTCTTGACTGTAGTGCCCTGTAGTCAAGAGTAACTATGGTACTTCTGCTACTTTTCATTAATTTAATTTACTTACTTTTAAATTAATTACTTTTAATTAATTTAATTTTATTTAATTTTAATTTACTTTGGCGCCAAAAGGGTTGACTTTCAATCCATAAGAAATTGAACTATGCCATAAAATCAAGCTAACACGCTCTCAGCCCAGTTGGGTTCAATCACCAGGTTTCACATCGTGTATTTTTGTGTTCTGTCACATGTAAAAACAAACTTTTTCAGCCAGAAAAGAGGAAAATGGAGGACCACCCTTACATGAAACATAAGCTTTCAGCCCAAAGAGTCAATAAGTGACTCACAGGGCTCTTTTTCACAAGTGCGGAAAATATGCTGTTTTTTTGATGAAGACTGAATGTGTTTTGACTTTACTTTTGAAATAACTAATATTATGAATAAAAAAAGGTAGGTACCTTTAAAAGGCCAACAATCTGAATTATTTACATGTATTTTCAGATTTCCCTTTTGAAAGAAAATCATCTCAGAAAGTCTCTGCACACATTTTTCCCATTGTGCTTCTTGAAGGTTGTAGAGGAAGTGGTGAGGACACGGTTCAGAGGTTGGACTTGTAAAAACACAGCTCCAGAAAATCATGGATATAAAGAGTACATGTGCGGCACATTTCAGTCTGCACGGCCACTAACCGCAGTTAAAAATGACCAAATATGAAAACGCTCAGAGGAAGTGGAATACGGAGGAAGGGGGGGGGGCACTGTTCACCTGGGAGAAATTACCCTTTAAAGTCACGTATTCTGAAAAATACTACGTTTTAACATAGTTCCCGTATGCAAAGCAGGTTATTTCTTTTTTGTTCTTTTTTTTTTTTTGCTTCATTCATGAATTCTTAGCACAAACTTTTGATCTCCTCTTTGTGTAACACTCTTTGTTCTGTTGTACTCTTTGTTGAATTTGACTGGCCTGTTGTATCAGATGCAGAGATGTAATGAAAATGTGTTATTAGTAGTTACATAGTATTTAACCCTTTAATGGTTTCCTCGACCATTTGGTGGATCACTTTTTGAGTCACATTATCTACTTGAAGCTTGGAACTGATATCTACCTCATTGGGGCCTCTCTTTCACTTGGATTTATGCACTTTTACCATCAAACTGCATCTCAACCAGTGTGTAGAGGCCTATAATTAAAAATATTGGGGTTCAAAAAAAGATATATATAATTTTTCATGATTAGTGTTCCTACATCGTAAAAATGTACATATTCTTCTTGGAGTGAATATTAAAGGGTTAAAACAACAGTGTGCTTAGGTTAACTTGTTCTAATAATGTTTCAAATGTCATTGAGGTGGATGGTAAGGGTGTGGCCCTAGTTTTTCATAACCTGTTTTACTTAACTTGAAACCCACAAAAATAGATATATGTTAAATTCAATAGGTCCCTGCTTTCAAAACAGTTTGGTTCTGTATAGCTTCCAGAAAATGTATTTTTGGCCAAACCCTAACAGCTTTAGATCAGCTTATTCAGAAGGAAAAGAGAGCACCAACCCCCAAAAATGTGAGACAGGCCTCTTCTCTGACCATGTTTAAAACCAGGTTGAAAACAGTTCTGTTTAGCTGTGCATACAACTGAGGGATTGTGTATTTTGTATCTTTCTTTATAATGTACAGTGATTATTTATGATTTTAATGCTATATTATTTTGTTCAGCACTTTGAGTTGCCTTGTGTATGAATTGTGCTATAAAAATAAACTTGCCTTGCCTCAATCAGCCAATATGCTCTCAGATATATGGACTGTGGTCTAGTTTGTTCACAAAATGCTACTTTAAACAAGACTCTTTCTGTTGGGTCCAATAAAATGCTTTTATGAAAGAAAAAGTCAACAACCAGCTTTAAGAATAATGGTCTGCCATAAGCAAAATTATCTTGTCGTAAAAAGATACAAGATTTTTTTTTGTCTTTTTGGCTTTGGCTTTGCCCCATTGGCAAAAGGAAAAAAAAACACTTGATTCAAGCAATTATTACCTCATATGTTACCATTTTTTTGCTGTGTGGCGATAACATAATCTTCTATTTTTGTGGATGACTAAAATGGGGGGATGCCGGGGAGACCTCTTACATTTGTGTCGGTGTTGTCTGCAGCCTCAGGGGTCAGTGGGGGACATCTGGACTGCCTCAGACCTGGATGATTTCATTTCTTTGCGTTTGCGTCTGTTCTGCCTCAGAGCTGCACGTCTGTCAATAACTTAATTCAATCAGCAAACAGCCCTGGCATTATTGGTAACGACCATCTATGGGCATCGCCGAGTGGACTTCC